>OX438612.1:8474937-9074937 GCA_949316135.1 Choreutis nemorana
AAAACTACATGAGAGGGGTTGGCGGAGGTGCTTGCCACACACCGCTTCTCGCATGTTCATGTTGAGTCCCAGTGTGACAGGTTGCGAATCTGTCGCCTCTATCCGGTCACATTGAGAAACATCGCAGCTACAACATACGGCAACCCGAGACTCGAACCCACGACGTCGGGTCGGGTCGGTTTATTACAGCCGTTAATCAAAATTATCTTAAAACTTTATATACCTACCTACTATTTCTGAACGTCGAACTATCGATAACAAGTTAGCAATCGTAAAACTTCTCTAAATTTTAATTAAACAACAATGAACATTTCACAACCATTATATCGACATATTAATTAAGTTTTACGTTCACGTTATACGGTATGATAACAAATAATTTTAACCGTTGGAATATGATGTGGATATTATATTGAGAATTAAATATCTTTTTTCAGATACATTAAAAAATTTAAACATATAAATTATATGTATGAATAATAATAAAAATTAAAATGTATTTATTTAGTCTTAAAATAAATGTTGTCAAATCGTCATTAATTAAAAATATTTGTAAAGAAAGAGTATCTACTCTATCTCTAACAAAGTAGATGTATATAGACTCTTTCTTTAATCCATTGGACTGGTCTTTCACAAATGTCAGATGGAAAAGGTATATTGACGTCTTAAATTTTATGTATTTAATTTTTGGTTTTGTTGAATTATTATAAATGGAATTGGTTTAATAATTAACATAAATGTTGTTTCTTTATTTGCAGGTTTGTTTTAATTTTATTTTAATTTTGTTGTTTTAGTTATAGAATTGTAAATAAGTTATTATAATGAAATAAAATATTTATTTGCAGAGCGACACATTTAGTTTGTTCAGTGACCGATTCCTGGCCTATAAGATAAATAACTTTATATACGTATAAAATTTATATTATTTCAACTATATTAGGATTTTTATTATATTAATTAAATTCTCACCCGACGATGGGATTTTTAAAGTTGATCTTCGCTATTGTTTCATTTATGGTCTTCTGGACGGCAGGCCTCGGCTTGAACACGTACTTGAGCATCTGTCCAATCCACCACGAAGCTGGATCACCGTTGAAACGGACTATCCTAAACATCGTCATCGTCATCATTATCCATCATCAAATGTCATCTGTCTTAATCTGCCTAAATTCACTGGCATTTTAGACGAAACCAATTTCCTCAAGCGTTAAAGCTTACAGAAAATTAAAAATTTATTAAAATGACATTGACAGTGACGCGAACTTCAATAATTTTTTATTTTGGCTCCCGGTGTTAATGCATGCGTCAAATGGTTTATCTAAAATACCAGGGCGGTAACATTAATATAACAAACACCCATAAACTATACCATGGGGGTTTGCCGTATAAAACAATTACGTGACAAAAAAAATGATAAACTAGTAAAATATATACCACATTCCCTGTAATAAATCATCAATTTATAAAAAATACAAAGTTTAATTGTTTAAATGAATAAAAAAATTGTCAAGTCCAATTTAGACTAGCTCACTTAGGCTTCTGTAGGTACCGTCATCTTAGATTTCAAAAAAATGTTCTAAAGGTATACAATTATTGTTTAAATTGAGCAAAAGCATCAAAAAAGTAATACATATTTCTTTTTAATAAATTTATTTTTAGCTGCAAAACTTTTTTTACCGTCTAACTATTCCGCAATAGATTCGTGAAATACAGTCCGCATACATACAGATGAAAGGGCGCGATAAATGATAGCAATAGAACTTACCTATGCGCTAAATCCTTAGGTACAGCTAATGGTAAAAACTTGAGCTTCTGCGATATTGAATCAATGAACGGCAGGGACACGACTTTTGCGTCGAACGAAGCTAAAAAAAAGCAACTTTATTATAATTAATACATTAATAAATTAGTTACAGACCATTTTTTTTACCAAATATGAAAATCAGAATAATTTAAACAAAGAAAAACTATAGGGGTAATTACTTTGAATCATTAAAATTATTTATAACAAATCCATTCTCAGTGATTAAACTTTAAATTTTATTTTTCAAATTTCAATCCCAAAAGTCTTGAAATCTAAGGGACAAAATAAATAACATCAGAAAAAGAATATAACATGGATTAGTACATAATGTGCTTATAATTGTTTACACAAAAAGAAATAGTACATATTAAAAAAACCATGTCCCCGATATGCAAGGTAAATTATTTACGATAACATATATGCAACGTAATTTATTAACTCACTACTACCATAAAGATAACGTGACAAGCAATTAAAGTTTAAATGACTGTGTAAATTTTAACTGTCATACGGATTAAGGATTTTTTTTTTGAAAAAAATCATTTTTGTTTTTAAAACGGTGACGTAACGCACAAAGGTTTCAAAATGTTTCCTTTCTCTAATTATAACTAACTAGCTGATCCTGTAGCGGTTTCAGGAACAAAATTTTGGGTTCACGGGTCGGCATACCTTCATAACGGTTAGTGCTAAGATGAAAGATAAAAATTTTGCAATGGTATACTCTCAAACAATTTTTTTTTTTGGTAACCTCCCATATACGTAAAGTGGTGTGTAGTGGGGTATCATTAGATAGATCTTTTAAAAACATTCAGAGGTAGCAAAGACGATTTTTTGATTTAGGTATCCCTTTGCTGTGTGATGTTCAACAAGAAAAAAAACGATGAACATGTCTCTCATGAAAATTCATGATGGTAGTTCATGTCATGAACTTTGTTAGTTCAGGAGTAAAAGCTAAAAAACCGAAGAACTCAGATGGTTTTCCGGCTTGAGCCAACTTCTCCCCAGGATCTTCTTGTGAGCTCACCTCAATAAAAACATTTAATTCGTATTTCTCCCGCTAGGGTAGTAATTTTATGATTATGAGTGTAAATTGTGACAGGCTTAAAAAAAAAGGTTACATTCACCCGAAAACTATAAAATGTAAACTGTATCCTGAAATTGTAACTCCTAAATGTCCTAAAAAAAAAAGTGAAAGTCGGGCTTCAGTTTAAAATATTTCATCGCAGCAGATAACTATACACCTTAATTCTGAAAGTCAACTTTTTCTTTTAAAATAACTTGTCAATGTCAAGCACTAATTTGTCAGAATACGTCATACGACAACCACCATGTTACTAGAAAGTTACATAAAACAGTTCACATAATATATGAGTTGGTATACAACTATTGCATTTTATATTTAATATTAACAACACAAATAAAGTTTCTACTACATATTTTTAGTAACTACAACATTACTGCTGATTCCAGGAGCGATCCAATATTTTAATGATGCACTGCCATTTCTTATGATTATATGTCACTTATATAATTATTTTGTCCCCTCGTCAGAGTTTACCCGAAAAGCAACTAATCGACGGACTCTTGAAAGCTGTCAAAAACTCAATATTCCTAATTAATTAATAACCAATATAATAAACGTATATTTTTATTTTTGTATGTTTGTAACGAATAAAGTCAAAAAGTACTGGACCGATTAAAAAAAATATTTCACTATTAGAATGATTTTTTTTTCAAAAGAGTTACTGATACCAACGCCAATGGACATCTGCAGGCAAAGGATGTCAGCAGATGCGTCACCGACCTTTTAAAAAGGAGAAAACCCTTTTTTTGAAATCCCCTATGTTGGATGTATCCGGGAATACCGCTTTCCCCGAATCATATAGACTATTTTTTTTCCACCCGTTTGAAGCCGGGGCGGGCCGCTACTTATATACTAAATTAACTAATCAATAAGTTACGTTTTCCACACTTTAGATAAAAAGTTTACTACAATGATTTTTAATTCCTTACGCGGTAGATAAATACAAATTTTGTAACTCCAGTCGCTAGCGGCAATAGAAGTATAAACTTGATTATTTTATTACGATAATTTTCGATCGCATTGCTCTGTACATTAAATTCGTTGCAACCCCTGTGTCATGCAATTAAATAAAATGTATTTAAATAGTAAGTAGACTTAAAATAGTTAATTATTAAAAATATTACATATTGTAATTTGCTTTATATAAAGGTATTCATAGTAGCTTTAAATTGTATGAAATAGTTAGAAAACTTATTAAATTTGTGAAAAAAAGCAACTACGGATGTTTCTTGCCGGCTTCATCCCCGTAGCATAGCATTCCGAACCGGTGGTAGATAAAAAAATGACGATTTGAAAGCACTTATTTAAGTATATTTTAATAAAAAAACATTTTGAATTTGAATTTAAAACAGCACTTGAGTATTTGGATCGCCCCTGGTATCGGCGCTACAGTGTCGAATGCTCAGTTATTATTGACAGTACACTGACAGTTATTTGAGGTAATTACATATCGACTCCTCGACAGTGTCAGTGCCTGACGTCTCGCAGAGTGAGTCGTAGATGAGTCGCTCGGGTGCTTTAGCGGTAGCTTTTTTCATGACATCTTTTTAAACGTCAAAAAATTTGAGTTAATTTTAACATTATTGGTAAGGGAAGTTTTCAATAAAGAATCCCTCATGATATATAAACAAGCGTGTTATAACCGAAGTTAAACTTGGGACAAACTATTTCCGAACCGGAGGAAGTTCCTGAAAGTTCCTTAGTAATTCCATAAAACATATACGTTTTCGAAAAGACTTGTCTTGAAAGGCTAAAGAGGGAATCTACAGGAGTGACTCGGCGGGAAAGGGAAGTGTCAGTTAGAATTTTCTTATTTTATTGTCTTTTCTTATATATCTGTACAAGTGTGGAGAAAGTGAAATACGACGATTTGGCTGCGCTTTTCGTCAGCACCCAAGTAACTCCTTAGAGCCTACAGTAACCGTACTAGCATGTTACTGCAGGAAGATTCATCATTTTCACTGTTCACCTTATCACCTTCATCTCATTTATCATCTCATCATCTTCAAGAATAAATAAATTATAATTACTGATGATTAGGCAGTATAGTACTAAACCAATGCCGTTAAAGAAATACATAAAAAAGGGAATCTACTAAGAGGTAGGTTAAAACTGACATTTGACATTATTGACAGTTGGTTTGACAGGACTGACGTCTATTTACATGTCGACTCGTCCACCGCTTCTGAACCGGACGCGTCCTCGTAAAACATCAACCGCATCCATTCGAAATTCGGGTCCGGGTTCTCTTTTACATACATATCTTTGACTTTGACACATAGAAGAAAAGAAAAAATATGTTTAAATATCTGTAAACATACACTGTGACACACATGATGCTGATTTCACTATCTATTGTTAGGTGCATTTGTTAAAATTGATTAATATCATTGGCTTAAAGCAAATCAATTATTCTATTAAAATGATTATTTGCAAACTTTAAATGTTTAACTTGTTTAAACATCGTGACTACCTCCAACATGACGGCCACGGTTGCTAGGCGACCGTTTGGAGAAGATGTGATTTATATTGAAAAGTAAATAAAATATTTTTATAAAATGCGATAAATGAATGCTACAAATAAAACGCTTTAAATAACAACAATAACATGATTTAAATATGAATCTGTTATTTATGACTGGGCTTACACCTACAATATTGATCACTAAGATTTTATTATACTAATATTTATGATTAATAAAATAATGTAAATTAATATGAATAAAAATTGCTTATAATTATTTAAATATTATTTTTAAATATTTTAAGGGTTTGAGTCGCAATGAAACAACTGTCATTCTTATATTGTCATGTTAAACCTTAAATAATTCCTAAAGATATCCAAACGGGGCTATTTGTCATAGTAAAAGTAATCTGGTGTAACTGACCATTAGTGTTATTATTATTATGTGACGTCATTTTAACTATTAAAATGGCGCGACGCATTTTATGCTAACCGGAGATTTGACGTTAATCTGGTTCAACATCGGTCACGGTTAAAGCTATCGTAGTGTAACTCGCCGTAAAGGTATCGTTTAAAACAGGTATAGTTGGTATGTATGTGAGTAACACAAATCTTTATAACTAACATCTGATTTTAAAAATGTATGAGTACATTTTGTTTTTTTTTTATTATTATTAAATAAAGTGAAACCTGGTTAAGTGGAACCTGGATAAGTGAGAAACCTCTAGTATTGAGAACTACAATGAGGTCCCGGCACTTTTTCATCGAATTACCTCTGTTAATGGGACTTTTCGAACCTGATTAAATGAGATTTGATTTCTAGGATTTTTTTCATGTTTACCTCTACAATTGGGACTCTGGAGCTCAGTTCCCTTTATAAGTGAGATAATGTATCAGGTTGGGACAGGTTTCGACACGATTGTTTACAAACATTCGAATTTCTTTTGCACGTGTTTTGTTTACGGCCTCTGCAAATGAGACAACAAATTTTTAAACCTGTCTAAATGGTAAACTGGATAAATGAAAACCTCTTTAAATGGTACAAAATCCTTGGTCCCTTGAGATCCCAATTAACTAGGTTTCACTGTACGTATAATCTACCCTGTTTGTACTCTATATTATTTGTTATTAATTTGTACTTGAAATGTTATAGTTAATTTTATGTTTTGTAATGTTTTTATAGTAAAATTATTTTGGGTTTCCAGTTTAAATATTAATAATTAAATAAATATAATAGGAGTGAGTAATTCAAAAAACTTACATAAAAAAAAAAAAAAAATCGAAAATTTAACCCCATAAATTGATGTATTAGTTTAATAGTGAAACGTAAAAATCAGTTCGTTAACTTAACGCTAAAGGAGTAATTCTTCGCGTTATAATACCGTTACTGCAGAGTGTGATAAGGAAACCGTATCGCCTTCTTATGCAACAACGAAAAATAATAGCATTTCAACGATGGATTTTTTTGCCTACGATGGATTTTTTTTAGATTCCCATAACAAAGTACCCCTTTTCAAATAAAATAATAATAATTGAAAAAATTTGTATAATCTTAACCTATACTAAAATGTAATATCAAAGTACACATTTTCCACAATAGTAATAATATTTTTCTTTTTTTTTCTCTTTTTACATATAGAAGAAAAATCTATTGTATTTCTGTACGTTTGGAACGAATAAACTCAAAAAGTAACGGACTGAAATCAAAAATTATTTTACGATTTTAATGCTATATAATCTCTAAGACATTTATGCTTTTTTAATAAAAAAGTCAAATTCCAGCCGTGTGAAGCCGGGGCGGGCCGCTAGTAGTTTATAAAGCATCAGCGGAAAAAAACAAAACTGTTAATAATAACCACATCACGACACACACATTGACTCAGTCCTGCAGTAAGTATCGTAAGAACTTGTGTCACAGGAACTAAGCAACGATATGTTAACTACATAGATAAGAATACAACATCCATGACCGGTAAGCGAAACAATGCGTCTTGCAAATAACAAAAAGTCCCGCACCCGCCTGGATTCGAACCCGGAACCTCTTGCGTAGCGTGGTGTAGTGTTATTTTATATGATGCTTTTTCAATATTATTTATTTAACAATTGGACGAAGCTTGGAGTTAAATACGCGTTGCAGACCATACATAAATTTTACAAAAAAAAAACTAAAAACAAAAATAAAAACTTTTGACATTTTTTTTCTATGCAAAAAAAAATCACCTGGATATTGTAACACCGTATCATCGTAGGCTGTCGTACAGCTGTCGGATATGGGGTAGAAAACGTAGTCCCAGCCCTTGGCGTTGTACCTCCATCCCTTAGAGTTCAATATAAGGGTCCTCTCCGTTGCATAAGCGAAGATCAAACAGTACACTATGTGGTGGAGTTGACAGCCGAAACCGCATCCCTAGAGAATGAGATTTTTTTTTTAAAAGATGCTTGGATTATTTTTTTTACACGTTAATTTAAAAAAAAACTAGTCAAAAGTGAGTCATGAAAAAAACCGTACCATCGATTAAACAATATGTTATGTCAGATATATTCGCATAAGAAACAAGAACAGGCAAAAAAAAACGAAAAAATTGCTTTTTTTAGCATTTCTTATTATACCGGCAACAGTAATAGACATTGTCTAAAAATTTCAAGAATCTAATAGGGCTCATAAAATACAGCCCGCTGACAGACTGACGGACAGCAGAGGCTCAGTAATAGGAACTCATTATTCACCCTTTGGGTACGGAACCCTTAAAATGAGCTCTAAAACAAGAAAAAAAACGTTTCCCCACCTTTAAAATACAAACAAAAGGAACTGAACTGCTAAAGCGCGGCTTGCCTTACCTCTAACTATTCCAATAATTGCGATCTAAAATTATTAGATACTTATTATATCAAACAATGGCATACATGCCTAAGAGCAGTGGCGGTACTGTCATACAAGCCCAAAAGCCCGGCTTGCCCTATCGAACCAAGGTAAGTTCGCGCTCTCGTTCATTCATTACTTTTCAAATCAAATAACAATATGCTTTGCATAGCATGGTTCAAAATTCGCGCTAATTCGAACGCGTAGTATGAAATATAGATTTAAGAGTAAAGAGGCAATAAGACGTTTATCGAAATGAATTACAAAAACTACAATAACGTATCTCTCGGCTTGCCCTATTCTAAAACTCTAGGCACGCCACTGCCTAAGAGATTGATAAATTTGACAATTTAAAACATTAAACAAATACAATGAATATATCTTAAATCTCCAAACGAGATAACAGAGTTTAACAAAGTTGATTTGAACCAAAAGGTCATAACGAAACGATAGATAACATTCTTGAACTATGTTTGTAATACGTACATTTAAATAAAACCAAAGTAAGTACTGAAAAGTTTTATTGTCATAAGTATTCTATGCGATACTGTTTTCTGATATTTCATACTACCCTATACTGTTTTTTTTTCAATCATAAAATTTTCAAAAAAACAACGTGAACAAAAATATTCAATCAATAAATTATTGTCAATTCATCATCAATCAATTATTTTGGCTACAAGTGATAAGTTCAAAGTCTCAGTATTTACGAACAAACAGACAAAATCTCGGAGACGCGTATTGTTATGTCACAGGAGATCGTCAAAATTCATTGTTGACAGTTAGTGTTATAGTAGCAATGTGATGAACGGAAATACCAGCAGACAATGATCTCGAACCACGCCGATGCGGCACGGTTAACACATCACGATCATACGAACAAACAAATCAACGTCACCTACAGCAGTGTCATATAGATAAGTGGTAATGACCTCAAGGACCTTTTTGACAAACAAAATTATACTAAACCCTAGTTTTTTTGTGGTTTTGATTCCCTAACGAACGTCAAAATTTGCGATACATTCAGCCGTATATTTTAACAACAATTATAAACCACATCACGACACACACATTGACTCAGCCCTGCAGTAAGTATCGTAGGAACTTGTGTCACAGGAACTAAGCAACGATATCGTATAAACTACATAGATATGAATACAACATCCAAGACCGGTAAGCGAAACAAAGCGTCTAGCAAATAACACAAAGTTCCATACCCGCCGGGATTCGAACCCAGAACCTCTAGTGTAGCAGTCGGCTGTTTACACCACTGCGCCACAAAGATCGTCATATAATTAGTAATTGCAGTGACTTCGATGTTTGATATGAATTTCAACTTGATTCATCTACGCGTTCTCTAGAAAAATGTTATCGAACTGATAGAGAGATAGATGGACAAAGGTTCATCCCTTAAAAGGGC
This sequence comes from Choreutis nemorana, assembly GCA_949316135.1. Classification (NCBI taxonomy): domain Eukaryota; kingdom Metazoa; phylum Arthropoda; class Insecta; order Lepidoptera; family Choreutidae; genus Choreutis; species Choreutis nemorana. The sequence goes on from OX438612.1 coordinate 8,484,570, forward strand.
GTTAAACCTAACCTAAAAGTTTCCATTTTTTTTTTCTTTGATCTCAAAAATAGACAAGAATTTCAGAAAATTTTATTAGAGAAACACATTAGCAAAAAATATATATATATCACAGAATCATTACATTTGACGACTTTGGGACTTTGTGTTATTAGCAAGACGCTTTGTTTCGCTTACCGGTCTTGGATGAAGTATTCTTATTTATTTAGTATATACCATATTGCTTAGCACCGACGACACAAGTTCTTACGATACTTACTGCAGGGCTGAGTCAATGTGTGTGTCGTGATGTGGTTATTATTATTATTGTTATTATTACTATTAAAAACATCATGACAAATAAAAAATAACCAAATTCGACATACTTAACCTAATTTTTAGTTCAAATTTTCTTTTTTAATTTCTTTTGTATAATGGTTTAATCTAAACCAATATTATTTTTCTTTGTGACCTGTTTTTATTTTAGTAAATGTTGAGTTCGTCTGTTATAGGCATGTACATCAGTTTCTGTTTATAATATGTGATTTTTATATGTTTGTTTAATGTACTTGCTGTTGACGTCCCTAAATAAATAAAATAAAATAAATTTGTAAAAAAAATCCGTGTCAAAATGTCAATTATTTCTAAATTCAAAAATGTTGTTATGTTTCCATGCAACGCGGCATCGATTCGTAAAGCTAATGTGTACGTGCATTGTAATTACATGTGTTTTGTGTAAGGCAGGCATTAACGTTGTATTACATAACACATGACATTGTAACTAGCTATCGCACAGGTATACGTCTGTATATTGTTTTGTATCACGTTTAACATGTTCTAGTTAAGCTTAGGGAAAATATGTATCAATAATAATTGTTTGTGTGTGTGTGTGTACAGAGGTGGATTAAGGATTGTCATTTAGGGGGAGCTGGGCGTATACCCTCAAAACTAAGGACATTTTTTTTTTAACTTTGCGGGGTGGGCTTGAGCACCCTAGCCTAACCTTGATCCGCTATTGTGTGTTTATCCCATTATGGACGGACATGTTTCTGTAAAAATAAAATAGAATCGTTTCTTCAGGATGCTTCAATACAGTAATTAACACCTCGACTTCGCAGCGTACGAAGTCTTACGCGAATTCGGAGTTAAGCGGTTTTAATTTTTTTATCTATTCGTCTCTTTATTTTCCCGAACAATCATTGTATGAAAATCAATTTAAAAAACACGCTAAATTCTTCTACAAGAAAAGGAATCAAGAAAGTTTTTTTTTTGTTAATGAATATGTTATTTTCAATAATACTCCGACTCACGCGGTTATGGCACCGTCCCATCTATAGCGTAAGTTCGGTGTATCAGTGTCGGCTACATAAACGTTTTAAAATATTATTTCCTTAATATTTAAAAAGGAAGTTTAGACTGATCAAGGACATGGACTATATTTTGTCAAAAAAAAAAAGCATGCGGACCAGAAACTAACAAATGACGACCTCTGTGGCGCAGTGGTGTAAACAACCGACAGCTACGCTAGAGGTTCCGGGTCCGAATCCCGGCGGGGGCGGTACTTTGTGTTATTTGCAAGACGCATTGTTTCGCTTACCGGTCTTGGATGTTGTATTCTTATTTTTTTAGTATATACCATATCGTTGCTTAGCACTTGCGACACAAGTTCTCACGATACTTACTGCAGGGCTGAGTCAATGTGTGTGTCGTGATGTGGTTATTTATTTATTTAAATACAAATTATAACTAGACTACAGTTAAACACAGATTCATGATACATTGTTAAATATTTAAATTTAAACATTCAATAAAACCACTCAACAAACAGATTAACTTCTGTATAAACATGAAGACAGACATTATGATGTATATAGAATAATTATAATTTCTTTGTTTATACAAATGAAACTGAAATGGGGAGATTTTTTTTTAAATTTAAATCGAGATAATAATAATTAATAGTTTCTCATCTTTGGATGACATCTACTACTTTGGGGGACAGAACCCTCATGACAGAGTGGCTGTCATGAAACACGCCACTAATGTCAATCAGGAGATGTCATTCCAGGTAATATATGAACAGTCATAATATCTTTATTAATAAAACCAAACATACGCATTGTGTTGAATGTTGTGTAAATTAGTTTTTTTATATATGTCAATATTAAAATAAATAACCACATCACGACACACACATTGACTCAGCCCTGCACTAAGTATCGTAAGAACTTGTATCGCAGGTGCTAAGCAACGACATGGTATATACTAAATAAATAAGAATAACATCCAAGACCGGTAGGCGAAACAATACGTCTTACAAATACCACAAAGTCCCGCCCCCGCCGGGATTCGAATCCGGAACCTCTAGCGTAGCAGTCGGCTGTTTACAACCACTGCGCCACCGAGACAAACTTTAGACTGTCAAAACCGTATCCTGATATTAAAATACCGTCAATACCATACGTATGTGATACTGGATCGCAATAACGCGTATCGCGTGATAATATTGACAGTTTTATATCCCAATTTCAATCGTCTCTTTGTTTCCCTGTAAAGTTGAAAAAAAAATACCTTATTCAAGTTACAGATGACCTTCCTTGCTTCCCTGCAGTTGGGCGGGTTCTGCAGATACTTGAGCCTTCTCTGCACGAGATCGCTCACGTTCGCAGCCTCGTTCTTCCTCCATTCGTGGTAGCCATCCAGCTCCGGCAACTTCAGGCTATCTGAGACTAGTGAGCTGAAACGGAAATATTTTTCGTGAGCCAGTCCACCCACCCTTCCTCATTTTTATCAAGGAAATCCATAATCGAAATATTTTTATCTCACCCATGAATTATAATGATCAGGTCATACTGATTTTTTTTATTTACAAAAGTAGCCCATGGGAGTGAGCTGAAACTAGTGAAAATTTTTAAACCAGTCCAAAACGCGATTGAAATCCAAAGGAACTGATACTGATGACGGCAATCAAGTACTGTTTAATCAATTAACGCACTGTTTCGGAAACTGACCCTATTTAGACCACTGAGCTTGGACGAATAGGAAATCTATTAAAAACAATTGAATTAATATTTAGCTCAATGTTAATTGAAGGTTAATAAGCAAACCTTGCCTTTTAATTATTGAATATTAACGACTACTTATTAGACGAGAGACTCGTATTTTCCTTGATTGGTTTAAACTTTATCATTATTGTATACTGTAGGCTGTGTATCTTGCTTGTATATCTGGCGAGCTTCGCTCGAGTAATCTTCGCATACAATTTTCCAAAAAAAAAACTACATATACTAGTTATTGATGGCTCCATTTTTGACAGACTTCAAAAAAAGGAGGCGTGTTGCCTTTTTAATACTAGAATATAGAATAACTTTTCCACGCAAGCCGGGTGAAAACAAAACAGGCTCATTTGCAAATTTTATAGTCAAATGTCATCTATCTGTTTGTATATTGAAGAAACGGCTAAATAAAAACAGGTGAAGCGGAAAATTTACGTCCAAATTGTCAAACAATTTGATCGTAGATTTTATACACATACTAAACAGACATTGACTCAGCCCTGCATTAAGATATAATCTTGTGTCGCAGGCACTAAGCAACGATATGGTATATGCTACAAAGATAAGAATACTAAATCCAAGACTAGAGAGCTAAACATTCATCGAAAGATGCATGTCTGTTGTTGTGTTTGTGTGTTGATAGACGTCTTGTCTGCGTTTGCGAGCTAAAAAACTTTTAAAAAAATTAAAAGGACATACTTTTTCCTATCATAAAGTTTCTCCAGCACGGACTGCAATCTCTCCGGCTTCCCACCCTCGACTATAGCCTTGCTTAGCTCATGGTTCACAAAGTACCAAAGCTCCTTGGTGTTGGAGAAGATCCTCCTCCTCAGATTCTCGTACTCTTCGCTGGGACCCTGGTCGTCTAGAAGACCGCTGGACTCCAGCTCTTTGAGATTTCCGTTTGCGCTAAGCGAAAACATATTATCATAGACGACACACGGTATCGCAATTTTGATCTTCACTAAAATAATTAAAAATCAGTCTACTAAAATCACATTTAAATTAGGCTAAGGTTAATTAAGTTTGGCGTCCTACAACAGCATCTTACTATGTTGGGATTTGTCAGAAGAACTCCCTCTATGAATCCTTCTTCACGTCAAAAGTCAACAGGAATTTTCTAGTCGAACGTCTTTTGGCCATTTCATAAAAAAACTGCTCCGATATTGGCAGCAACACCCTGACAGCTACATTCTGATTTTGATGTCGAGAGCATCTCAACTTTTACTCAATTAAATTTAAGACATTCTTAACTTCAAATTCTCAGTTAAGAAACACTAAGAGTAGGTTTTTTTTATATAAAAGAGAACTCACGCGGATATCCTCTTGATTTGTGAGACGAGGGTGTTCTTCTGCTGCCTCAGCGCCTCCACCTGCGAGCTGATCTGCTTTAGCTTGGCCTGGTAGTCCAGGGTCTCGTCGGGGTTACCTGTACATCTGCCAACAGACATCATACTAAAGCTATACCTGCAAAAGTAACTCTGTCCGACTGTCATTGTCTGTTCGTACGTAACCTATCCATGCGTAAACCGCTGAACGGAGTTTTATAAAACTTGGAAAGAAGATAAACTGTATCCTAAGGAAGCATATCAACTACAAAATAAAGGAGAACATGTTAGTTCTACGCGATCGAAGTAAAGATAAAAAATAATATAAGAATAGCTAAGCTTCTTTCGAACAAATTTTAGATCTCAACGACGCCAGCACCTGGGGGAACCAAATCTTTCGTATCTTTCAAACTAGAACTACCCACATATATTCACAAAGTTACATTGAAATCCTGTAAGTTTCGCAGATTAATTCCCAAAGGTGGCAAACAACCACATGGTCAGCAAAATGTAAGGAGTTACCTATTTCATATTAGTGTTCTCAAAAAAATCCTTTAAAATTTAAGTCATCACAAAATAGCGATTTCACTGTGACTATTGCATTATAATCGTTTTCAAAAAAAGTTCGTTCTCTGAAGTAACTTGACGGGAACGAGACTTGTTAGTTAAGTTTTTCCTAATTTATTACCTTTTCTTGTATATTAACAGAATTTAATGCTAGTGCTGTACAAGTGTGGAGAAAGTAAAATACGACGATTTGACTGCTCTTGGTCATCTCCCAAGTACCTTATTACAGCCTGCAGTAACAGTACTAGCATGTTACTGTGGGCAGATTCATCATACAATCCATCATTTTCATCCTTACATTTTTCACCATCAAAACTTGATAATATATATTACTACGACACTGGCCATATACTCAAATTTATTGCCATAAAAAAATTACTTAGTTATTTTACCTGAGCGGAGATATGACCAAGTACGTGACTATTATCCATAGGAACAGTAACAGCACCGCCACTCGCTTCCATTTCGTAAAATACATCATAATATATTCGGGTGTTGACATATGGCCATTTGTGTAGTGGTGCATTATGGTCTTATACACATCATGTGTTATGTATACTTCTGCTTTTATCTCGAACGCTACCTCTGAAACAATAGAACAAAAAAAACTACTTAACTTACTAGACTAGTTCATTCTGTTTATTCATTAAAACCTTTTTTAATTGGCTTGAAAAAGTTACATATTTTTAACCGATTTTATCGTAATTTTCCAAAAAAGTCAAATAGTGAAAATTATATATAGAAATATCGCGGATTTTCGTCAGACAGATATTGCATAGAAATTTTAACGATGATAAAGAATCCTTGTGCGATCCCGACTTACGCTTGGCCAATTTATTAATAAAAATCACCGACCGATCACTGTCTCGTGTCTGCGAGAACCCTAAGCTATAATACATAACATAAACAATATGTGCAAAGATAAAATGGCACCTAACTTTACATTTAGTGCCATGTTCATAAACACTTGTAGGCATGTGAGCATATGTAGAGTAAAGTCATAAAAAACGTTCATAAATTCCATTTATTGATTAATATTTTCCAACCATGTTTCAAATTATGCACAAAACTATTCTAATACGTACAAAAAAAAAAAAAAACAATGGCAGAAATGTTTGCGAAATTACTGAATAAGTAACTCATTGTTCTTTTTTTAATTTGTTTTTTTTTGTTTTCATTGCAAAACATTTAACAAAAAGTTTTCTACCGTGGACCCTGCAGTAGGCGAGCCTGTGTTACTGTTAACTAGACACATTGCGTGTAGGTGTATGTACGTAACAAGTTGATCTGTGTAAACAATATGCATTGTCTTATAAACACGACCGACACGATTTTCTTCTCAAACAACATACATTTGTTTATATTATATAACAAACAGTATACACTCATGACATACGGAACAGATCATGATAAAATTTTAGATTTCATTAAATTAAGTACGAGAGCATATGCCTGAGGAAGTTTAAAACGAAGAATATCCCTTGCAATTTAAACAGTTGAAAATCAATTTTTATTAACATTATTGTATATAGATGAGAATAAATAGAGAATTATGGGGAGCTTGTTTTGATAAAATCGTTTTTTTTTTTTAATTTATAAGTTATTTATAAACCTTAGTCATGTAATCTGAATCATATAATCTTAATGTAACATCATTATTATAGATAAGGATAATGAAGCATCTGCCTCTTACGTACCTCTACTAAACCATACATTTTCTACTCACCTCATTTATGATTTAAATATAAGTACTACATAAATACAAGAAGCTCGCCCGTGTTTTGCTAATAAACAATTTAAAAAATCCTTGATAGGCCAAGCACGCTTAAGAAAGGAAAAAAGAAAGAGACAGTCTCAATGTCGCTCGCCAATGTCACAGGCGTCTTTCGATTTCTTAGCGTGCTAGCCCTGCTTGTCTCATCAATTTATCTAAGTGCACGCTCCAAGAACACGCACTTTACAGCGCGATCTCAGTGGCAGGTTTTTTGGAACTATTAAATAATTATATTAAGACCTTACATACCTACAAAAACCTTACAAATAAAGACAAATTCTTTAATTAGAAATTCATCACTTGCATCATCATTACTCTCAATTTTTAAGGTAACAAACAAGCTTACGGCCCGCCTGATGGTATGCAGTCAGCGTTTGCAATACCAGGGGCATCACGCACGCTGAATCCAATACAATAGCAATAATAATAATAATTTGGTTGATTCGTCTTAATATTTGTGCCTGAATTAACAAATTTAAAAATAAAAAAAACTACCTTAATTATGATAATTGAATTTATTTGTATAGAGGTATATAAATTATATCGACTTACGCTGTTAAGGCACGTAAGGCTGATAAGTGAAAAACCATCATTCAAAGATGAGCATAAAAGTGTCTTACTGTCTTCATGACTGAGTTAATGTTTCATAAAATGTAGTAAGTGTAGGTAAATAGTAAGTAACAGGAAATTCTCAAATCTAAAAAATACGTGTATATTTATTATGTACCTAGCAGAAACATATTTATTTATGTTCCAACTATTAGAATATATTTGTTTCAGCCGTATTTCATATGTAACTTATGATACCTTAGGTTTGCTGTCTCATACATAAGTCCTTAAATTCTTGTTATGAAGTTTTAGTTGTGCATTGATTGATAGTCAGTCAGGACAAATGATTTTAAAGTAAAAATTATGATTGTAACCGAAACCAATCAATTTGTGAATTATCATGCATGTTCACGGTTTCAATTGTTAACATTTGAATTAAACATCAAGTAACAAGTTGATGGAAAATAACGGTCATTTATTATGTTTTATTTGATTGCGCTGTTATTTAATTATTATGCTATTTAGTGTTGTAACTGTTGATAAGGTATACAATTTTATCGTTTTTTTTTACTATTATATTTTTACGTTACTAACACAATGCCTCAGCTATGCTCAAATAATTTTTTACAATGCAAAAATAGGAAGACCTATTATGTGCATTGTTACCGTATAATTTTCTATTTGGAATACATGCCAAGGTCGCATACACATTGTCATCTATCATAAATATATTAACTGAAGTTTATTATTACGTTATGTAGTGAATGTATGTCATATTATAATAATGATAATGACATCCTGGACTATTAAGGAATGTAGTTAATATTATGGTTTATATATTACAAAAATAAATCACAATAGGTAATTATAAAATTTTCTGCTATAAAATCTTTGAATGGAGGACGCTTACAAAATCTCCTCATCTTCCTGAAGCCCTTTGGGGATGATTGACAAAAATAGTCCCACAAGCTTACCTACGTTAAAAGGAAATTCTGTTCAAAATCACTGGCTCCTAGGATCAACCAGAGATTGATGAACATATTGTTTGTCAATACTAGAGTACCACAAACAGCCTATCATTTTAACTAAAGCATGTATCTCCTAAACATATTACCTTTGTGACTAAATAAAAAGTGTAGTGTGTAGGTGATGACTTATTCTAATGGAAATGACAAAAAACAATTGGAGTGCAGCAAAGGGTGTGCAATACATCAAGGACAATGAATATATGGTTTTAAATTAAGTTTCCCTTTAGAATACATTACATACTTAGAAACATGTATTCATTTCAAAGGAAAATATACTCCATGTTTTTACCAAATGATTTTTTCAGGTAATATTTTACTGGTGTATGTATAGTGGTGATTTATGAAAGCATCTGAGTAGGTATTATCCAATGTATGATAAACCTTTCCCTGACAACTTGTTCTTTACTTCACTTTGATATAAAAATCAACTAAATAGATTTCTTACTAGATTCTGGTAACAAATTTGTTTCTAAGCCAACTAGATTTTTAACTAGTTTTTTTTTTAGAAAAACACTTTCAATGGAGCCATCCATTGTGAAAGTGTTTTCTAAGTTAATTAAAGAAAAAAGAAAATTTAATTTGAGATTTTCAATCTGTTGTTTCATTAATTTTAACCTGTAGATTTTTATTTAAGGAACCTATTAAAACCTTTTCTACATAACATTGGTTGTTATGATTTGAAATATTTTATTAGGTATGTAACTATTTCTTTACACTTGTAACTGTAGAAATAATAAGTTCTCAGTAGTTAAAGAAAGGGATTCTGAGAAATCACAGATAAGGGTTAATTTAAAGTACTATGGGACCATTGAATTTTTCCTGAAAAGCTAGATGATTTCTGTGTATGAATGAACCACTAACTTATAATGGAGTAAATAAGGGCTTGTTATAACAGGAATTAACTTATCATTAATTATTGATAACTATATACTAATTAGACCAAGCCATTTAGTACAGGACTAAGTTCATGTAAGTTGCTACAAAAAAATTACGATAATTACATTACCTATTTTAGTAATTTTCGGATTGTGTATTTGAATTGATAAACTGTACAAGTTATTATTTATTTTTACACATTATTTTACTCATCAAATGTAGATATATGGTAACGATACATGAATCTATGTATGTTTTACGGCTCGAATTTATTCACGTCGGCAAATTGCACCCGGATATTAACTATTCAGAAGATACAGCGATCAAATCATATAGCCGTGACTGGTGGCAGAAATAATCCTATGAACAACAGCGATTAAGCTACAGTAAGGTCATTTATCCCAATGTGGACTTTTAACGGTAATAAAATAGAAAAAAAGGAGTAAACATACCAGTCTACGAGAAATATGCTCACTCACTCACTTAAACAAGTCATCAAAAACCGCAATTTTTGTGAAACACTTCATTCACCGCACCTGTCCATTGAAAAATTACTAAATCAACTAGCAATAACTTTTGAAAATAATTTTTAAAAATTATAAAAATAAGATGATTATGGCAATAAATTTGTTTTTTATTAACCGATTTATTAAGAGCAAATAAGCAATGCGCGATATCACAGTACTGCCTAGCAGCTGGCAGGAGGCGTCACAGGAGGTTTATGAAATCGCGGGGGACATGAACTGTCAATGTCACTTTTTATTCCACAGATACAGAAAAGAGACCTCAGAATAGAGGAAAAACCCAAAAAAAATCGCTCTTATTTTTCGTGTTTGCAACTGTATGGATCTAAGCATCGAAAATAAACTTCCTTTAATTACGTTAATTACTAACTGTTACATTTTAGGAATGGACTATCATTACTTTTTAAAAGATAACACAATAGAGTAGGTATATTTTGTTAATTCAGGTAGTGTTTTTATACAATGAAACTAATGCATTGTTAATATAAAGGCAACGCTCAACTGATACTTGCAACGATATGCTTTATTAAACAAGAGTTTTTTTAAGAATTAAGTGAAGCCAGAAAGCTGTTAAATAGTTGTAAACAATTTACATGTAAACATATATTGGGAATTGAACCCAAATTTGAATCTGTAACTCAAGGACGATGTGAGGCAAAACTTTAAAACAAAAGAATAATAAATTCATTGAAAAACAGTTTTATTATTTACTTATGGCTATTTTTTTAAACAATCACAATAAATTCAATTTGAGTCCCTGTAACACATTGAAAAAAAATTATAAGAAAATAAAGATTTTATTTAGAAATTAAAATACCTTTCCCATTTATAATACAGACAAATGGATAAATTGCAATAATGAAATTAAATCACATATATTTGGAAATTTACTATTTTAAAATACAACTTAAGTTCACGATAACATTTTAAAGCATAAGTGATTAAATTAAGGTACAATTTTTAAGGTTGCCACACTCAGAATGAAAAATATTTAACTTCGTTTCTTTTTTATTTGCATAACGTCTCAATTAATCATTTTGAAAATATAACAATAAAATGTGGCAAAGGTGGCAAATCTTTAATAATATATGCTTGTGAAAGAGTCTAACACTTTAACAATAGAGACAAAGGAAACATTGCAATAGAAGTGAATTTTCATACATTGCAAATTATATTTCAAACGTAACATCCATTTAGACATACACATGTTTACATTCGTTTTATTCATGATACAAAACGTGTTTAACAAATCTTCCGCTGCAAACATCGTTTTTATAATGGCAACTCTTACTTCATCAGAGCGTGAACAACAGCGTTTGCATTAAGAGCCTTCAAATCTGTATATGTTTGGCCAGTACCAACAAAAACGATTGGCTGGCCAGTTATATAAGTCATAGATATCGCGGCGCCGACTTTATCGTCTATGGTATCGAACTTTGTAAGAACGATTCCATCTATGGTATGAGGGTTGTTAGTAGAACTATAATCAGCCAGAGCTTGGTTGAACTTCACCAGTTGATCAACAGCTTCATTGCCTACCAAAGCTTCTCCAACGAACAAAACCATATCTGGTTCATTGACCTTTATAAGTTTGGCCAAAGCTCTCATTAGGGGTTCATTGTCTTGCATCCTTCCGGCTGTATCTATAAGAACGACGTCTATTTTGGAATCGTTGGCATAACGGATAGCTTCCATTGCGATGCCGGCTGCGTCTTTCCCTAGAGGGATGAGAAAAAATATATATAGTATGGTAGCGTGTTTTTTGCTATTAAATGAAATGGCTCACCATATCTCTTCTTACGAAACCTTATCTATATGGAACCTTATCATAGAGCCGAACTAAACTTTACCAATAAGTTCACCAAATCCTTTCTTATAAACCAATCTACAGTTAGCCAAGTGCCTCACTATGTATCCTGACAAATAAGTGACTCAATGTGTATCTATACTCATCTAATCAGATCACCAAATCCCTTCTCATAAAAAACCAACACTTAACCAATCAGCTCACCATATCTTTTCTCACGCATTAATCAAACTGCTCATTCTACATATAACTAATCAGCTCACTGTATCTTTTCAACTCATCTAACCTTAACCAAACAGCCCACCCTAAATTTAACCAATCAGCTCACCATATCCTTTCCCACACATTTTTCAAACTGCTCATTCTACACTTAACTAATCAGCTCACTGTATCTTTTCTCATAACTCATCTATACTTAATCACACAGCCCACCCTTAATTTAACCAAACAGCTCACCATATCCCTTTTCATATAGCTGCACCATCTTCCGGCCGTTGTGCTTGTGTTCAGGGTGCAGAGCGTTCAGATGTCTAGTATGGGTTCGCAACTGTTCCACCGCACCAGCTCTGAACGTGTCACAAGCAGCTATGAGCACGGACATGTCGTTCTCTATCAACCAAAAGCATATCTTTGCCAGGTTTGTAGATTTCCCGACACCATTCACCTATAAGGAGTTAATTAACCAATGATTAAATCAAATCAATTTGTTATATAATGTTAATTTGGTTTTTTACAGAAGGTAGATCACGTGCGAGATCGATTTCTGCCGTAAAGCAGTTCGCTGTGTTTCAGTTCGAAGGATTGGAGAGCCAGTGTTGTTACCGGCACGAGGGTTACAATATTTTTAACAATTAATCATTGGCTTGTTTGCCCATGACATAGTAAAACAAAAATTTTACATAATAAATGATCCAATAAGCTTGATAGCCCCTTAACTATAGGCAACGCTAATAACTAACAAAGCTAGCTGAGTTGCTTACAGCTTTTGAGATTGTAACCAAATTTTAAATTAGTTAAAATCTTCAATAGCTTTTTTTTTTTTAAAGATAAAAAACTTATTTAATTTAAGATTTATTTCATAATTCTATACATTTTGATTCCCTTTATCTGGACAAACAGATGAACAACGATGTCTGATAAAATATCAATATTTCCATTCGACTGATCAATTCCGTCCAAGAGAAACATTTTATGTATTTTAAAAGGCAAATGCACGCACACACTAAAACGCGACCGGCGCGACATAAAGCTATCTCTTTCTTTTCTCTTTGCCATGACAAGGACAGGACAATGTTCTCTCGCAAGCTAAGATTTAAATTTAAAAAATCTCTCACCCCACAGAAAGACATGACGTACGGCCTGCCCTGATGCTTAGCATGCATGCAGTCCCTCAAGATGTCCACCCTGCGTTTCGGAGACAGGATCTGAACTAAAGACTCCGTCAGCGTAGACTTCACGGTCTTGGCTACACTATCGAAAGTGCCAAGGACCTGGAATCATTCAAAACTTGTAACCTTTTATGTCAGTTGTTATACAAGAACAATATAATGTGACGTTTTGACGACCTCGGCGGCGCAGTGGTGTAAACAGCCGACTCCTACGCTAGATTCCGGGTTCGAATCCCGGCGGGGGCGGGACTTTGTGTTATTTGCAAGACGCATTGTTTCGCATACCGGTCTTGGATGTTGTATTCTTATTTATTTAATGTATACCATATCGTTGCTTAGCAACTGCGATACAAGTTCTTACGATACTTAGTGCAGGGCTGAGTCAATGTGTGTGTCGTTATGTGGTTATTATTATTATTATTATTTAATTAGTATGATGTTAAAATATAACAAAACCAGCTGTCGCTCCGAGGCTTTGCATGCGTGGATATTTTTTCATGAAGTTTTTCGATGTTTACTCGTATTCCTATTCGGGACATAGACAAATCAACAAATCATAAGAGTTACAAATTTTTTAACTAATCAGACTTTGTTTAATATCTAAGATAACATTTTAAAAAATATTTACAATATATTTTTGCTATGCCCTTACATGGTCACATGTATACCTCATTTATCTACAACATTTTTTGTACCTAATGTACTGTGACAAGCTATAAAGGATTTGAATTTGAATTTATCTTCATGACTAACCTTCCCTTCAAGTTTGATGGCAACGGAGTCGCAAAGCTTGTTGGCGATGTCAGCTGCAACGTTCTTGGCTATCAGATGGTCCTTCATCTTTTCCAATACCGGACGCATGCTGTCTTGGGACAACGCCTTTGAACCAACTAGACCTGATAAGTAACAAAAAAACAACCATATCACAACACCAGTGTTATTCATAACATCTTAACCTCTATATTGGCAACGCATCGGCTGTGCTCTTGGCGGTCCAGATGTCGAGGATGTCAATAGGCAGCGGTTTCGCTTTCCATCAGGTGAACTTTCTAATTATTCGCTTATGACATAAAAACAACAAACATGCCCTGCATTAAGATTGAATCAAATTGTTCAGTTGCTACTAAGCAACGATTTGAATAAAAAGAAATTGAGATAAGAATGTAAACATAAATCAGTGCAAGTGTTAACCAAATATAAGGATATGAATTTGTACGGTACGCGCTGTCACAGACTTCCTACATACGGGGAGAAACAGCACCTTTTGTCACCTTTTTTAGCAAAAATTTTCAACAGCTTTAGCTGAGACAGTCTTAAAAAGGCGGTCAATGAGCAAAGGGCTTCGACAATACAAATATACGCTAATTGATTGAAAACTTCATATTATAAAATATATATTTATATTTTTTAATTATGATATAGGATATTTAAAAACAATGAAAAAATCACTTTTTTACTTACAAAATCTGGCAACACTGCTCTGACGTTTTTATTTAAATGCACTTAAGAAATTGTCTACACAAATCACAAATGTTTTTCGTTTGTGTAATTGAAACCACAGCCATCATGATAATTAAAATGGAAGATATGAAAGCAATTACCCTTGAAGATGCTGAACATCCCTCCAGATTTCTTGGTGGTGTTCTGATTTTGCTCCACCTCCTCATCCTCGCTGCTGCTGTCCTCAGACTCCACCTCCAGGTCCCTGATAGCACCGGTCATTTGACCAACCAACTGAGTGAAAAAAAAAATTGAATATTAGTAAATTTGTTATAAAAAGCTTGTTTTGTTTTTTTTTTCGTTAGGTATCTCTTCTTTGGCTTAGGCGTGTAAGTGCACATGGTAAACACTATAAAGGAATTACACACACTAGAACACTACAAATGAACTACCACAAACAAATAGACTAGAATAAATATCTAAAGCAGCAGCACAGACACACTAACAAGCGGCAAGCGCGACATAGAGGCCGTCTCTTTCTTTCCTTTGTTTCGACAGGGAGAGAAGTATCTTGTCTTGCGGACTATATCGCATTTAAGTCTGCAGTTTCAGATCCTGCAATCGCACAACTCATTCCCGGTTGGCCTAGCGCTAAATTCTTAAAAAATTTAATCAAAATGATTTTTTATTAAAATACACTTAAAACAAGTGCTTTCGGAATGCTATCTACGGGGAAGAAGCCGGCAAGAAACCTCCGCAGATGCTTTTTCAAAAATTTACAATAGTTTTTCATTACATTTAAGTTTACTAACTATTTCATACAACTAAACTTAAAAATTTCTCTCTGTTTTAACAATGACGAAACGATAAGAGATAGCTTTTACCTCCCTCCCCTATGTCGCTTTCGCGCCTCTTGTAGTGGGCCCTACAGCTCCAAATCAGGTGTGGTGAGTGAGATAGATATAGGTATTACCTATCTTTCTCTCTTTCCACCATATCACATTTTCAAAGCATTGGTTGCTTTCTGCAGTTATATATATAAACAGTATTAAGGAATCAACAGTAAAATGTAGTTACCTCAGTATCATAGTTGTCAGTCCGAACGTCATCTGGCTTGTCAGTGCTGAAGTCTAAGGAAGGGAGGTCTCGAGAGTCACCACCGAGCTCCCACACGCGCGGTTTCTTGCTACGGTCCTTCTCCACCTTAGGACTCTTCGGGGACTTCCTGGGTGAGAGACATTTGTGTTCTTGAGTGTTCAATGTTTATATTAGACATTTGATAGGTTATAATCTTTAAAATTTTAGTAGAAACTTATTCAAATCATGCAAATCGTTGATTGCATATCACATTTAAGTCCATGTAAAAAACTGTATACTTCATGAGTCATGAATTTGAAAATTTAATCTCGAGTTTCAGAAAAAGAGTTTGATGACTAATTGATCACATAAACCATGAAAAAACATATTTGAAAAAGTATGTGAAAGCTTCAAGTGTGACCAAATGAAATGAATTGTAATTTACAAACATATTAAACCTATTAAAAAAAGCATACATTACATAATAGTTGGTTACGCACCACATTTCATACATTATTTTTTTGCATTTCTATTTAAATAAATAACCACATCACGACACACACATTGACTCAGCCCTGCACTAAGTATCGTAAGAACTTGTATCGCAGGTGCTAAGCAACGATATGGTATATACTAAATAAATAAGAATACAACATCCAAGACCGGATTTACCCACAAATAAAAATTAAATAAATATTAAATCATACCAACAGGAAAAATTTATTCTTAATAATATATGTATGAAGCTATCACTACAAGAATCAAAAGGATCTAAACAAGAGATAAATCTCATACTTGACTTCCTTCTTGGTCTTGGAGGCGAGTTTCTGCGCCATCTTGGCTCTGTTGGCGGATATGACGTCATCCTCCATGTCAGGAGACTCCTCTTCTCTGCCATTGGTCAGGTTTTTGTTCTCTACTATTTTCACTGAAAAATTAATAACATAGATGAAATATTTAAATCTATGAATAAGAAAAAAGTACAAACACAATAAAAACTTAAATGAACTCATGAAAAATTTTAATAAAAAAAAATCAACAAAACTCCCATTTTTTCTATTTATTTGTGTGATGAGTTGGTAAGATGAACTCAAATTTCAAAAGTCTAGCTATTATGTTTAATGAGATTTAGCACCTTGACAGTAATAGGGTCCCATTTTTTACCCTTTGGGTATGGAACCCTTCAAAACATGCATAATAATTAAATTACCTGATTTCTTGCTCTTCTCGTCTCCTTTCCTCTCTATCATTGATGCAACAGTTTTCTTAGATTTTTGAGAATCCTCAAATGTCCTCATCTGTTTCGGAATTTTCGCTTGTGACTTAGCTGACGAGAAAATTAAGATAGTCAAGACCAAAGATCAGCATAAAAATTAACTTTGCATTTTGTTTTATAGTTTCTGTACTACTATGATAATGATATTTAATTTAATTTAAACTTTAATTAATTTTTTAATTCATGACAAGAATGGAAATACTGTCATAAATTAAATATTGTATCTCCTGTTGAGGATCCTATTAAATAAAAAATATAGCAAGTTACCATAATTTGAAATAAATAATGATTGTTATAAATTGTTAATGACACAATTGTTATAAATTATTAATGAATAAATGAAATGAAATGAAAAAAGATAATAGACTTAAATAACGACACATTTCGAGGAATATTTAATACAATCAATTTTACTTAAGTTCTTACAAATATTATATGGTTTATTCGGTATTTACATATTAAACAAGCAAAAAGAAATAATATCAAATACAGGATGTCTATTGAATATTTTTCCTTAATGAAACATCTCATAAGTTTATTCATACCTATAAGGTTGTAAGACATTTAATAGTTTAATTTAAATGTTTATTGATATAGTTTCAAATTAAATATAAAATACTTCAATCTTCTAATCTTTAATATGTTTTATTGAATACATACTGTTTATCCTTAAACAAGAAACTATCCATTTTCTAGTACAGTTTCATCATGGGTAAGTTCAACAGTAGAGCTGGTAGGAATGAGCCTGAAATTTTAATTTGAATGACCCCCAAATATTAATGTTGACTTACCCCAACTTTCACATCCTCTGAGGACCTTATCGAAGGTGGTTTTGAAGTCAAAATCCATGATGTGATACCCAGACTGCAGATCATTCTTGTACTTGTCTCTGAATTCCAAGTGGATATCATTTAAAAACTTATCAATATACGATAACTGAAGTATCCTCTGGTACGCCACCACAAACACCAGCTCAAACTCGTTGTCCAACTTATACTGCAGCGTTAACGCATTATGGTTGAAAGAATTGTTGCCAGATCTCTCCTAGAATTAAAGAAGAAAGAAAGTTTCGTCAGTTCGAAACAATGTAAATGTTTAGTTCAGAATGTAGTGTAAGAAGTAAATTATGAATTAGTTCAGCTTCAGGACAAGTTAGAGGTGACTAATTTAATTAAAACACGCCACCAAGGACTTCTACTTTTATGAGTTTACCTGCAACATAACACTACGAATTAAGGCGTTCACAGACGGCGAAAAAATTTCACTCGTACTTTGAAAACACCACAGGACTATCCCTCCTTTGCTGAAGATGCTGAATAAGTCCAACATTTTGTGTTAATTTTATAAAACAGCTTGTTTAGTTTCACAGATGTTTCTCTCTACGTTCTACGGATTTGTGACAGAAAATTGACAACTCACAACGTGTTCCACAAACCTAGACAATTTCTGAAACCATTAATAGACTCTTGTTTTTCTCGTCTGCAATTTTTTCAATTGTTAATTAAAGTGATTAGACAGTTTAAAGTTCTATGTTTTGTACAATTTGGAAATAAAAAATTGTGAAACTGTATTTTTAACTACAATTTATCGGTCAAATTTATTTTAAATGTCCATTTAAATAAAAAAAAATCACTAGTTTTGAACACTTTTTTGTCTATGGTCTTAGTCAAGTGACAAGTACTACATAAGCATAATTTTGTA
Source organism: Choreutis nemorana (assembly GCA_949316135.1). Taxonomy (NCBI): domain Eukaryota; kingdom Metazoa; phylum Arthropoda; class Insecta; order Lepidoptera; family Choreutidae; genus Choreutis; species Choreutis nemorana. Next base: position 8,502,940 of record OX438612.1, read on the forward strand.
AATACGTATAGATTTTTAAGTTAAAAATTAAACGATTTTTTTGAAATTTCAAACTATTCACTGCTTATAATTTATATTTTCGGTAATTTTAATTCGCTTTCATTTGTAACAGTTCATAAAAGTGGGATGAATGGATATTGGGTTGGGAATTATTTTGTTTTAAAATGGTATCCCTTGTATCTTTATCTTGTCTATGTTTTAAGAAATTTGTCAATTCATTGCGTTCTCAATATTATTTTCATCAGAAATAAGATAAAATAAACTATTAAGTAAGTTAAAATTTAAAAAACAGCAAAATGAATATAACTTCGGCGGCAGGGATAATTTCCCTGCTCGATGAGCCTATGCCAGAGGTGAAAGAGTTCGCTTTGAAGAGGCTCGATAACATTGTCGATGAGTTTTGGCCTGAGATTTCGGAGTCCATTGAAAAGATCGAGATCCTCCACGAAGACAAGGTGTTTTCACAGCACCAGCTAGCGGCTTTAGTGGCGAGTAAAGTGTACTACCACTTGGGCGCTTTTGAGGATTCTCTGACATACGCTTTGGGCGCAGGGGATTTGTTTGACGTGAATGCTAGGAACGAGTATGTGGACACTACGATCGCGAAGGCAATCGACTTCTATACGCAGAAGAGGAAGGCATTGTTTATTGACAGTGCTGCTGAGGTCATAGATCCTCGTCTAGAGGCTATTGTGAACAGAATGTTCCAGAGATGCCTTGACGATGGCCAGTACAGGCAGGCGCTGGGGCTGGCGCTCGAAACCCGTCGCATGGATGTCTTCGAGCAGTCCATCATGAAATCTGATGACATTGCAGGTTTGTACTAGACTAGATTTCAAACAAAGAAAAAAGCTTTACTTACTATACTTTTAAGCCTTATTGTAAATTGGAGCATTATTGATCATATCTATTGATTAACAAAATAAAAGTTCTTCTAATAAAATAAAAAAGTAAATTGTTTCAGCCAAGACAAACATTTCCAATTGATGAATCCAGAATGAGTTTCAAATGATTGCAGGAATCATTTGAAACTGTACTAAACATACTGTATGTCATCAATTTGTCAACATTCATGAGCCTTTTTGAAGCAATATTTTATACCTACCTATTTTGTATTTACATACCAATTTCAGTTTAAGTTTTTGTTTTATGAATTAAAAACAAAACAAATCTAATACAACAAATTTTAATCATAATTTTTTTTCACTGCATCTATATTCAATCAAATGGTAATACCTAGTTGACTTTCTTCGTTCATCATGCATTTATTTTTCAATTTCAGGAATGCTCCAGTATGCTTTCACTGTTGCTATGAGTCTGCTCCAAAACAAAGGTTTCCGCAGCACAGTCCTCAGGTCCTTGGTAGGTCTTTACCGAGGCCTCAACATCCCAGACTATGTGAACATGTGTCAATGCCTCATATTCCTTGAGGATCCAGTATCAGTAGCAGAGATCCTAGACAAACTCACAAATGGGCCACAAGAGTCAGTTCTTATGGCATACCAGATTGCCTTTGATTTATATGACTCAGCCACACAACAGTTCCTTGGCCGAGTGCTCCAGGCCTTGAGGTGTACTGCACCAATCCCCAGTGCCCTTGGAGGCAAACCCCAACCTCAAGGAGGACCCTTCCCTGAACCCACCATGGAAGTTGACCAGACCCCAGAAGAAACCAAAAAGCCAGAAAGAGATATTGAAAGTCTGAATGATGAGGAAAAGGAACATCAAAGAAGGGTCGAAAAATTAATATCAATATTAGGGGGAGATGTTTCAATAGGCTTACAACTACAATTTCTAATCAGATCAAATCATGCTGATATGCTTATTTTGAAAAACACTAAGGATGCTATTAGAGTTTCAATATGCCACACAGCCACAGTGATAGCCAATGCTTTTATGCATGCTGGGACCACTAGTGATCAATTTTTAAGGGATAACTTGGAATGGCTGGCAAGAGCTACAAATTGGGCAAAACTGACCGTCACAGCTTCCCTTGGAGTCATCCATAGGGGCCATGAAAGTGAATCCTTAGCTCTCATGCAATCTTATCTGCCTAAAGAAGCTGGTCCATCATCAGGATATTCTGAAGGTGGTGGGCTTTATGCTCTAGGTCTCATCCATGCCAATCATGGTGCTAATATCATTGACTATCTTTTAACTCAACTAAAAGATGCTCAGAATGAGATGGTGCGCCATGGAGGTTGCCTAGGTCTTGGCTTGGCTGCCATGGGCACTCACAGGCAGGATGTATATGAACAACTTAAGTTTAATCTGTATCAAGATGATGCTGTTACCGGTGAGGCTGCTGGTATTGCCATGGGTATGGTCATGTTGGGATCTAGAAATGCTGCTGCAATTGAAGACATGGTGGCTTATGCCCAAGAAACTCAACACGAGAAGATTTTAAGAGGGTTAGCAGTTGGTATTTCCTTCACCATGTATGGTAGACTTGAAGAGGCAGATGCACTTGTGCAACAGCTTTTAAGAGACAAAGACCCGTTGTTGCGGCGCGCTGGATGCTATACTATCGCGACTGCATACTGTGGTACAGGAAACAACGACTCGATACGCACCCTGCTTCACGTCGCGGTATCAGATGTTAACGACGATGTACGACGCGCCGCAGTCACTGCTCTTGGCTTCCTTCTATTCAGGACACCTGAACAATGTCCCTCAGTGGTCTCCCTATTGGCAGAATCTTACAACCCTCACGTTCGTTACGGCGCCGCAATGGCTTTGGGTATCGCCTGTGCTGGCACCGGAAACCGCGAGGCCATTGGTCTCCTGGAGCCAATGGTCAAATTCGACCCCGTGAACTTCGTCCGTCAAGGAGCCCTTATCGCGTCAGCTATGATACTCATCCAACAAACAGAAACCCTTTGCCCTAAAGTTACCTACTTCCGTCAACTGTACTCGCAGGTAATTTCCAACAAGCACGAGGATGTTATGGCAAAATTCGGGGCTATATTAGCGCAAGGTATCATTGACGCGGGTGGTCGTAACGTCACTGTTTCACTCCAAAACCGAACTGGACACATGAATATGCTTGCTGTGGTTGGTATGCTGGTATTCACACAGTATTGGTACTGGTTCCCACTGGCGCACTGTCTGTCACTTGCCTTCACACCGACATGTTTGATCGCTCTGAACTCAGACTTGAAAATGCCTCAAATGGACATAAAGTCGAACTCGAAGCCATCTCTGTATGCTTACCCAGCTCCTTTGGAAGAAAAGAAGCGAGAGGAGAGGGAGAGGGTCACCACTGCCGTGCTGAGTATCGCAGCGGCCCGCGCTCGCAGGAGGGCACATGGAACTGACAGTAGCAGCCTCACCTCCTCAACAAACTCAAAGATGGAAGTAGATGAGGATGAGAAAAAGCCATCCAAGTCACCTAATCCTAATATAACTGTTCACGGTAAATCCGACAAAGATGCTGGATCATCTAAAGACGGGAAGAAAGAAGAGAAAGAAGGAGAAGAAAAAGAAGTAAAAGAAAAGAAAGAGCCAGAGCCAAACTTCGAGATTTTGAACAACCCTGCTCGAGTTATGCGCCAACAGCTAAAGGGCATTACCGTAGTTGAAGGTTCAGGATTTACTCCCTTGAAGGATGTGACTATTGGTGGCATTGTGATGTTGAATCACTCTGGAAATATTGAACAGGTCTTAGTTGAGCCAGTGGCTGCGTTCGGACCCAAAACTGAAGAAGAAAAAGAACCAGAACCCCCAGAACCTTTTGAATACTTAGATGATTGATGTAATGGCTAAATAAATTAAAAATAAAACATAGGTTTACGACAATTATGAATCATTTTGAATGTAATAAAATAACATTATATCTTAAATAAATTAGCCTACGTACTCTGCTAAAATTACTATTGTTTTTCCGTCAAAAATAAATGTTGAACCTACCGTTTTTATTTTTATTATCAATTGATTAAAAAAAAAGTTATTTAGTATATTGAGTACCAACTTAGTATTTTGGCTGTCAGTTTAGGAAATATGAAGAAGTTTAATTTTAGGCGTCTTAACTTTTACCCTACGTTATTATAAGGTCTTTGTATCGATCACTTTAATTTAGATAAAAGATCCAAGACGTGTGCTCGAATCACCAAAATGTAGCTCTACCTCCTCGGTAGAGAGTTTATATAATCTTTGCCAATCATCCATCATAGTGAGTATACACTATGTTCCTTGATCCATTGTAAAGAATGTACAATACTTTTGCGGTATGAGCTTGCGCTCTTGCCTTTGTCGAAATGAAATTAAAAAAAAGATTCTGTCATAAATTTCGGTCCCGAACTTCCGTCCAACCGACCCATCTGCGCAGTGCAAAAAACTATCAATTGTGTTTGTAGAAATAGACGGAATAAAACAAGTTGTTTATTAAATCAGAAAGTTTTACTCTCTTAAACCAAGTCTAAACATTGAAAATGAATTGGGATCTTGACTACGGTGAGCTTACAAAAGATAAAGAATATGTTTCAAACTGTGAAGAATTAAAGGAAAATTTAATGGAGGTGCAAAAAGTTTTGGACCAACTTCTGCCATTGAAGGAGCACTATGACAAAATGTCGCTGCCTTCGCAGATAGAACTAGACCTTTTCCTAGCGTTCACACTGAATTCTTTGCAATGGATCAACCTCAGAATAAAGGGGGAAGATCCCACTAAGCACCCAATCAAAGATGAACTACAGCGAATAAAAGCCACGATGCTCAAGTGGCAAGAAATGAAAGACAAGGACAAGAGGCCCAAGGTGGATGTGAAAGCAGCTAAGAGATTTGTCAGAAGTGGTCTTTATGATCCACACAAAGGAACATTCAAATCAGACTCTTTTCAGCCACAAAATAAAAAGATCAAATTTCAAGATAGTGATGAAGATAATATGTAGGGGTTTTGTAAATATATTATATATTATATATATTAAAAAGACTGGATACCCATAAAATTTTGAGGTTATAATGAGTTTTGTTCTTCAATTCATTAGTTTTAGGACCTACCTTAAAAAGCCCAAAGGACTAAACCAAAAGAATGAAAGGACATAAATGGAGTAAGGATTAAAAAGGTTTAAAAATGAAACCTTTAGGAATCTAAATGTTATTAAAAAGGTTATTGGGTTACTCTAAATGCCCCACTTAGTTATGTCGTGTATATTGTTTTATATCTTTATTTAGTTTTAACTGTTTATTTGTTAATTAAGTTATAATATACCTAGTCTAAATTACACTCACATAACCTGTAATCTTTGCACTTTTTAACTATGTAATAAAAAAATTGTTTAATACTTTTTTTTTTTATTCCACCAACAACTCAAATCTTAGGAATGTTGAAAAATCTATAATATCAATTGTTCCATAACCACACTAATATGTAACAACAATTATAAAAATAAAAATGTGTACCATGAAATTAAATTAATTACATTATTGTACTTATACTTTTACCTACAACAATAATTTATTTGTTCAATTAACAAAAGGCAAATGGCACAACACCCATAGAAAAATATTATCAAGCAAAAATTATTTATATAAAATTGAAAAAAAATGGAATGAAATAACTATTTTGAAAAGCATCATTCTTTGCAGTAGTGCAAATTAATATAAAAATTAAGTTACCATTAATAAATGACTTAGAATGCTAGCACTCATTTTTCTACTTGCAACACCAATCCTGCAGCTGAAATGTTGTCTCCGGCACCAGCTGTCAGCTGAGCTTCAGTACAAATCAGGACTGGTGCAATGCAAATATCCACCACATCCCCATCGAGGATCTCATCCCAACAGGACACTGGTTTTGTTGGCTCAAAAAAGATCCTACTGTTATTATCATTTTCAGTAGTCGTCGAAAAGCTATCATCAAGCAATAACTTGCTCTTGTCTAATGAAATATTTGGATTGTTGCACACATATCTGTGTGCTGTCAAAGCAGCTTTGCCAGCAGCTGCTTCAGTTCTTTTCCATTTAGAGTCTTTCACGGTCAAAATTGTTTGATAGGCAAGAGTATGGATGTGAATGCGAGTCAATTTTCTGCTGCTGCCATGATCCTTATTTTGTTGTCTTATCAACTGGAATGTTTTTCTCATCTGATCCAAAGACGTAGCTACTCTAGGGTTTGAGTCAGTTATTACGCTCACTTTCCCAAACTGAAGGACACTATACAGGTTTGTCAGTTCCTGTTCATTCATCCCCACGGAATCTATGTACGGGAGAACTTTATTTGTGAGGTGCAACAGAAGATCTAGGTCAACGTAACTTGCCATTTCAAAGTGTGTTAGCGTTGACATTGGCTGAGATAAAATCTGTTGTTTGACCAGATCTATTCTCTCGGCTCTCATATCTGAAAGCAAATAATGTTTTGTAACAAAAGGAATTAAAAACAACTCCGTTGTATGGCACATTAATATGCAAGGTTATGTTAAGGTAAAAGTAATAAAGACAAATATGTAGGTAGGTAATAAAGTATTTGCATGTAATTATATTGTTTTTTTTTTTCTTTTAACATAGTTGATAAGGAAAATTAAAGCCATGTACATGATTCCTAAATATACCATTCAAGGAACTCTTACCATGATTACCTTCTGTTTTAAAAGGATAGTTGTCCATCATCTGTAGACCACTGATTACAAGCAAGTTTGGTCCAAACTCTGGTAGATGTTCACCAAACTTCTCCAAAGAGCTCAGTAGTGGGTTGTTTAAGTCGTTGTGCAGAATATATCGGTTAGCTCTCGGAGCTTTGTAGTTACCAAACTCAGCATCAGCTTTGTACTCTAATATCATATGAACATCATCTTTTAATTCCTCACTAGGATCCCCTCCAGCTATTTGTATGTCTTTAGGAATGTAAGATTTCAATTTTTTACTCATTTTAGCAGCAAACAACACCTTCCAACCTTCCATGAAGAACCTCTTGGCCATTAAAGGTGCATTTCCTCCGATAGACCATCTTGAATCAGGCAATGTCAATGCTTGTTCAACTAATTCATCATACAATTTACTGTTTGATACAAATCTCCTGAAAATCAATAAAAAAAAGTCTAACAAACTATAATATACCATTCTAAAAATACCAATTAACTTAATGTATCAATAAAATTTTATTGGAATTATCTACACACCAAGGGGAGTGTGAATAAACCAACCCAAACATAAAATTTGATTTTAAGTTAATAGATTAAACATACTCGGCAGCTGCTCCATACTTGAAGAAGTAAGTGAAGCTTTTCAACAGTTCATCTTTCGAGGATATCTCGTTGAAATGCTTGGGACTTCCTTTCAGGTCGGCGAAATCAAGTAACGAAGTTGCATTGACGAATAAATCATGGCATGCCCCATAGCCGAGTGCCACTCTAGGCTGTTTACTGCCCACTGCAACTCTGTTCTCACTCTCCAAGTATAATAAATATTGCTTCACAGGAGACAGTCTCTCGTCTCCGACATCGTTCTTACGATAATACACAGCGTAGAGAACCACACAGAACGAGAGAACGGAACCCAATTTCAGCGGAGTACCGGCCATGATTACTGAGTTTACATATGTTTTTAACTGGAATGTAGCAGTGTTTAAATTTATTAGCTATCCACGTCACCTCATTATTTTATGTTTTATGAGTATCGCTGCGACAACGAATCAAGTTCGGCTTTTAATTTTTTGACCGAAGACAGACATGACATTAATGTGACATGACCATTTGACGTTTAGTTTTTTTAAAAACGAAGGCATGAATATATTGGATTTCGACGAGCTAAAAGTTTAAAAATTATTCCTTGTATTTTTGTCATGTTTGAGTTAAAGAAATTAGGTGTAGATTAAGTGACTATGGGGAAAATTTGTGGTAAATTAATTTCAAAGTATTTTGAAATAGATTTTTGGGATATTAAAATTAATAGATTTAAAAAATCTAAAAAGAAGAAAATAACCCTACGAGGTTGAAAGAGAGGCCACTCAAAAATGGGGGCGTATATTATATAAGGGATTATTAATGGGATATACTTCCATGACGTGTATAGATCGTGGGTGTAACTTGCAAATTTACGCCCCCACGTTTTGAGTGGCCCCTCTTTCAGCCCCGTAGGGATATTTTCTTATTTTTAGGATATTTAAAGATGTGGGTTTTTAGATTTTTTAAATCGATTAATTATTTTATTATTTTTTCTACCTCAAAAGTAACTCCATACAAATTTTATCAAAATCGGTCCAGCCGTTTTATAGTTGTAAATTGCATTGTCATCGGGTTTGAAGCTCCCCTTAAAATTTCAGCCTGCTAGCTAACAGGAAGTGCCTCAAAATTGAGTTGCAAAAATCCAACCGGAACAACAAACAAACAAGAAAGTGAGTGTATAAGTATAAAAACGTGGGAAAAATAAGTTCAAAGGCATAGTTTTATTACTTTTGTTTGCTAAATGTAAAATACATGTTGTACTCTATTAGTAAATATAATAATCTTATTTCAAACATCTAAATCTATAAAAAAAAGATCTATGGAAATACTTTTAAAATTTCAGGCCTAATAAATCACTTTATAGGTTCTTTCCTCTTGATTTATTTTCCAATTTATATGAAGAGCTGCAAGTTTATTATAAAATGTTTGTAGATTCATAACTCCCAAACTTTTCATTTAAAAAAGAGTTATCAAACTCTTTTTGCAGTCCTTACTACCATGACCAGAGACCTTCCACTGCAGATTGAGCCATAGACTTCTCTTTTTTGACTTTAAGATTTATAAGATTAGACTCATTTTTAGGATCTTTTTTCTTATCGTAAGCTGTGAATCCTACACCTACTGATGGATGTGTCGGTTGAAATACACTATGTCCAGGCATGTGATGGCTGAGGGGTGGAGGCATGGGCTGATCAGGCTTTAGTAGCACCACATGTGAGGTCTGTGGTCTCACCATGTTCATGTTATTTATCTGGCTTCTGACCTGATCATTGGTTACTAAGCACAAACCATTTGATGTAACAGGGTTGGCTACACTGCACATTGGCTGCTCATTCATCTGCATCATTGGCTTGTTTTTCTCTTTTTTCTGTCTCTTTTTCTGGGGATTCTGCTTCTTCTCTACCAGCATCTTCTTATTGTTCTCTAACGTCACCCAGTGGAAGCCTAGGCTTTTGATGATCTTGCAAAGCGTCGTCATACTTCCACTGAATCCAATATTACTTTCAACGATTTTTTTGTGTAATAACCTGATGGAATTCGGCTGTTTTTCATTGATTGAGTTCCTGATGATGCTCCGTATTGCATTCTTACAGTCTTCGTCGACGTCTGCCTTTGGTTTTTTCCTACTCCTCGTCTTTTTTGGCGATGCTATAACTCCATTCCTTCCTTCACGTAAAATGCGGCTTATTGTTGTTGTGGATACGTTAGCGGCATCTGAAACTCTCTCCCTGACGTTCTTTAAGTGTGGTAAGATATGACCGAAAGCTTCTGCTTCAGTTTTCATGAATGTGTACATCCTTATAATAATTTCACGAGCTTGAGCATTCAAAGGAACTTTCCCTTTCCTTGTGCTACCTGTGCCCTCCAAATCCTTCATGTTTATGTCACCCATAATGAGATTATGTTAGTTTCTTTTAAAATAATGAAAATTAACAATGAATGCTTATTTATTTTACAATTTCAATAAAAATAACAACAAAAAACACTGGAACAACCATTGACATTTGTTTTTTTAATTTCACTGCTCTTCAGCGCCGTGCAAACGAGGCAAAACATAAAGTTTAATGTCTAAGTTCCCATGCAGCCACTTAAACTAATGTTTTATTTTATTTAAGTTTCGTGATGTGATGTGGATTTATGTTATAAAGTATAGTTTTCGTTTAAGGAATACACTGTTGTAAGTATGAAATAAAATATTGGATGATAGATTTTCTAATACATTTCTAGGGACTAAATACAATGCTTAATTAAATAAATAGAACAAATACTGCAGGTAGGTAGGTAAGTAGACAGAGTTAGATGTCTCACTGTATCACTGGCGGATCCAAGTTGGGGGGGAGGAGGTTAACGGGCTCTAGCCCCCATAGAACGTTTTTAAAAACTACGTTACTTTTGAATAAACTTGTGACAGTCTAGCAACCCCTAAACGACAATCCTGTGTGCGCCACTGATATCCTTATCGCCAGTAATATTATAAAGGCGAAAGTTTGTTTGGATGTATGGATGATTAATAAAACTTCACAATAATATAGCTTATAGATCAGAACAATACAAAGGTTATAATTTGTAAACATTGTGTTAATTGTCCAAAATAAAACTTTATATGTCAAGTTATTAAATATCCTATCAAAACCATTTTCGACTTCTGCGCGGACGAAGTCGTGGGCAAAAGCCAGTATATAATGAATTAAATCACTAACATCATGAAGATATTTTTCAGGTACGGGAGGTACGGGAGTCGGCAACGCGAACGTGACACAATTAGTATTGCAAGTGTCTGTGAAATTAATGAGTGTCGGTGTGATTAGTATTGAATGGAATTATACCACAGATATATCCACCTGAAAATATTGTCTAACAATATTATAAAGTTGAGGGTAATATATATTTTTATCCTCTAGATCACAAAGCTTATAAGCGAATCTATTTATTATTATTTGAATAATTTTTAATTTAAATGAGTAGATATACACCAAAACTGTTGTTTCACCAGCAAATGTTTTTTACATATTTTTAGTTTAGGTAGGTATTTAATTTAACCACAAAAAAAACAAAACTAAAAAACCACAAGGAACCCAAAGCATCATCTTCACTGAAGCGGCGAAATCTCGGGAGATATTCGCAAATGTAGGTAGGTAGGTACTTATTCGAAAGCCAAAAATTCTATATAAGGAACAACCGGTCGTTGCACTCCAAAAATGGAAGGACTCGCATGAGGCGTAAAATACTCGTGTCTCGGTGCTTCGTAATTAATTTTAACATTATTGTTTGTTCCACAATTTATTTTATCTCGTCTTCAAAGTTAGGTGGAGGAAAAAAAAATGTTAGTCTACGGTATTTTGATTAAGTAGGTTCCTAGTTTTTTTTTTTGCGGGATTTCAAGAAGTATTTGTAAAATAGATCCCTTAAATTATAGTGCTTGATCGACACAGCCCTAACCGATAGACTTTGGACCATTCTTGATAGGTTGGAGAATTTTTTTTAAAACATTAACCATTACGGTTTGCAATAAAATGATATTTATAAATGTTTTAGCGAAGAATAAACTTATTATTATAGTCATCTAATTTAGTATTTTTATGCGCCATCTTTGAGTTTTATTGTAAGTATAGATGCCTAATATATAGTGATTTTGTAAATGTATATAAATATAATATATAGTCATTTCTGACCAGAAAAACTGCAACCTACAAGAAGTATTTTAACCTAATCTGGAAAAACAGTTATTAAGTTAAGCCACTCGCTTCCTTGCCCATGTTACAATGGACACTTAACCTCATAAAAATAACTTTATAATTTCAGTACAAACAGTTGTAAAAGTGCAAAGTGTCTCCAAATAAGGAAGACCCGAGTATCTCAAAAAGAGCTGCAGATTAAATCTGTAAATAAATGTCTGGCGCCGAGGCGTGTAGTGGTATATGGGGATAATACGTTGATACTACTTAAAGTATAGACTTTGGATACAATTTTACTCGGGTTTTGTACCCTAAAAGTGACACTTCCTCATGACAATGGGCTTCCACTGTCTGTTCGTCCCACAGTCTGAAAGCTGGCTGAATCTCATAAACAGAAATAGGTTGTTAAAATTATCACAACGAGTGATTTTCTATTCACGCTTTTGAACAACAAATAAAATAGTAAATAAACTCTACTGAACCCTCCCGACACCGGCCTTACCTTAGCGCATTTCCACCAGAGATGCTATGCTACGTAGCTTTGGATGCGTTTGATATCCACCAATCATATTCATTGGTCCATATATCTTAGCGCTGATGGAAACGGGTTCAATTAAGATATGTGCCGGGCCGCTCACTTCTTTCTAATGTGGTTGAGGGAGGCGATGGCTGAAATCCACATTATAATCGTGATCGGGTGCTGTTTGTGTGGACTGGCTCACTTCACATTTACACTATTTTCTATTCGTAAATCTTTTTCGATCGCATGTTCCAAGTAACATTCACTTTATCCTTTGTTTTTCATGTTATTTTGTTTTAAAATATAGAATTAAAGTCAACATGAACCGATTTTATGGGAGCTTATAGTTGGCTATGACACAATGTTTGGTGTCACACTGTTAATATTAGTTGCCATATCATTATTTATTCTTATGATTGCAATTGTGCCTGTTTAATATGTTCGCTACAATAAAGTAGCAGCCATTATTTAGTTTTTATAAGAGATACCTTGCATTTTGAAGCTTAGCTAATATTAAATCAAATAAATTAGTCACCCTTTAAGGTTATATTTTAACAAAGTTAAGACGTCTATTTTCATAGTGGTTAAGTTACATCAGCGTTTGTATTAAGTGCGTGAGTCACAAGTCACAGGCACAAGTTGAGACAGCACCAATCTTCAGAGCAGGATTCATGACTTAAGATGATTGTAAGCCTACGCCATGTTATTACTGCTGGATATGGATGTCAAAGAGATCCTAGATGTATAGATAACGTTTATTGTATGTGCTTGTACGATTATAGCCGTAGCCCAAACTTCTGCGTGCAAACTTTAGGGATTCGGGTACGAATTTTCGCTCAGGGAATGAGACGAGAGTAAAAACTTTATCGTGCCATAATGTTAGCTAACAGAGTAATATAAGTTTTGTATCTCAGGTATATTGACTTACTAAATAAATTATTATTTACTTACTAAAATATTGTATGGCAGTCTTGTCAAATGTTTAACGAATAGACTTAAAATAAGCACTTTCAAATCGACTTTTTTTTACAACCACCGGTTCGGAATGCTATTTCTTTTATTAGACCATGTATCTATCAAACCCTGACAAATAAGCATTCTTATTCTGATTATTGGAGGCGTAAACCTAGTCCAGATAACAGATTCATATTTAAAGCACTAATTTATGGCCTTTAATTTGTTGTTGTTGTTTACGTTGTTTTGATTTATACATTGCCCATATCAAAAAAAAAAAGAAAAAAAAATAGATGTTGGCCGATACTCAATATGCTCACAAAATTTCATGAGAATCGGTCAAGCCGTTTCGGAGGAGTACGGGAACGAACATTGTGACACGTGAATTTTATATGTAAGATTTACTTTTCAACATAAATGACACCACCAAAGGGTCGGGTCACCTGGTTACCGAACCCGTCATGTCAGCGGAAGTCACGATATTTAAAAAATCCTTTAAAGTTTATATAAAAGTCTATATTACCATTTAAATAAAATAATTGAATTACTAAGCCATTAATAATATGAATTAACTTGAACATTATAACAAATGCATCTCCCATAATGGTTTCTGAGTTGAGATCGTCTCAACTTGTATCTAATTAAACTAGATTTATCAAAATCAACCAAAAAACGTCCACTGGACATATACCTCCCCCAAACGACTCCAACCAGAATCCTGAGCTGCTTGCATCCAACAGCTTCCAGCGGTCCTTACAAGGTCTTCCGTCCACCTCTCGGGGGTTCATCCAACACTACGCCTAAACTAGATTCTTGCGAAAATTCAAGTAAAACATGTAACATACTCAAATTCGGAAATCTACCAAATTTGTATTATCTTCTTTTTACTTAGTCCGATGATGGTACTATGTTCCAAATCCAAGTAGGTATCTTCTCAGTCTTCTTATTTTCTTTAGATTCAGTTCAGTTCATTTATTCAGAAACAATTACTATGACAATCATATTTGAAATGTCCACAATTAATAATTCAATCAAATATTAAAAAAAAAACACACAATTTACAAATAATCAACAAAAAATAGCATGTAAAAAAATAGGGTCAAAACAACAATAATAATAAAGAAAATTAATGTCATTCTAGTGATGAAAAAGAAAGTTAAATATATTTGTCATTCAGAAATTCACCTACTAAGTAAAAAATCGAATTGTACTATGGGTATTGTATCTATTTTGGACATCACCGCTGTTAGGTTGAACTAAGTATCTTATACTTTTGTTTTTATACTTTATCATGTTAAAATTATAAATGTCAACATCACCACCAAGTGGGAGTGAATCCAAAATTAACTCGCACGGGAGTGTCGACCAAACAGGGAATTATTTTTAACGACGTACAACACACTAAATATAGGACATTTCATGAAAGGAACCAATTTTACTGATGCCTGATAACTGTTGTTTTTTTCCGAACACAGTTTTTTTTTAATTCCGAAAGAAAAAAAAAATTAGCTATACCTAGTTCTAAAACGAACCTATGTAGACATCTACTTGATATTGTGTTATATTTGTTTTCTTTTATGTCTTGTTTAAATTTATTACACAAATCGTTAAATATAGATATATATATATAACTCAAAAATGAAATGTTAATACCATGCAGTATATTTGACATATCAGTATACTTTTAAAAAAAAAAGTGTAGAAATTTGACACTAAGAAATTTTTCCATTCAGATATATCCAGCAAAATTAAAGGTTAGTTCCGACTTCGTAAGTGCTTAACAGACTATAAAATATTTAAGCAGACTGAACTTTTTTAGTAGATAATTAGATAAAGGTACTGATAAAGAAAATTTTCCACCGTCTCACTGATATATATACCTAATTAAAAATGTAAATTATTTTTTAAATTTATTAGTTCGCACGGTCTGGTAGTTTTTATGTTTTTCATAGCGAGTAGTGATCGCACATAGGTTCGTTGTCCTCATTTTAATTAAGTCATAATTTTAAACACATTAGGAAATGGTTCGTGTTTTTTTATTAACAAATTAAATATTGTTTTCGTAAAAAATCTAAATCCATAATTAAATTATTCTTGTAATATAAAATTGCACGCATACTTGTACGTTATTATTAATAATATACGTAAGAAATTGCAATTTTTTATGATGGTGGTAAAAATGATTGATTAGTAAGTAAAATGTGTAAGTACCTAATGACTGGACTACCGTACTATACTACTATCAGTACTTTTAAAATATATGAGCTATTTTTTGACATACCTTCTTAAATACCTGTTTTACAAATTTTTTTGTAAAGCCACTTTTTAGTTTATAGAGTAGGAAAAGCAAGTAAAGTTACCACTAAGCACTAATTGACGGCTTGGCGCCAAGGAACTGATAAAAACTATACGAAACGTAACTATAAATACTTGACGATGGTAAAAATACCAAGAACCAACTAACTGTATGTACTTAACATGGCGAAGATTAGAAAAAAAATATATATTAAGAAATAAAATTATACTATGTAATTCAATGTGAATTCTTAACTACCTATTAAGTATGTATTTTTTTTCGAGAATTTATTTTATAATCTTGGAACCTCGATTTCGAATTTTAGTTTTTTTTTTTTGTGATAAAATTATTACATTAGCTATTTGTAATCAAAACACCCTGGAAGTCTGGTTAAAATTGGTATGTGTAGTACTTAAGCGATATTTAAGAATCTGATCATTGATATGCGAGGGTAAACATTAAAATTCAATTTACAAATAAAACAGATGGTATTTAATTTGGTCCATCCTATAACTATTTAAAAACACTATTAAATTATTTGAGTTAGCAAAATGCGTCTACAATTATCTAATTCAGTTTAATTGTCAACTATTAATTGGTAGATAGGTATGTTGGGGCCATGGGAAAATTTAACAACAAATACCCACTGTCTATACTCCGTTCTTCTAAGAACTATCTTACTACTATACTGGTACCTAGTACTGGCTTAGTCATTTTCCCATTAAGGATCACCTAGTAAACAAATTAATTAAACTCAACATTAAAACCCAATGTTTATCTTCATTTGTAATTCTTCTGTACGTGTGTTTGTCACATAACTCCTTCAAAACGGCTGGACCGATTTGGATGAAATTTTGAGTATACAGTGGACCCTCGGTTATCCGGCCCCTGTCTCATCCGGCATCCTCTGTAATCCGACATGGTATTTTTTTTTTTTTAAACAATCTTCGCTAATGCATGATTGAACAAGTTATAACTTGTACGCTATCTGTAATTTGCCGGATTACAAGGTACTCTTTTGTAAAAAATCTGGACTATAGGGGGTATTAGGCAGTACTCTATAATCCGAAAAATACACGATAGTCCGACACTGCCCTGCAAAATGTTTGTCGTATTACCGGGGGTCCACTGTATATTTGATTGCGTTCGTGGATGGTTTGAAAACGCAATTGGGCCAGGTAAGTGGCGCTGCTGTACTCGGTGATTAACTTAAGTTCGCCTAGTCAGCTAGTTTGTAAAACATTGACATATGTTTTAGGGTTCCTGAGTAAAAGAGTGGGTTTTGTTTCCCAATAAAAATTAAAAATAACATATAAAGGAGCGAGTCCATATCACAAATTTATTTGTTTCAAAATTTTTGCATTCATTATTATCAAATATAATTAAGATATCCACTGCTGGATAAAGACACATACCTTAAATTTTCCAGGCAATCATTTTACATTAATACCAACCTTCTTACAGGTAAACATTCAAGCCACAAACTTGTTTGCTTAAGATCCAGTGCAAAATTTTATTTATCAGCAGGCTTCCCTCAATTTTAGATCTATTTATAAAATAATGTCACTACTTGAGTTTAATCAATTAGATTGTTAAGTGCAATTGGTTGTAAGTAAACACACACATCTTAGAAAAGTTATACGTAGTCTTTAATTCATTTACCTGTATGTTATATATAAATATGTATATATTTTTTGTTGTACGTACAGGAACTCTAGGCATGTGAGCTTAATTTGATGTTATGTGGCTTTTTGCAGTTACGTTTTAAAACTGTCTAACTGCTAGATCGTTATGAGTGGTTATTTATGATTTATGTCGCCTATGCACCTCAAACTAGTACAAAAACATTTATCTGTTTTTATAAGGATTCTATATGCACAAACACTACCCTTCAATAGTCAACCTAATAGTTAAGTAATAAAGGCGAATTTAAGTTGAAGTTGTTGTGAAAAATGTGACAACATATACTCTGAAGGCCTTATTTATTCCCAATTAGTGTTGCTTTCTTGAATGAACGGAAAAATCAGTAAGTGATATGTTTTTTGTTCGGTTGTTGAATGAATGAACATTTTCTTTATGAATGAAAGCTTGTAGAGATGCGAGGATGATGTTTTTTAAGTGAAAATATTAATTTTGTCTGTTGTGCTCTTTTGACGCTTGTTGAACTTCGAAAGCGGATGTCAAATTTATGAATGTATTTATTACTTGAGTCGATGTTATTATACTTGAAGTGAGCTCTTTCTTTCAGCTCGATTTTGAATTGGTTATATACAGATTACAGTTGCACTGCAGCTACAGCTAGTCTTGAAATTTGTAGAGAATTTATTTTTTGTTGCCACTGTGTTGAACAAATACTGAAAAATATTGTGACTATAAGAATTCGAATTCTGAATTTTTCGATTTTTTTTGCTTTTTCTTGTTTCTTTTACGAAATTATTTCAAAAGTTCACACTGTTTTATCTTGTACGATGGAACCGAACCCTTAATGTGGGAGTCCGACTAATGCTTGACCGATTTTTTGCAACCAGCGTAAATATACCTTCACTTATGTAATAGCCTGGAAAATAGCCACCATTGATCACAGTTGCTGTCATGGAAATATTCGACTTCTAACTGACATTTCAATCTGTAAGCTATTTAGATTCCATCTAATTACACACAACTAATACAACGTCACCTCTATATACATGCAAAATTAACTTTAATTATGTATTTGGATCCATTCATTCCTTAGATATCAACTAGTCACTGCCATCAACACCTTCTCTCACAAGCAAAAGTGATCCTTATCAACTTACGATAGAGTCAATAATAAAAACTATAGTGCAATTTTAATCGTAACTTTTAACATACGCAGTATGTCACATAAACAGGGTTCGGTAGAAAAAACACAAAGTGAAGACAATCTTATATTGCAAATATGAACTTTAACTCCCAACAATAAGGGTTAGCTGGCTTGCTTATGTATGTTTGCTATATATACCATAAAATGTGGAGGTTTCTTTCTATAAAAGGTAAATCGACATCGTTTTCTTAAGCCCTAAGTTAAAGGGCCCCATACATTACACAGCGCGAACGAGCTGTATGAAGATTTGGAGACGAGGCATTTTGGTTAACGTTTAATAGCGGTACCACACGATGAGCCAACAGTCTTGCCCACAAGTATGGGCCATCGTGTGGAAGGTGTTTAGAAGGTGTTATAGCAACTTTATACAAATCCTATGACTATCTCTACAGGTGAGGGTCATCAGGAGTTCGATGGGCCATCCATCGTATAGATAGAGGTACTGTAAACGTTCAAACGATCGTATCAAACCAGCACCTTAGCTAAGAAGCAATAGCGTCGCGTTGCCTAAGGGAGTAGGAGGGAACTTTTATATGTAAAGTTGAAATAAGAAAAGAATTTAGCCGTCGTCTCATATTCTATTTTTTTTCGGGACACACCCGCCACTCTGTCCCACCACTGCAACTCCTGTTCACCAGGATCAACAGTGGCGTCCTTTGATCGAATAATCAACGAATAATGCAGCTGTGCCCGGACACCCTACCGGCTGTCTTGGACCCACAACGAACATAATCAGAAGAAATTTGAGGTAGTAAGAAACCGATTTAAGACTTCCCTCCCAGCGAAGCGGCTATATTATATTTATAAATTGTTTTTGGTTTTCTTGGTCGCATGAATATAATGCGGACTAGAGAGACACGACAAGTTTTTTTGACAGTAGTAACTTGACCGTAGCACTGTCTATTGTATGGTATTTTTATGAGTACAGTACAACCTCACCTTTGCTTGTATTATTTATTCATCAAATCTCGTATGACTGATAGATAAGTCATAATCATACTGATCATAGAATTTAATAAGCACTTTAACACCTTCTACGTTAAAGCCATATCTGGTTTGTAAGTGATATTGTTTATGATACTTTTTATACAACATCATAGGCAAACAAGCAGATGGTTCTACTGATGGTAAGTGATACCGCCGCCTATTGACACGACGATTCCCTTGATTTCTGGAAAGCCAAGACCACCGCCAATGTATTGCCCATATAGAGGCAAAGATCTCTTCAAGCCTTCGAACCGAAACACAGCTAACTGCTTCACGGCAGAAATAGAAAGGAGGGTGGTTATAACCCAGACGATCTCGCATGTGGATCTTTACTTATTTTCTATCCTGTTTATCTGTTTTAAAAAGACGTAAATAGTACCTAATTTGTTGTCCTTTAGAAATATACTACTATATAAGTTTTTAGATTAAGGGTTACTATTTTGATGACATTTACTTACGGTATATAACCAATCTACACACCTTTTAATTGCCTAAAATAGTATCGCAACAGATAATTTAAATACACTAACCCTTTTAAGAATAATTTAAATCGATTGTTTATCTAAAGATCTGTGAGGTCAATAAATAGTAAATGCCCGTACATGGTTTGTCACGTAAACAGATAACGTGATCGCATCAAATGAGTCACCATTTCTAAGAGCAGCGTGCAGATTAGACATTATAATAATCTTATTTAACTCATTCATCTTATATCGGACATGAGCGTGAAATATACTTCTTTATGGAATATATGTACTTACCGAAGTACTTTTTGTTAATTATAACTCCCTCCATAGTCATTTAATGTCAGTAAGTGTAACTGATTAGGAACTTGCTTGCTTTTCTGATTCTTAATTTTGATGTCTAACTAAATAACTCCGACGAACCTTTGCTTTTAGATAAGTAACAGTTGCTTAAATTCAGGGGAATGCCAAGTTCTAAATCTACTTTAATATTTGTCATTTATCAAGAGTTTACTACATTTAAAGATAACAAGCCGATAAACCATTCTGTCTTCGCAAGTACGCATGTCAAATAGAACCTTGCTAACTAAATGTATGCGCCGCGTCACGACTTAGAACTTTTGGTAATCATTAGAACCTGGTCAGGTCTAGGACACTTCGGTCACAATACCAAATACGAGAAAATCAGGTGATATTTTGACTAAACTATGAATTCTTAAGTTACTTATAATTTTAAGTTCTTTGCCTTAACCTCAGAGTATATTTTTCAATAGCCATGGATGTAAGGTGTTTTGTCTATCACATAGGCGTATGACATGTCGTGTGCAAAAGCTCACGATCGAAAGATATTGTATTTCTTAATAAATGCTTTACAAAAATGAGCGCATGACCATATTCTGTTCATAATGGTTGTTTTCTTGACACGCGACATGAATCTAACTAGGGTTCGTTGGATTAAAGGCCTCGACTGCGTGAGAATGGAAAAATAGGTTATTTTAAGAGTCAACCTCTAAAACAGATTCCTTGTAACAGTATCAAGAACTAAGATGCTATCTAACAAACAAATATATAGCGGTAGCTTGGTTTAAGAAGCTTACAATTTGGTACGAATGTGTACTATGAAGAGTTTTCAAATTCATTCTACTTATATGGAAGAATTTCATGAAATCATGTTTTTGTGATATCAATGGGCAGATCAGCCCAACCATTGCGTTCTGACTATAAAATTAATACGTATTATTCAGGTACTTTATACCTGTTTACTTACGTAACTTAAAAATAATCAATTTTAAAAGCGGGGTAAAACATTCGATTTTTTTATTCACTTTTATTTTGCCGTAGCTTAATTTTTTATACAGCCAAGTGACAGGGGTCAGGCTATATTTATGAGTGACAAAAACCAATGTGTAGTATTCCATACATGCATGAAGCGTTTATTCCGCGGCGCCTCGGGCTGTGAGGCTGCACAGCGAGGTGCTGCTATGTAGGTGAGGGTTAGGTTATTTTTCTCACACTAGAATCTTACTAGATGGACGCCGCACCTTTGCTTGCCATCCATCATTATAAAACAATGTTCATAATGACATATTAAAAGAAAATTAGTTAATTTTGGTTTGGTTGGAATACTTTTGGTAAACTCACATTTTGGTATTTAGTTCGTCAATAGTTATAGTTGGTTTAACGTTTTGGTTATTAATTAATCTTATCAAATATTAATCCTCATACATAATTACATAAACCTAGACGTACTTAGGTACTTATTAGAAAATTTCAACAACTGCATCTCAAGAAGGTCATATATTTTTAATTAGTCCCACAGCTTGGTTGTTTTTTTTTAAACAACACCATGTATGGCTTCAATGGGTTTTATTTTGTTTCAATTTATGAAAACGACTTTAGCACCCAAATAAGACAGGTTGAATTACTAACAAACACACATTACTTGTAATTGATCGCCCATTACGGATTCTTTTTAATAAAAAACCATAAGACTCCGACCACAGGTATTCTTTCAAATAAAGGAGGTTGACAGTATATGACACTGTCTTGTTGGCAATTTAATGCGATTATTATTTCAATCAGGTCCACAACGAGATTTCCCACGGTTTTTTTCTGTGATACGTTATGTCCCTATTTTATCTGTTGATAAAGAGATGACAGTATCTGTGCTATCGATTTGCTTAAGATTAACTATCCTTGGATTCTTATACTTGCTTAAGATTTTCGTAATAATTTCATATTTTTACGTTGGTAGGTACTTACTATAGCTAATAACAATAAGAACAAAAGTAAATCCTTAACGTCATCTCCTTTACGAAACATGTTTAGTTTTGAAAAATCTGGTTTAGGTACCTACTTGTCAATACGCCAGATCATACAACATACAACGATATCTTCTAGATAATAGAGATACAACTCCAACTTCCATCTTTTTGTCACTAACAATCAGCTAACAAACCCCCTAGTTAATGGATACTATTTGGTATAAGACTGGAAACTATAACTTTAACTATAGTAAAGTTAGCCTCCACAGGTGTTGGGAACCAAGACTTTGATAACAAAGCTATATGGTAGCCACTGTTTCAGTTCATAATCAAAACCCAATAAAATTACCTGTAGGTATTGAGACAAATTATAAAATTGTGACATTTCTTAGCGTAAACAAGATATTTTCCGCATTCTTTAACTTAGGCTGGGTTTGGCTAAATTTATAATGCGAAACGTGAACTCCGATGGCGGAATAAAAAGAAAACTTTTTTTTTCGCCTTTTAAGCACGGTGCAAGCGAGTTATGCAGCCCACGAAAAACGCCCGCGCAGTTTGCACAATATTACTAAAATGTCGCTGGCCAGTGATGTCAGATGACCTTGTAAACCTCCTGGCATTTAAGAATAACACGCCTTTGCCTTTGTAATTAAAGAAAAAAAATATTAAATGGACATAATTCATGCAATTTTCGCAAGTTTCTTTTGCAACTTACGTAGGTAGTAGGTAAGTTAAGTGTGATGAGCTTTCGCGAAAATTATATTGAAATGATTTCAGACGGAAGAATCAGTTAAAACTTTATAAATACACAAACACAAATCCTTTTTGTTTCTGTTACGTAAATCTATACTTAGGTTATTGTTATAAGTTTTGCAATAGTTTGACATAAAACGAATCACCACAGCGCTTTCATCTGGATTACTTCTATCTATGTAACTTTTTACATAAATCTATAAAAAACAATTAAATTAGGAAAAGTTATTTTCCAAGCCTAGAGTCTATATCTTCAAATTAAAGGGTCAACCATTATAACCTAACATAAGGAAAATGAGCTTTGCAAAGACTGATAAATTTCCTGTTTTATACCTACCTAAATTCCAATAACTAATTTAATGAAGCAACAACAAGTTGAATTTACTTGTTTATTTGTTCACATGTACAACAATAAAACGTTTCTTATTAGAATTTAAGTTAATCATAAGAAGGAAGCAAACACCTCAATACAATTTATGTATGTATTAAAATTATGTATTTGTTATACTTTTTACACTACAAATTTTAATATTTAAAAACAAAAAGACAATAAGGGTAATTGTTAACTTGTGATTTCTTTATGAACCTTTACAGAATAAGATGTTAAAGTACCAACTGAATTAAAGATCTAGTCGTATGATCTGAATTCGGACCACATCGCCTATTGATTTTTCTATGATTTTTCAAGTTTTTCATTGAATTAAACCCAAACTTAAGATCCTTAATCCTTACACTACACTACAAATCCTTACACTACAAATTTTAATATTTAAAAACAAAAAGACAATAAGGGTAATTGTTAACTTGTGATTTCTTTATGAACCTTTACAGAATAAGCTGTTAAAGTACCAACTGAAGTAAAGATCAAGTCGTATGATCTGAATTCGGACCACATCGCCTATTGATTTTTCTATGATTTTTCAAGTTTTTCATTGAATTAAACCCAAACTTAAGATCCTTAATTAAATATATAACCATTTCTGTCTAGAAAAAGTAGGTATTTCTACTTTTAAACATATATTTATAGATTTTTTTTTTACTATGTATACTTGTTTTGCTTGAAACCACCGTGCGATGTCGTCATGACTGTCATCAAAAGGTTATGTGTCTGCTATATGGTACTTTAGCACATTAATAAACAAATCCTGAACCACACAGTTGCATGTTATAAACCCGGGAGGTATTAAACCTGACTGATGTGATGTCAACGTAATGCGGACAACCTTCCATAAAAGGATCCCGCCTCTTAATTTGGCAACTTCAATAGTAATCAATGCACTATTTACAAATATCTGATGGACAGTTTTATACATAGCTGTCGACATTAAATTAATATTAAATACTTACAGATTCGGTGAGTTTCATGAATAGGTAAAAGCTAAGTAGGTGTTTAGGTACTTACGTATATAGATAGTTGCAAAGCCATTTACGTGTTAGATAAAATATATGCACATTTATAAATAAAATAAAATATGTATATATATACAGTTTTTCGTGAAATCAAATATATATTTCCTTAGAACAAACAATTTTTCTTAGTTATAGGAAATTATTGTAGCCTTGTCTTGTTTTTTATGCTTTTATTTTATGTTGTGTTACTAACATAGTTTAATAAGTAAATTGTTACTTAAATCTATGGACTACTTGTCTGAAAATAAATGTTTTGAATTTGAATTTGAAACTATGGTAAAACTAATTCGGAGATGGTCATAGGGTGATGGACCACGAACCATCTCCAAATCAGTTTTATCATTATTACTTGTCAGCATGATCAAAGTCATGTATGGAAAATCTCTATTTAACATGAAGGATGCGAATGCATATATTCAGATTTTTTTTTTAATTTGAAATGTTACACCATCGGCAAATAATTACAGGAATAGGTAAACACAGTCACATATATCAGGTGCATTTACAGGTGTAAACAACATTCACAAACGTATTACCTATTAGACAAGATAATAGTACGATAATAAACAAAAATGATGAAATTGATTTATATATTTTTTGTTTTTTAT
Organism: Choreutis nemorana; assembly: GCA_949316135.1. Classification (NCBI taxonomy): domain Eukaryota; kingdom Metazoa; phylum Arthropoda; class Insecta; order Lepidoptera; family Choreutidae; genus Choreutis; species Choreutis nemorana. Next base: position 8,527,376 of record OX438612.1, read on the forward strand.
TATAAAATAAATATCTAAAATATTGAAATTTGTTTAAGCTTCCAACTGCTCACTGCTTAGTTTTGACGCTGGAAGCACCAATTGAAAGTTAAAAAAAAGACAGTCCAAATGAAATTTGTTTAATCTTTCAGCTGCAGTGTAATTCCACCCTTAGTTTTGACGCTTATTAAATGAGTAAACGTAATTGTCACGTAATCCGACAAAGAATTTGTAAAACGGCTACATTTTACAAAATAAGACACTTTTTTTTCCATGACCACAAAGATTTATAATGCGATCCCGAAAGACTTTCACGTGATAAATGATATGCACCCTCTTAAATATCGACTGCATGATTTCCTGGTTAACCAAGCTTGTTACAAGTTAAGTGAATTTCTTGATGACAATAAAATACTAGGGTAGTTGTAAAGGAAATTTTCAAAATGATAAAAACTTATCTAAATGACTATGTATGTGTGTGTGAATTTTGTGTTTACTAATATCCATTAATTTTTATAAGATTATTTTATTTTATTGACATCTTCCTGATTTTGACATACTCACTTAATTTGTAATCTTTTGTGTTTATCAATATCTTAAATTGTTGGAAGTAATTTTAATTTAATTTGACCTAAACTGCATGCTCAAGTCTGATCTAATTGATTAAATAATGTAATAGTTATAAGACATTGTAATTTCGTATGCCAATAAATAAATTTGGTAGAACATGTAACGCTAATCTATTTCCATAACAACTGCATATTTGTATTCTAATTAATGTTCACGAAATAAAGATATTTTGGTTTTGGTTTTTAGAAGTACCAATAAAAAGTTTAAAAAAAGACAGTCCAATAAAATAAATAATATGTTATACAGTGAAACCTAGTTAATTGGGATCTCAAGGGACCGAGGATTTTGTACCATTTAAAGAGGTTTTCATTTATCCAGTTTACCATTTAGACAGGTTTAAAAATTTGTTGTCTCATTTACAGAGGCCGTAAACAAAACACGTGCAAAAGAAATTCGAATGTTTGTAAACAATCGTGTTGAAACCTGTCCCAACCTGATACATTATCTCACTTATAAAGGGAACTGAGCTCCAGAGTCCCAATTATAGAGGTAAACATGAAAAAAATCCTAGAAATCAAATCTCATTTAATCAGGTTCGAAAAGTCCCATTAACAGAGGTAATTCGATGAAAAAGTGCCGGGACCTCATTGTAGTTCTCAATACTAGAGGTTTCTCACTTATCCAGGTTCCACTTAACCAGGTTTCACTGTATATAAAAATAAATAATAGTGGCCATTATCTCAAAGGGATTTTTTTTTGAGGATTTGTTACCAAAACGTGCAAAAACGCCAATGAGAAACTCATGTCTGTTGTATTGTGGAATTGTGAAGGATTTTTATGCTGCATTATCTTTCAGCTTACTTTTATTTTGTGAGGCTACTTGAAGTTGTGTTGCTAACATGTCAACTATGCTTAATTTATTACATAACATAAATATAAACTCACGCCGTAATTATCAAATCAAGAGGGGTAGGCAGAGGTGTCAAACACCACATTTCGCATGTTTATGTTGAGTCCTAGTGTGACAGGAATCTGTCGCCACTATCCGGGCACAATGAGGAACATGGCAGCTACAACCCGAGATTCGAACCCGCGACTTATCGGGTTGGATCGATCGGTTAACCAAGGCACGTAACATGTTTGTTATGTGTAAGCTCAATTGAGCTACCACGTTCTCACGTAATTTATTAATTACTTATTAAGAAAATTACTTTCATTAATTTTACTGTATTCATTGTTTTTCGATCCTTTCGACCTTCTTAATTCAAACAAACCTCCCTCCTCCTCGGTTGACCTTATTGGCGCAGTGGTGTAAACCGCTGACTGCTTCTCTAGATATTCCGGGTTCGAATCCCGGCGGGGGCGGGACTTTGTGTTATTTGCTAGACGCACTGTTTCGGTTACTGGTCTTGCATGTTCTATTCTTATCTAAGTAGCATATACCATATTGTTGCTTAATGCCTGTGATACAAGATTATATCTTAGTGCAGGGCTGAGTTAATGTGTGTGTCGTGATGTGGTTATTATTATTATTAAAAACTTTTCATTCAACACCACATTAAAAGTTTCTGCAGCAAGCAAAGATGGTGGACATGTTTGATTACACAAACAATATGGCGTAATTACCAGTATTGTTCGCCTCCTCACCCTAATGTGGCCAAATCTTAAGCCGTGTGTCGTGTCATATAATCATATAATTCAGCGAACTGTCATGCCATCCGTATTTGGCTGGAAAGCAATCCGCTTTATAAACTGAAATGGTCATGCCACGGATATGTTAACTCCTCGGGTTCTACGGCGTGACACGATTATTTCATAACCAACAGCTTTTTAAACTAACTTTTTTTAAATAGTACTCATTTTGAAAGTTTCGAAGACAATAAACAACTGTTACAGTAAAGGTTTTTATACATAGGTGTGTTATTGTGAGACTATGTATCTACTTACAACTACTGTATGCACTGTATGTACTTAATGTATCATCTCACAATAATAGAGTGTCAGTGTGTTAGATTTACGTTCATCCATAAGACAAACATGGCATACATCCTTAGGAAAAGGATAAGGGGGGTTAAGGATGAACTAGTGGAGGATACAGGAAAGAAGTATGGGGGGTTCTAGGCAGTTTTCCCTTTGAATTTTTTTTAGAAACTCTTTTTTTTTAGCTAGCAAGGAAGTAAGGGCTAAAAGTTCGAAGAAATCAGATCCCTTTGGGGTACTCCCCGAACAACCACGTATAAAATTTTAAGTTGTAGTAGAAAGTATTGTATTTGAATATTGAAAAAAGCAACTACGGAGGTTTCTTGCCGGATTCTTCCCCGCAGAAATAGCATTCCGAACCGGTGGTAGTAATAAAAAATGACGATTTGAAAGTGCTTATTTTAAGTGTTTTCGAATAAAAAACATTTTGACTTTGACTTTGACGTTATCCACGAGTAGGATGAACTGGGTTTATTTTTTTACACCACTGAGGTGGCAAATAAGCATACGGCTCACCTGATGGTTAGCAGTCACGGTAGCCTATAGACCTTTGCAATACCTACGAGAGACATTAGGCACGTGTTGCCTGCGTTGCTGCTCCTTGGGTGAAAAAGCTGTTGAAAGATAAATGCTCCAATTGCTTGTCTGATTTCTCCACAATCAATCTTAGCTGATGGTAAGCGACGATGAGGTTGATCTAAGAATGTAAGTAGATACTCACTACTGTCCGAAAAGCTTATTTACCCGCTCTTGTCTTGAAGAAGTCTGAAGAAGACGAATTGGTAGTGCTCGGGGAATAAACTTACTAACAGGGAAAATTAAATTTACCTCAAATATATAGAAATTTAAATTATAAATATTGTCTTTTGAAATACCTTTGTTTTTGTTTTCTATATAGGTACGTAAGGAGTTATTCAAGAGCATTGAATTGAATTATTATTGAACTAATTTGATTAAGACCTTATGTACCTACAAAAACCTCACAAATAAACAATTTGAATTTGTTTGGCAGAAACTTTGAGGAGCCTATTTTCGAAAACTTACTGTGTAAATTAAATTCGAAAAATCTATCAATTTAATTATAATAAAAACCTAGCTAGAGTTTCTATTTTATATAACTTATATATAATCAAATAGCAGATTCGAAGTCGTCTTGAAACAATGAGAGAGATCGAGGAGTGTGGGCTGGTGGACCTAGTTTGTTCATAAAACGATGTAGATGTATCAACAGATCGGTTTAGAGTTCCTTAGGCCAATATGAAAACCCGTCTTTAACATGTTCCTCTGGTTGTGTAAATTATTTAATATTGTTAGATAATAGTAATTTTATTGACTAATGTATTGTAGTAATGTAGTGCTATGGAACTGCTACTGTTAACTACTTACCAACGATTTTACATTTATAGATAAATAAACACACACTTAAACTATTAAAAAATCCACCCAGAGGAAAACTGATCTTACAAATACCTATGCGAACCCTGTACCTCACAGTTGCAGGCAGTGGTTAAACTGCTATGCCATAGAGGCCGACTAGCGGTCGTTCTTTTTAAAAGCTTATACAAATTGCGACTTAAAGTTGCTGTGATCGTCTTTTGTCGTCACAGTCGACAAGCCAAGCTTCCGGACTTATTTAAATTGTGTATTGTCAATATGCTATCATTATTTATGTATGTACTACCTATACATATGTAGGTAGGATGTATGGATGATTTTCTGGATCATTACTTTTGCTTTATTACAGTCGCAATTTTTATCATGAAGGTCTCATGTTATGAAGCTACCTAAAAAAATACAATAGAAAACACACTTTTAACTTTTATACCAACTTGTTTTTTTTTTTTGTGCACCGTGCGTGCATGCCTACTGACATATAAATCAACTTCATGCAAATTCTTCGACCTTGTTTAAAGATTTCAAAATAAAAATCTAATTTATCTAACTTTGGTATAGTGTGTAGGTAGACTTATTTAGTTCTATTATATTTTTTTAAATTATAATGTAACTCATTTAACCTACCGCTAGCTTGCACATAACGAAAGATCACTTAAAAGTTCGTTGGTAAATACATGGCTTTAGTTAGGTACTTTACTTACCCCGTGTTAAAAATAAAATTACAATATATAACGTTAACAATTAAAATTTATTAAAAATAAATAAAATATTCAAAACTCTCATACAGCACAACACATTTTAAATTATTTTTACAATTATTATAATAGTTATGGCGGAAGAATTATGTTTCACATAACCACAAGAAGTCATTTTTGTCCTGGGTATCATCACCACACTTCACTATCACGCAAATGTTCTATCCATGTACTCGTAGTCGAATTCAGCGAAGAACGAATCGAACGGCGAGAGCGAGTCTTCGGCAAACTCCGAGGAAGTCTGCTCCATCTCCGTGGAGAACTCTGATAAATCGGAGCACATTGGGGACGGCCAGCGATCCGGTCGCGCGCCCAACTCCTCACCACCATCAGGATCCCCCTTTAAAGCCGTAGATAAAGCAGTAATGTACCGCATGGCGAGGCGTAGCGTCGTGATTTTGGTTAGTTTTTCGCACGGGACCGGAGTTCCTGTGATGGCTGCGGCCGGGACAGCCCGCCGTAGAGCTTCGAACGCCTGGTTGATTTCCCGCATGCGGCTCCTTTCGCGCGCGTTGGCCGTTTTTCTCCTATACTTGCTTAGGGGTTGCGGCTGTTTACGCGCGCGCGGCTCGCGGCTGCGCGCGGCGCGCGGACGCAGCTGGTACTTGTCGTGATCCGGCATGGAGTGCGCACCGCGCAGGCGCGAGACCAGCCAGCCCCACGCATGCGCTCTCAGTCGGTCGGAGCCGCCCGCGCCCGAATTCCGCTTGAAAAATACGCTCACTCCGCCCACAAGTATCGTTTCGTTCACGTACATTCACGCAGATAAATCTCTTTGTTATTAGTGTATCGAATTGTAAAGCTCCAATTAGGTTTATCTTACTCATACTCATTTCATGACTCAGTGGATATCTGTAGGTAGGTTGTAATTCCGATTTAACGAGTATGTTTCTCATCTACTTATTTGAGTTTTAATTAGAAAGGAAGCTATTAATAAAAAGAAAAAAAATCAAATGTCCGAGCTAATTATAAATAGATACCAATTTGTTATTATTGCTGTTGGCAGAAGGATACAAGGTTAACAAAAACAATAGAAGTATTTTTTTTTTAATCTTTGATAGGTTCCTCACGGGATTGCAAAGCATACGGGACTGCAAAAGAAAAATAGGTAGACAGACGAAAAGATGGGAAGATGACCTTAGGAAAATAGCGGGTCCTGTGTGGACTCGCATAGCAAAAGACATGACTAAATGGAAATCTTAAGAGAAGGCCTATGTCGGGAGACAAGCTGTGACGTAGAAGCTACCGTTTGCCGATAACTACATGTTATTAAACTCTACAATACAACCTTAACTCAGGCATATCTCAAATAATATTTATGTTAATCTAAAAAAAAACAGCAATATTTATTTTATTTAGGTTTAATAATTAAAATGATAAAATAACTACTACTATCGGTCTGGGCTGAAAAGTAACATAACAATCCGTTTAACATGGGCATCTCTACAAAAAAAAGTAGTAGAAATGAGATAAGTAAGAAAAGACATGGTCTTTAAGCCCTAGATTTCTCGGTTACAAACTTTTGTAGGTAATTGTACTTGGTCACGATGAATGAACAACTTACAAGTACCTCGCTGAGTAGGAGGCAAACCTGAGACAATCATATCAATGATTTGCATAAGATTCAGAATTTCCGCTCTAAAGACAGTCATCGATTACTAATTGTTTACTGACCTCGGATAAAAATTAAAGTTTTTAACTATGCGTAGGATGTTCGTCGTAAGTACCTTTATTAGCAAAACGTTGGCGTAGTAAGTAGGTACTTATTGAATAATTAAAAAACAATTAATTATGTAACCGAAATGATTAAAACAATCATCTTGGCTGCACGCATTAATGCGTACGCGAGAAACTAAGAAAAAAAAAGTGTGAAATATTTAAACAGAAAAGGAATTGTTCGGATTATCTATCAGCAAAGTTTACATAACTTGGGAAATATAAAATAAACCCATAAAATATGGAGCTATGTGGTCAACTTTTGCTTTACTTTGAAAAAAGGCGCTTCCTTGTTGATATGAAACGAGATTGTGAATCTTTTTTACACAATCTAACTGAAAATAACGCAAATAAATTCCCGCCATTTCGATACTCATTAGAAATTGATGTGATTGATTTATTAGATTTCTGCCCCAAAATAGGAGGGTTATTAATTAGTGAGCCTTTAAAATGGCAAGGGATTTGCATAAAGATACTAATAGCAACAATGGAATCAGTGAATTATTTGGAGAAAAAAATGGAACCAGCACAAATTACAGTAACAGTAAGATTAAAAAGTTTGCCCTATAGTTTAATTAGACATAACCGTAGCAGATATAAACCACTTGTCACATTTAACGGTATTTTATTAGCAATTTCGAAGCTTGCGAGTTATGTTTATCAAACCGTTTGGTGCTGCCCTGAAGAATGCGAGGGAAGTGAAGTTATTCTACATCATATACCCAAAGTGTCTCCCAAATGCAATGTATGTAGAAGTGTGCAGTTTGAAAACAGTAGTCTCCGAAGGTGCGGTGAACAGGTCTCAGCAGTTTTTAAGCTAAATAAAGATATGTTCCCTAAAGTTTTTCACATCAAAGATGATTTGATACAAAAATTGGAAATAGGATTTAGGTACCATGTTACAGCGACTGTGTCAAAAAAAGTGGAATGTGTTTGGTCGTTAGAAGTTTACGTTCCTTTGCCTGCACCAATCAACAGTTCAGTCCCATCAGATGTAAAAGAACTGTATCAACTTTGTTCAGAAATACCATGGAAATTCATCTATTGTTTGGCGTCAACCATCGGAGTAAACGTTTGCCCTTTACACTACTTCATGCACCTAAAGATAAGCCTACTCCTTAGTTTGGCTAGTGTTAAAGCTAACGAAGTCAATAATTCAAAAGTGATCCATGTACTGGCGGCTGGATATGACACGTCTTTTGTAGGGCAAATTATGGAGGCGGCAACTCAACTTGCTACAAGATCTGTCTATCTAGGAACTTCAAACACCAAAGCTTCTACCGCTCTAATTGCCAGCTCGGGAGGGGTGTGTCTCATGCAACTACCTCTCCATATTTACAATCAAAAAACCGTCAACCAAATATTAGTTGCTATCGAAAGTGGAGAAGTTATTACTGAAACTGAAAAAGCGAAATTGAGATGTCCGATTTGGGCCCACGGCATGGACTTTAAAAAATTAGTTTTAAGTAACATAGCAAGTGTTTTTGGCTATATTTGCCGAGGTGATTTAGGAGAAATGGGCGACGAGTTAGTGGATTTTCTCCTTCAACGCGCGGTGGAACCAGCCGAATGTGATGAGGATGAATTACGGGCCCTAAGAGACCTTCGGTTGTATTTAGACTATGTAGCTGGCTTGGAAGTTTCTTTAAATGTCGTCACGGAGAAAATTCTGACCCGTTACTTTCTGGCTGCTCGAAAAGAAAGACCGAGAGGGTTCACAGCCAGAAATATGGACTCCTTGGTAGCTATATGCTTGAACTCAGCTAGACTATGTCGCCGGAACATTACCAATATTGATGACGCGGTGTTCGCCATTTGGCTTCATGTTAGTGGAACCCCTGATCCCAGAATAGCACCAGACGAATACCTTCAAACTCCAGCAGATATAAAGAAATTGCACAAAATGATGGATGAATTCAAAGATTGGCTGGAACAGTTTACTGGCACAATGCTATGAGTTTACCTTATCTTGCTTTAGATAAGCCACCGATTCTACCTTGTTAATTTCTTAATGACTAATGAAATACCTAGTCCCTTTATAAATTAAACAAATAAATGAACAAAAATGGATTTTAATTATGATACAATTTTGATTTCTACTCATTTATGTAATCTTATTTGACTAGAATATTAATGCAAAAATATTATATAGCAAAAAAACAACATCTTAATATTATGTTAGTGTAAAAATAAATCAGATATAAATGCACATAAAATTATTGCACTACATTAATCATACATCACAACATTTTACAGTAAGGCACTTTTGAAGTCTCATAGAATTAAAAATCATTTAGAAAACTAAAATCAAATTTAGATTTTTTAAGATCTTTTAAATGTGATTGCATCTTATTAGATAAATTTGACTGATTGCATCTTAATTTCAAACTATCCTCTATAAGAGATTGTAAGGATTCATCAATTTGTTGCTCTGGCTTAGGTTTGACATGGTTTCTGGAAACTGCTTCACCAATTTTGAAATCTTTTTTATGGAAGGAAACAACACTGTATGGTAAGTCAGCTAAGTTATCTGCATCTGCACTAAGAACACTAATGGTTGTCCAAAGACATTTATTTAATTCATCTAGCACTGATGTCAAGTCAGTTGTCAACTTGTCAACATTCTTAGAAGCAGCTATTATAATATCAGCTATTTTCGCAAATTCAGTACTCAGATCAATCATTTTAAGGATAAATGTTTGGTTTTGTGCTTCAGTGATAATTTTGCTTCTTAGTTTCAGGCAATCATAGCAGATCTTGATGATGTCAGGGCATTGTTTGTCTTTGCCTCTCCTTTCATTGGAATATTCACTCTTTTTGTATGTTATGTAAGTTTTCATTGCATTTGTGAATATTGTTTGGTAGTTGTATTTGGCGATGAAGTTATTGAGTTCTGATGCTAGAACTTCGTTGCTTCTTCTAGCAGCGGATTGCAGTCTCATTGTAAGCTGACTCCAAGCTGTCTGCAGTTTCCCAGTCCTCTCTGTCAAATCATCACTATTCTTAAATATCTGATCAAAACCTCCTAGAAAATTAGCTCCACTACTATTTTCTCGTAAGACTTGAACATGTTTCTTGCCTGTCTCCACTAATGTCATTAATGTGTCTTGCTTTGTAAGCAACTTCCCGAGTATCTTATCCACATTGTTGTGTTTTACGAGAAGCTGTTTGCTTTCGTGTTTTAGAGATTCACCCTTAACCACAAGGCTGTTGATAAATGATTCATAGTTCTCCATTGTAGATATGACAAAGTACAGTCCATTCCTGTAGAGGTTTTGGCTGTTTTTGTAGTTGTACAGCTGTTTTGGGTGTTCAAGAGATCTTTGTATAGCTTGAGGGACTACCGGCTCAATTATGTCCTTCAGGATACAGATTTTGCTAAACAGATACAGCATGATGTTGCATTGATCATTCCAGTATTTAAATGCTAGTTCATTTTCATCGCTATTAGCATGTGATAATTGTGATATTAAGAGTTGTTCTTGAGGTTCTATGCCAGTGTCTTGATTGATCCAAGTCTTAAGAGTTTTAATTGTGGTTGTTTCATCAATTTCATATTCTAGATTACGTAACGTTGATACTGAGAAGATTTTGATTATTTTCTTTGACAGGATTGATTCAAGGAGGTTGAAGAAGATGATATTGCTAGTTGATTGGCTCTCACTAGGTATGTTAAATGTTACTTTAGAAGGGGAATCCCTTCCTCTGAGTTTTGGATCCCATTCCAGAGCCACTTGCAACCACTTTTCAATGTGACCCTTAAAAGGTTTAGACACATGGTTTTCTTTAAAAATTTCATTTGAATATTCAACATCTCCATGGAAAGTTTCATACACACAAATGTTTTCATGAGCTTTCTTTTTTACATATGGCATCCATTGGACTGGGGCCATAAATGGTAAGAATGGCCTGGTCCCACAGATCACTTCAAAGGCCAGAAGCCCAAAGGACCAAAAATCTACAGAGTTGCTATAAGTCTTACTGTGAAATATTTCAGGAGCCAGATATTGTAGAGTGCCAACAAAACTGGCACAAACCGAGTTGGCATCCATTTCCTTGGCATATCCAAGGTCTATAAGTTTGTATGTGACTTTCCTCTGACCTGGAGCACCTATGTTGCTTCTCTCACTGCTGTCAAGGACATGCATCACTATGTTCTCGGGCTTGAGGTCCCGGTGAGTAATTTTATTACTGTGCAGGAACTGAAGGGCGTTACATATATCAGTGAGGATTTGACGGACTTGAAGTTCCTTAAGGCCAGCGCAGGACTCGGGTTTGTTCAGTAGCTGCCGGAGGTCCCCGCCACTACAATACTCCATGCACAGAATTGGTAACTTAGAAGGATTCGCACGCTCCAAGCCTTGGATAAATTCAGACGGTAACTCCTTAGTTCCAACTATGTTTGGGTTTTTACTGGCCTGCATCATTTCTACTTCCTTGCTCCATCTCTCCTTGTGTTTGTCGGTGAGCTCATCGCCCCATTTACACGTCTTTATTGCGAGTTTTTCATCGGTTCTTTTGTGTTTCCACAAAACAACAGTCCCGAAACTTCCGGATCCCAGTACCCTGTCTTTGACCCAGTCACCAACAAACACTATGTCGTTCATTTTCAGTTATTACAATCATAAAATTTTACTACAGCGAATAGAAAACTTAAGCATTTTATTTAGAGAGAAAGAAAGATTATAGCTGCAAGATTAAAAATAACTTTGTTTTTTTTTAACGAAGAGACAGTCAAACCTTCAGTCAGAAATTGTGAAATAAGAGTACTCATGATCATTCTACTATAATTGGAGATTGCAATTATTTATGATTTAAGGACGAACAAATTGAAATTATTTGAAAGTTTGTTGCTGACATTGTTTAAAAGATTTTAAATTTTTCATCAAGCATCTAAAATAAACAATGAATATTAATTAAAGTCTGAAAACTCAAGTGACAGTGACATTTGAGTTTGCTTTGCTATCGTCTCCGATCGGACGTTGTTTGTTTGTTAACTGTGTACCCATTTTACAAATATCGATTGAAAATCTTATAATATTTCTTTTTCGTCTCGCTTAGTAGTGTAGAATATCATTATTTAATAAATTGTTATTTAACTAAATTAAAATGAGTGGACTAGGTGAAACTGGTGCAATGATTGATGTGACTACAGCATGTCGGACTTGTATGAAAGTGAACGATGCTTTATTGGATCTTTTCATATCTTTTAAGACTGAAATAAATAGCAGCGTCCAGCTTGTGACGATGCTAGAAGCTTGCACTTCTGTGCAGGTAAAAGTACACAAAATTTTGTAAAGTAAATTAATTCTTACATTGGTTTGTGTTCTTATAAATCTGATAAAGTTTTGCTGCTGGTATTTGGTACCTACTTATTCAGCATGAATATAATTATAGCTGGATGTATTATGATCTTTCATTCCTTCAAACAATTAATCATCAATGTTATATTGATATAATAATCAGTGTAACCTATCTGTGTCATTAACAAAGAGCTAAACCTTATGTTGCAGCTAGCGAAAGCACTTACATAGCTGTGTGGATCTTTGCAAATCACCTTTAGGTGATAAATGATGACTTTAAGTTGATAGTTCAAATCACCATAGATATGTTTTGTGTCTGATTTTAAGAAAAATATTGGGTTCACTCCAACTGTGAACTCGCAACCCCCTAATTACTTGGGAACTCCTTGAGCGATTGGGGTCATGATCACACAAAAATAATCTTTTTGTCTAATTTTACCCCCTACCAACACCGCCTTCACAACGATCTGACAAAGAATACTTGAGTTATTGTTGGACAATTTTATACATATAAATACTGCATTGATTTAGTAGACTCTAAGAACTTCTCTTGCTTTGCTAGCACATACCAGTAGTTTCAATAATCTGAACTCATGGTAGACACACTAGATTTATTGCATACAAATTTCTATTAAAATAAACTATAATATACTTTTCTGATCTAATTTCAGGTACATAAACTAGATGGATTACCCCAAGGTATTTGCGGAGACTGTGTTAAAACATTACAATTATCATACAGTTTCCGAAATCAAGCCCAAAATGTTCAAGAAACATTTAAAAGTATTTTATCATCTGTGAAGGAAGAATCCGCACCTCATGTAGGATATGACGACAATGATTTTCATTGTAGTGATGATTTATATGACACAAATCACTTTAAAGTTGAGACTGATGACTTATTCCCTAAAAAAGAAAAGAACATGACACATGAACAAAAGAAAAAGACTAAAAAAAGTATGAAACGCAGAGACAAATGTACATGTCCAGTTTGTAATTTTACATTCGCAACTAAACAGACTCTTGAAAAACATATGGTGAAATTTCACAAAGATTGTGATTTAAAAAATCAGCTGGACACAAATTCTGCTGCATATGAGGCTAGTATAGACTCTGAAATTGTAATTAAAAAAGAAGAAGACACTGAACAATTTAAGTGTCCAGAATGTCATTTAAATTTCACCAGAGGGAAATCTTTGGCTCTGCACATGATGAAGAAACATAACATGAGGAATTCTTTGAGTGAAAATAAAACGTATGAATGTGATAGTTGCGGTAAGCAGTTGAACAGTAGGGGAGCTATCAGACGGCACATGAAGTCACATGAAGCTGGACCCTGCCATCAATGTCCGATGTGCCCAAAGAGATTCTATAGGTCTGATCTCCTCAAATTCCATGTGAACAAACATAACGGAATCAGATCATATGAATGCCATCACTGCAATAAAGGTAATCATTCTTACCTCACAAAACGCTGATCATTGGCTAAAATTGCCATAGATCTGTATTGTATGATTACATATGTACAAAGATAGTGTGTTGTTGTCAGGATTCAATTCTTTAAACACCTGTTTGTCCCAGTCTAAACTTTACACACTTTTTTACAGCATTCATACAAAAATGCAATCTGAAGGACCACTTGAGGATCCATACGGGGGAGACTCCGTTCCTGTGTCCGGAGTGCGGCAAGGGTTTCAACAACCACTCCAATCTACGACAGCACATCATTAGACATGCGGGTGTCAAGTCGTTCTCCTGTATTCTGTGCCCTAAGAGATTTGTCACTAAGGGTGTGTTAAAAAATTTTGAGGAAATACAATTTATTAAACTATAATCTATTTTAATTAATCAGCGTTTATATTATTTATTCAATTATTAATAATTAATCACTGCATAGTTTGTTAATATTGATTCTGATTTATTAATTTAATTTTTATTTGTCTAAAATAGACTTAAATTCGTCACAGGCCTGGTCTTTGTGATGTAAGAAAAAGGTCACCAGTTTTGTTTACAGAGGGCCTCATCTTATTCATTCAGGGCCTGGGGCAATCTTGTTACGCATCTGCTTATGGAAAATGAAACCAACTGATTGATTCCAGGTCAGCTGACAAACCATATATCGACACATACCGGTGATCATCCGTACAGATGCGAGCTCTGCACCTCCACCTTCACCAAGTCAGCATCCCTCAAGAAACACCGACTCATACATCTAGGAGTCAAGCCGTACGCCTGCGACGCGGATGGATGCAAAATGAGGTCGGTTTATTAATATTTATACTTTTTAACCCCCAATGCAAAAAGAGTGGTGTTATAAGTTTGACATGTCAGTATGTCTATCTGTGTGTCTGTCTGCGGCATCATAACTCTCGAACGCATGAAGCGACTTTGGTGTAGTTTTATTTGTTTGAAAGGTGACTTAATCTAGCGTGTTCTTAGCTGTGTTTGATCGAGATCTGTTTCCCCATCCAAAAGTTACGGGGGGTGAAAGTGGGGATGAACAATCGAATGTATGTAAATATGGCAAATCGGGGTTTTTTAATTTGTAATTTACGTTTTTACCCGACTTAGAGCCGAGAGAAAGTGTAATGACTTCTGTCATAAATAAATAAATGAGTCGAAGTATGTTTTAATCTGTTTGGGACTTTATACCGTTCTTAAATTGAACAGCATAATAATTGATACGAGGGCGGGTCAATAAGTCCGTGACTTTTAATTTCTGACCTCTTTATTTAAAAAGCAACACTACTCCTGTCAACAGGCTTCGGAGATTGTGGATTGTGGATCGGAGTGTGTGGATTGTGGATCTCTTATGGCTCAGTGGTTTCAATTTTGAATGATCACTTGGGCATGAGAAAGCTTTTCGCAAGATGGGTGCCGCGTTTGCTCACAGTCGACCACAAACGCAATCGTGTAACAACTTCACAGGAAGGTTTGGCGTTGTTTAATTGCAATATGGAAGAGTTTTTGCGCCGTTTTGTAACCTTGGATGAAACATGGATCCATCACAACACACCAGAGACCAAACAACAGTCAAAACAGTGGGTTTCTAAGGGTGAATCGGTGCCGAAGAAGGTGGGTTTGTCAGCCAATAAAGTTATGGTGTTTTTTGGGATGCACGTGGGATAATCCACATTGACTACCTTCAAAAGGGAAGAACAATCAATGGGGAATATTATGCCAACTTATTGGACCGCTTCAATGTCGTTTTGAAAAAAAACCGACCTCATTTGGCCAAGATAAAAGTTATTTTCCACCAAGACAATGCAAGGGTGCACACATGTGCAGTTGCCATGGCAAAAATCCATGATTTGTGCTATGAATTGCTCCCTCATCCGCCCTATTCTCCAGATTTGGCTCCGAGTGACTACGTCTTGTTCCCAAACCTGAAGAAATGGCTTGGTGGAAAAAGATTTGACTCCAATGATGAAGTCATCTCGCAAACAAAAGCCTATTTTGAGGACCTCGACAAATTATATTTTTTGGAAGGGATAAGAAATTGGAGAAGCGTTGGACAAAGTGTATAGAGCTCAAGGGAGACTACGTTGAAAAATAAAATGATTTATTTATCAAAAAATCTGTGTTTTATTCCAAAAGTCACGGACCTATTGACCCGCCCTCGTATTACACTTATGTGAAGCTTGATATGTGCAGTAGAAATCGACTCGTGTAAACTGCCTGCCTGTTACTGATGGTACAGTTTTCCTATCAATATATATTATTTTATAATAAAAATGTATATGAATATGTTTTATCGTCAGATTCATAACTAAGGATCACTTGAAGCGTCACAGCCGCATACACACGGGCGAGAAACCGTACCGGTGTACGTACTGCGAGCGAGCGTTCACGCAGAGCAACGATCTGAACAAACATCTACGAACGCACATCGGACAGAACATATACCAGTGAGTTTGAAGTACATTGCCAATAATTTTATTGTAATTCAAAGTCAAATCAAATCATTTATGTAAATGAAAAGATTTACATGCAGATGTTGTTACATTAGGCAGTCCACATGTTCAGCCAGTCACTAGGCATACAAATATTAAACTCAACATAAAGATACAGAATTCGGTGTGTAACACCTCTGCCAACACCTCTAAAAGGGTTTCGGCGTGAGTTAATGTTTATTTTATTGATAACCTTTCTAAAAGGCTGTGGTCGAAAAAAAATCTTATAAGATATTTTGTAGTGCATTTTTAATATTTTTATTGATTTTTCATATATCAATATAGATTTATAAAAAAAAATGCTATATTTTAAATATAGATTATTATTGGAAAGTACCAATTGTGATGGTTTTTTATACATAATTGCAAATTTGATATGGCATTACCGTATCGCATGCGTTATTGAGTATATAGGTGCAGTGATGGACAAAAATAAAGGCATTTTCTATTTATTTGTTACACAAACAGAATACAACAACAGCACAACAGAATACAACAACAACACAACAGAATACAACAACAACACAACAGAACACAACAGAAACAAACAACAGTTAACAGTTTTATCTATAGGGTTTAAATACAAACATTACTTATGACTAAATTGTATTCCGTTAACTTGTAAAAAACATAACAATCTAAATAAATAAATAAATATATATATCAATATATATTATATCAATTTTAAATTATTTCAAATTTAGATTTAGTTTTCTTGACTTTGAGAGGTTATTGTAAGGCATATATGTACATACTAATATTTTGAACTGCATACAACATTAAGTACACAGCACGGTCTCTGGGGCTTCTTACAGCTATCTAATTAGGCCATACATTACTAATACCTATACTATTGTACCGCAAGTCTACTCCAATAAACGATTTTATATTTTGACGAGACATTCAATTAACATGACAAGGATAAGTTATGCAAAGTCCTTTATAGTACGCATATGCATATCATTATATGTACTTGTACAACACACACACATACACATGCAGGGACACACAAATTTTTTTTTTAGACACATCCACGCCTTACAGACATGACAATTATATGTGTTCAAATTATTTCCCTAGGTCTTTGACATTTACCATGACAACATCACTTAATCTACAATTTATACAATATGGCAATGATAACACAAAATATTTATAATTTGAAAAAGTAACAGAAAAACTACATTTAAATTAAGTCCTTAAGCAGTTCTTGCTTTAGCAAATAATGGTTATGGAATAGGGCTTACTTCTGACACGGGTGCGCTCAATAGAATAGAATATATAGTGTATTGTTCTAAAATTGTAAGAACTTGTTTGTAAATAAATCATTTTCATAAAAAAAAATAAAGTTGGTTACTCTTTTTTTTTTAATATTCTATTTCATTTCCAGATGCTCAATGTGCGACATGAGATTCAGGATAGTGAGTGACCTGAAGCAGCACTATCCGTCCCACTTTATGAATGGTGAAAACATACACATACCCCCTGACAAAGTGATTGAGGACTTCAACAAGTGCATCGCTAAACCACTACCAGAGAAACAGTATGCAGAAGAAATGGATGACTGTGCAAAGAAAATTGAACCGCAGAATGTTATCACGATAAAGTTTAATAGAAATGTGAATGATAAATCTGGCTTTGCCGGTGACATCACTATAGACATCACTCCAAATGAAAGTGACGTTCTTGTACCGCATTGATTGATCAATCTTAATTTGCTTTAACGGTTTGGATTGTTTAGGACTTGGGGCTGGGTTTGACGTGAAGCAATTTTTGAAGATTTTTGACGTCCCCCCATCTCCCCCCTGTAACGCGCTGTCACGCTTTAAAAAATTGGGAACTTTAGTATTGAAAATCTCGAGACCGGCATGTTGGCGAGATTTGCATCAATTGAAAGAATTGTACACAAACAATCGGAAAATGATTTCCAGAAAGGTTTAGTTTATGTTTGCTCCGTATACTACAAATCTACTTGTATATTTTGTTGTTTGCTTGGTTGCTATTATCAAAATTTCTCGAATAATGTGTCGCGTGTAAAAGTGATATTTTATAATAATTAGTCCCTTTATTTAAAAAAAAAACAAAAAAATTGATCTCCCTATTTCGTACTAACATTAATTCCACCATGTTACATAAAACAAAATAATATGCATTGCAAATGTATACTTAATAAGAACAAAGCTTGTAACAAATGCTCTCTTTTTGTAATTTTCTTTGCTAAAATTGATATAAAATACTAAAATACTCAGAACTAAATAGATACTCAGAACTCATTTCGGAGGTCGAGGATGAAAAATTTTGGATGCTAATAGAGTTTTTAATTTTTATACCCAAGGTTATTCTCAGTCGTACCCACTGACATCTTCCCCCCTGGTGACTACTTATTCGACTAATAGTCATACAGATGATTTAGTTTTATTTTATGACTTATAAGTCGTACCCATTAGTAACTTCACCACTGGTGACTAGTGAGAACGAAATTTTTCGCCACCAACAATACTTTATTCCCATTCGTCAACTTTGGTGGTGACAAATAGTAACATAAAACCGATGAAAAAAAACAACTTTTTGCTATCATATAAATAAAATATACTTTAGAATACGAGCCATGACAACGAAAGCCTCTTATATGTCGGGTTTATAAACAGGTGGATTTCCCCCCCCCCCCTTCTTTAAAATTACCACTTGTCACCAATAACAACCATTTTTCATTCCCACTAGTCACCAATGGTTAAGTTGACAATGGGCACGACTCATAAGTCACATAAAATAAAAATAAATAAAACTAAATCATCTCTATGACTACTAGTCGAATAGAGACTACCTGTTTTTGGTGTCGGTTGTCAAGAAGAAGCTAAAATAATTTAAAAAATGTCGTACATACTTACTCATTGATATGACTATTAGAATAAGGTTTTTACTTCCATTTAGAGTTGTTATTTATTGATATTTCGTTTTAATAACGATGGCTTAATTTAGTTATAATATTATATATTTTATTACTCAAAATATCGGCACATAGTGTAGATATATAAGGAACTATTATACATAGTCTATCATTGTAGAAAATAAGATATCACCAAAAAGTGTCTTAAATTAGAAAGCTTTTATATCTTAGATTATAATCTTTAGACTCAATTGAGAAATATGTAAAAGAATTGCATTTGATTTATGTACAAATTATTTAATAGTTGAATAAAACATACTTATTCAGAAAATGGTTTTTTACAAATGTTTTATTGCCTCCATAAGTTATGTAAATATGTTTTTTTTTTATTAAAAAGATCACCAACATAGTGTACATTTAGTCATGCAATTGGAGAACACTAACAGTATCAACAAGTCAAATTTGACTAAAAAAGGTGAGACGGCAAAAAAAGAAATGGAAACGTCCATAATCGAGAATAAATTTAGGCTAAAATTAATGTCCAAACATATCATTACTCAAAATATAAATATAATACACTAGCGGACCCGACAGACTTCGTCCTGTCATATAGAAAACAAAACCTTTTGCATGGGAAAGAGGAAAGGGCTGTTTTTATAGTTTTTCCGGTAATTATTCGAATTTTTGCCGTCGTAAAAACCATCCTTGAACTTCAACGAATATTAAAAAAAGAATTGGCGAATTTGGTCCAGGCGTTGTTGAGTTATGCGCTTACCAACACATTTTGCGATTGATTTTTATATTATAGATCATGAATTACAAAAAGTTTATAAAAGCATACACTGGCCCAATGGCTACACAAGTATTGTTGCGGTTATTATAATCCATAATGTGTTAAAGTTATAATAAAATTCATTTGTATGTTTGTGTGTAAGTAATCTTCAAAACGAATAACAATTGAATTCTACACGGATGAACTTACGGGCGAAAGCTAGTCAGCAATAAACTTAAATAAGACAAAATTTAAACAAAGAAGCTATTTAAAGTGTAACGTAAAAGTATTCTAGGAGCTTTTATAGACAGTCTCTTTTGAATCACAAAACGCGTATCAATCAAAGATTTAAAACCAAGTTAAAATTGACTGATGCGTACGAAATATAATCAAGAGTAACCCTCAAACAGAAACTCTTAGCGGAAATTAATCTCTGCGTCGCATCTTTGAAAGTTTCTACTGAAACCTCTACTAACTTTGACAAATCCTATCTAAACTTTGCTTTTAAAAGTTGCAAGCTTCTGTCATCATGAAATCAAGGAATTTCTACCCGACTACGGCAAAGCCGAAAGGAAGGGCTATGGATTTAGCAGTCTATGAACTGTAAGTGTATTCACCGTAGTGCCTAATGTAATAAACCGATTTTGATGAATAAGGTGTCAATCGATTTTAATTATAGTCCAGGTGACATGGGATACAGAACAATTTTTTTGTTGAAAAAAAAAAAAAAAAACTTAATTGCAAAAAAAAATAGTTATTTTTTTCACGGAAATAAAGTAACATAAATTTACACCGTGGTCCCTTGAGAGGGGTTGGCAGAGGTGCTTGTACACACCGCATTCCGCATGTTTATGTTGAGTCACGGCAACCCGAGACTCGAACCCTCGACCTGTTGGATCGGGTCGGTCGGTTAACCAAGGCACGTAGCAAACTGAGTTACCACGTCCTCCCTCGTCACGTAAATAAATTGTTAAACAGCACATAATTAATCTATTTTTTGGTGTGATCTTTTGTAATAATGTTCTGATTGATTCATATGATTGGCTTAGTAAATAAATTTTCTATTAAAATGATTAAAACGATAAACTATTTTAAAACATCGTGACTTCCGCTAGCATGACGGTGAGAAGACGGGCACGGTTACTAGGTGATTGTTTGGAGGAGGTGTTATTTATGTTGAAAAGTAAATAAGATATGAATTAAAGGCGATAAATGAATGCTTTAAATATGAATCTGTTATTTGGACTGGGCTTACGCCTTCACTATGTTGTTAAGGTATTTTTAACGACCTCCTTGGCGCAGTGGTGTAAACAGCTGATTGCCACACTAAGGGTTTAAATCCCGGCGTTGGCGGAACTTTGTGTTATTTGCAAGACGCATTGTTTCCCTGACCGGTCTTGGATGTAGTATTCTTATTTACGTAGTTTATACAATATCGTTGCTTAGGTCCTGTGACAAAAGTTCTTACGATACTTACTGCAAAGCTGAGTCAATGTGTGTGTCGTGATGTAGTTTATTTATTTATTTCAGTTGTGCTATAGGATGGTTATGTATTTCAATAATGAATGAAATATTGTTTCTATTACGCGTCAACCAATTTTTGTATTTTGTTTTATGAATGTACTGAGTATAATGTATTTAGAAGTAGGTGATAATGTTTCGTTTAGTTCGGTGAAGCAGTTAAATTTAGTAAAAGCTAGTTAGCTTGTATGTTTTCTAATATGATGATCCATCGCGAGACGAGAAACGCAAGATCCGTAAGGTACTGTTTTGAACCGCTTAGATTAACGACGCTTGCAACAATATTAGCAAAACACGCACGTTCCTATCTAGGAAACCATAATCCCTTACAAAGCATTATCTACTAAATACTAAAACAAAAAGAAAATATATTTCTTGACTATAACGACAACATTGATAAAATAAAATATTTAACTCATTTTTACGATTAATCAGAAGGTGAGAAAGCCCGATTTGTGAGTCAACTAGTGCACAGACTTGGGCGGGCGGTGGATACGGGAGCTGGGGCGGGCGGCAGTCGGGAGCTAGGGCGGGCGGGTTCGCTTATCAGTAAACTGCGAGCGGCCGTGGGCGGCGCACCACGTAAGTCCAAATACACACTCTTGCCTCAATTTGTTTAATATACCATTATATATTAACTATTATATTTATCATTTATTTTTACTTGCAGTTTAATAATAAGTGTGATGATAAAAGCTTTTTTTTTTGTTAACATTGATGGAGTTCGATTTGTTTTGACGTAAATTCATCCCGTTCGTTACATTCATTGAATTAATTCGAAAGATGGTGTCCGTTTTCAGTAGATTTGCGTTGTAATTTTTTGCAGGTCTTTTTTTTTAATTCTGATCAGAGATCAGAATAATAAAAAAAGTCTTCTGTGAAAGTACATAACGAATTTTATTTGGCTCCTTGATTATTAAAAAAAAAACTCTTATTTCCTTTGTTATACAGTTCATTTTCTTGTTAATTAATGCTTTTATAAGCTTTAGATGTAGTAAAAGAAAAATAATTTTCATAAATGTGCCTGTAGTTTTCCCCTATTATTACGCAGAAACGGAAGTTCACAAAATGTATTGCAGCTGTGACAAATTAGGTCACGTAAATGCCTAAAAGAAAGATAAAGTATAATGTGGAATAAATTTAAATTTATTATGTTCACTAAAGGTTTTTGATTTCTGTCGGTTATACCAAAAAAATTCAGTTGAAATGAGTGAAGTTCGTAAAAATGCAATACTGTTGTTACCGAAATCGTTCGAAACATATTGCTAAAAGATTTCCATTGAAATATGTATCATATTTATATATATTTAAGGTTCCATATCCGAACTCTATTACTAAGCTTCCGTTGACGGTCCGTCCATCTGTATCTCATGAATCATAAAAGTTGGACTCTTAAAATTTTCAGAGAATGTCTATTTCTGTTCCCGCTATAAAAGCAAACCTAAAAAACTATCTGAAAAGGATAATTATTGTTTAATCTAATACGATTGTACGAAACAGAGACCCGTCATATACGAGTCAAAATCACACTTGACCGTTTTTTTTATTTACCTACAATACATATCAAAGATATCACCAGATTGCTATGACACCCAAAAGGAAATTAATCATAAAAGCTCATATGTGATAGACTTTTTAAACATTAAAAAAATTAATAATTAAGAAAATTTATTACCTACTTTGTTGTACATAGTAGAAAAGTTATGCTATGCAGAAAGTTTATAAACTTTTCTAATTATTTTAGACAACACAAATAATTTTCTCTTTGAAAAGCAATTAAAAACGGAGTAGGTATTAAAATTAAACAAGTTTGTTGATAATAAGTTGGTAGTTGTTTAATTACGTCACATAATGTTGCCACTTATAAATAACATTACAGTTATTACAGTGTTTGTTGCTACGCTGTACTACGCCGTAGTCTCGTAGTAAACGTTTTACTTTTACAGTACATGAATTCGTAATTCAGCTGTGTAAGTCATTGTAGCTTAAACACACACTTTTTTTCGGGATTCAGGATTTTGATTCCTCGAATGTATAAAAAAAAAATCTTACCAGAGCGAAGTCACTAATAAAATCTAATTAGATATAATTATCTTAAGAATCCCAAAAATTCGAGATAGTTGAAAATTCTTTGGTATTTATTACGGTATTTTAAAAACCGCCAAATTAATGTCTAGCCATTTTCTCTCGGTATTCAATCGTGTAAGTGCTTTATACCTCCCGTTCGTTGTTCAATACTGAACTTAATGATCATAACGTTAGGCGTTCTTTTGCTATGAGTTGTTTTAGGCAATAAGGTCGTGAGGGAATTCTAAAGACGTCCTCTACCCAGAGGACACGACAAAGCCTCTCCAATAAGAGGGACATTAAGCTATGAAACTTTTCTATTGATTTAAAATCCTTTTTTTTACTCAACCCTTAGATTCCTTCCGAAGGTAATTAAGGGGTTGGCAATGCTCATGTAACCTTTTTTAAATCATTTTCGTATAAGAAACAAGAACAAGTAAAAAATGTAGAAAGAGTTTTTTTTTGCGTGCGAGCCCTCATTAATTTTAAATTTGTTTACGTTTTTAGTATTTGTTATAATAACAGAAACGTAATAGACATTTTGTGTTATGGTTTATGAGATACTATCCGCAGACGGATTCCGAAGATAGTATAAAATATTTATTTATAATAATAAAAAAAATAGAGTATCATCTGTATCATATGGTGGTAGGTATTTATCAAATTTTACGAGTTAATTTTTATAATAAAACTGTCACCTCCAACCTTTTTAATTTCCATGTTCTCACGTCCCCGCCTAACGAAGTGGAACCTTATCAATTAATCAAGTAAATGCATGTCTTAGAAAATACACACACACATACGCATGCCCTGCTGACACGTGTATCTGTGTGGTAGTGTCTGCTCTAATTAAAACTAAGTAAATTGCTAGATAGAAGAAAACGCACAGTAGATCAATATTAAAGATTGAAACTTTCTTTTTTTTTAATTTATTATAAAGGCTTTGTCGCGATAATATCGCCCAGTAAAGACAAGGAATACAAAACAGCTACAAATACAAACAATTTACAATTTTTAAGCCTAATTCAGCCAAATTAAATAAAAATTAGGCCTCGTGCGATGACGGATTAGACAAGATGCCGTTAATAGAACCGATGTTATAATAAATTTTACCAAAAAAAGATTTTCTACTAGAATCGTTTCGGACACATTCCATCAAAATATGTCGAACGTCTTCAGTATGAGACTTAAAAATTGAACTTGATTGAAATTGTTTAAAAGCATCAAAGAGTACTCACTTATGTTTTTTGTTGATCAATATCTTCAACATGGGTTGTCATATGGTGGTTTTTAAGCAACTCCTAAGCTAAAAGGAGGATAAATAGGATATAGTGTTTAGTTTATTGGTCTTTGGTGCTCACTAAAATTTACATTACACCTGATCAAAAAGAATTACCTAAGTTAGATTAATAAATAGAATTCTCCTCTATCAAAATTTTGGAAACACAGCCTAGTCAAAGATATTAATAAATTAAAACCTCACTTCGATAAGGTTGAAGTTTGTGTTCTGGTTACTAAGCAACGACGTAGGTCTGGGTATATTCATTTTGTATATACGTTGCATTCTTCTTTGTATGTCCACTGCTAAACCGAATTTTATGAAATTTGATAATGAGATAAGTTACGTTCAATCTTTTTATTATTTTTTATTTGTAAACCTGTAACAAAGTCGAAGTCAAAATATTTTTTATTCAATATACTTAAAATAAGTAATTTTAAATCATCATATTTTTTACTACCACCGGTTCGAAACGCTATTTCTACTGGGAAGAATCCGGCAAGAAACCTCCGCAGTTGCTTTTTTCTCAAAATAATTACAACAATTTGTAAATAAAATACAGTTTTCTAATTGTAAACATAATTTTTCTATAACTTTAAGTTATAAAAACCTATATTTATGTAATATTTAAGTCGATGACCAAGTCTATGTTATAAAATTAAAATAATAAATTACCTGTTTTTACAACAACAACAAAAAAACACGTTAAAAATAAAGTTACATAAGCTTACATGATAGATCATTAATCTATGGAACATACATTAAAGAATTCAGAATTTGAGACGCATCTTACGAGTAAACACATGCCTTTCTTGCATCTAAATTTTAAGCCACAAGCAACAAGATTTACCTCAAAGATTTATTTACTTAATTAAAATTGCACTTATTTGTATTCTTCTAGCTCCATTTTTAAGGAATTCAAGAACTGTTTGTCACTTGTTGGGCCACTTGAGACCAGTGGAGCACTGGAGCGCCCTCGCCTTCCATTAATGAGAACTTGATACTTTCTCGAGATTCATCCACTAGATTGTGCCATTTCGAATTCAGTTTTGCTGTGCTGTGCTATTATGATATCGTTGATGATAAGTACAACACCGCGTAATTTAGAATATACAAAAACGCGTAAATAGAAAATTAATTAATTTTCACGAGTGTCATAAAACGGATTAATTAACGAATCTTATCTAATTAATAGTCATGTCCCAATTCGATTTTTTTTCGTATCAACGTGTATTTTTTTGCCCACCATTTGGTCTGCTTTAAATTGGTTTTTTTGTTTTAGCAAATTTTAGTCTGTGCCCACCTAAAAGTCCATTTAAAATATTGGAGAAAGAATAACTTTAACTATTTTAATATTAGTACAGTTTTACATTCCAATATCGTTTAGAAATTAGTACCTTAAAAGGGATAAAATAAACAGAGAAAAGTCCAATAGCTAAACAAACCATTATTCTGACGTCCAACAAGATGTTCCTATTAACTAAGCTTAAAGACGTCGACAAAACCTGCCCGGGTTTTGTGTGAAATAAATCAATAGAATCGTTCAAAGAGTGTGTGTCGATAAGATTGGGGATACCCTGTTGCTAGAACGAACTAAACATCTGTATCGAATGAAAAATAACTAAATCTTTAAGAAAACTAAAATCATTTTTTCTACCATTTTGTAAAACAGATTTAAAACATCTTTAACAATCTACTTTTAAGCTGACGATGATAAAAGAGTAGAAGCACAACCTACGGATAGCTCTGTCGCTTTCCTGCGATAGTTCTGAGATTTTGTCTGAGCTGAAATAGGTGTCTTGTGGGGGGGGTTGGGAAAAAGGTGGGGAGTAAGGGGTGGTTTCGATTGGCCTTGACCCGGGTTCCGGCCGATACGCGCGCGATATTAAAATACTTGGGTTTATAGACAGCGATCAACCTCCGAGACGCTTTGTGACTCCATTCGCTAGAGAAATGTTTTTGATGGACTCTAAACGGTTTACCTTTTTTTAATTTTTCTTTGATGATTTTTTAACTAAAATAACATTTTATTTTTCTGGGAGTAAGTAACACAAAGCACCAAGTAAACCTAACTCCCAAAGCCAAGTAGTACTAGAGCTTTTTTGGTGGAAATCGTAAAAATGTTGGATATTTGTCGTAAATTTTGGGACTATGGTTTTAACTTTTAATGCCCTGCTATATTCATAAAGACTTTCAACGTTATAACCATCGCAATATAAAAAAGGAAACACTTCTTCCTTGATTCTTTGAGAGTTCTCCAGTTTTTCAACCGTTTT
Organism: Choreutis nemorana; assembly: GCA_949316135.1. Classification (NCBI taxonomy): domain Eukaryota; kingdom Metazoa; phylum Arthropoda; class Insecta; order Lepidoptera; family Choreutidae; genus Choreutis; species Choreutis nemorana. The sequence continues at coordinate 8,553,829 of OX438612.1, forward strand.
CAAACGCGTACGTGATTCCAGAATGCCGTGCTTCCTACCGATAACCCCTGCGATGACATCGTCTGTGATAGACCACTTGCGCGAGAGTTTCTTTGCTGATGAGCCTCTGAACAAGGCGGTCTCGCTGTGCAGGCGTGGAGAGCCGCATGCGGCACTTGAAGCCATGTGTGCTGCCACCATCGCCGATGGACTGTCTGTAGCAGCTACCGAGGATGACAAAGTAGGTGGGCTTGACTTCTTTTCTCCATATTAACAACACGCACATTGATTTAATCTTGCAACGCAAAGACACTACTTTTTCGCCAAATTACAAAACGCTCATTGACTCAGAATTGCTTTAAAATGTTTTATCGGAGCTACCAAGGACCTAAGCGAAATAATACATTTAAAAAACAAAAAGCTCGACCCTTTCGTTGGGTCGAATTTAGGTACGAAATTTCTTGCGTTGATTCAAATACGAAATCAGTCCGCTGAATAACAGGGCGAGGCTAAGGCTTTTTCATCTCATCGATTCAGACAGACCTGTCTGAGATTCTGCCATAACACTTAGACAAATCATTAATAAAAACACATAACAACCAAGAAATCTCCTATTTCCAGGTTCTCGGGGTAGCTCTAAATGGCATATTATGACCCGGCGAAATAGAGCAATCCCTCGAAAAGATCCGGCAGTCCAGCGACCAGAAATTTAACAAGATCTTCACTATCCTGTACACCGTCAGCCGTGACCTAGACCTGTTCAATAGGTTCCCGGTGGATAAGATTCTCGAATGCAGGATCGTGTCAGTGTCAGCTGCAGCCAGGGGTATGGGGCTCGCCAAGGAACTGGTCAAACGAAGCATAGATATCGCCAAAGAGAACAATTTTAAGGTTAGGATCTCTTTTTTACTGCAAATTAAGAAAAATACGTTATCCTGACTGATTTCGGTCTGTTCAAGCATAAAATAAGGTCTTACTAAAATTAGAAGATTCTTCGTTTTGCGTCAGGGTATGAGTTAGGTCAAACAGTGCCCTCTCGTTAAAAGTTTAAAGCTTTCTTCTCTTTGGGGCATCGCACAAAATTAATGAATACCATAAAATGTTATGAGTTACCAAGGTCAATAGACAGCAAAGAAGTACTAGTACAATTATCTGGATTTTTATTAACCACGAAAACAAAATCTACCAAGATACATAGTAATACCTTAAATTAAGGATTCTTTGAGTATTGTGCATTCTCACAGTTCCTTTCAAATCTCATACTATAAAAAATCTGAAAACATATAAGTCAACATAAACATAAACTCACGCCGTTATTAATCCCTCGATAGAGGTAGGTAGAGGTGTTTGCATGTTTATGTTGAGTCCCAGTGTGGCAGGTTGCGAATCTGTCGCCGCTATCCGGGCGCAGTGAGTAACATGGCAGCTACAACGTACGGCAACCCGAGGCTCGAACCCTCGACCTGCGGGGTCTGGTCGGTCGGTTAACCAAGGCACGTAATAACTGAACTGCCAGGTCCTCAACGTCACGTCACGTCAAGTCGACACGTAATATATACGTACTTGTAAGTATGTTAAGGGGGGAGCCTGATTTAGAAGCTTCGAAAAATCGATTTTTTGAAGGATTTTTTTGGGAAGGAAAAAAATATACGATTGGAATGAAACTTTCAGGTTTTATTGTTGTATATTTCAACAGTCTTCTCAAATTTTTTCATGAAGATTTAAGCAATATTATGCCCGGGACAAGAATTTCGCCGAGGCGTCTCGCGAGCGCTTTTGTTGTGCGGCGGGAATGATGCAGGTCGCAATTTTCATCTGAAACAAAAAACCCAAAAATATTTTTATTCCTGAATAGTATAGCTTCTAGTTAAACCAAGAAAATTGATGAAAACGTTCAAATTTCAATAATTTTTAGTGAATTGAAAAAAAAGTTCATTAAAAAAAAAAAAAAAATTGACTTTAGATTGTTTAAAAAATATGTTAATCTTAACTTTTTCAAGGTTTTTTAGGTTCAACTAGAAGAGAATTTCATCCCGAATAAAATGCATTTTGTTTTATTTCGATAGGACGTTTAGTTTTTTCCCTATCTTTCCCGCCAATTAGGAAAAATCGTAAAAATGAAAACTCGAGAAAACGTGCGTCAAAGTTTTCGTATATGAAAAATCGTAATTTTCTTAAACTTACCGCGTTATTATGCTAATCAGCGATTCCTGGTCCATAAAGTAAACCTTCACACTCTTCAAAAACCTGGTTTGTGCCCTGTTGTTCGAGTCTGCGGGCTGTTCTGGCCTCTTTACTACACAATGAATCGCGCCTGTTTTGTCGGGTGACGCGCTCCTCGTCGGCTCTCTTGGCGAAATTGTTACATTGCTGTCCAATTTTTAAATCCATCAACTGCATGGTTTTCAATGCTGCACTGTAGCCTTCGTTGAACATTCCTCCAGCGACTTTGCCACTGTAGTACCCAATAAGTGTAGTTACACCGTACAATGAAGTATATCCACGTTTTTTCCATGATCCATCGCCCGAAACTTTCAAATGGTCAGCTGGTCTTCCATTTTGTACGTTCAGTTGTTTTTCCTCTTCAGCAGCTTTTTTGCAGGCGCTCTCAAACATTGTTTTCGAGGCTGTATGCACGTGTTGCACGATGTTGTCATACGTCGATTTTGCTAAGCCTTGAGATATATCCATAAGGCCACAAAAAATGTTAATGCCTTCTCTTGCGATACCCAAAAGCCTCATGACGAACACGATTCTCCTGTTGATTTCGTAGCCGGTGTGAATAATCGGTCCGGATTGAATTTCCCGTTTACCGCATTTACACGACAAAACGATTTTGAATCCGAGACCTCGATGGCCGCTTTCGGCAAACGTTATTCTCTGCTTACACGAATTGCAAATAACTAGCTCAGAAATTGCCAAAAATACAGAGAAAAACTCGATTATTCGATAGCAATGAGACGAATGAATTATAACATCGTCTGTAGTCGCTGTCCCCAATTTTTTTTCACTACGGCTAGTATTAGCCTCTCCATCGTTCGATCCCGAAACATTATGAAACTGATTGCCGTGGAATTTACGTTTCCGTGGCTTTCCACTGCGTTCACTTGAAGATTTGCTCACTTTTGGATAGCTCTGCATGATTTGAAGACGTTCACGTGCCGAAAGACAAATCGAAACTGAACCCAAATGCTAAATGTAGCTTTGCTCGAACCGACGCTGCCAGGTCACATATACCGTTATAATACATACTTTTATCCCTACATAGCTCTACAATGACCTTCTGCGAACAGTCAACAGTCCCTCGAAGGACCGTTATTCTGTTTGGATCATAACACGAACAATAGATCGAGGGGCGGAGCGCGCGCGCTCCGAGCGATCCGGCCGCTCGTATATACCTGCTCGACGCTTGCCGACTCTTTCTTCTATAACTCCGAAAATATTGCGAATTTCCGTCTGAAATTTTGAGGACACATTCTTAGATAGTTTAGGAAGACATTTATGCAAAAAAAAAAAAATCGATTTTTTGAAGCTTCTAAATCAGGCTCCCCCTTAAATTGTTTTCTTTTCTTCCAGTTGTTCAAAGCCGACGCAACCGGGCTGTATTCTCAGAAGATCTGCTCCAGCCTCGGCATGAGAGCCATATTCAGGGTTCCCTACAAAGAATACTGCGACGACCAGGGCCGCCCGGTCTTCAACATTCCACCACCTCACGAGGCACTGTCTGTTATGGTGCTAGAATTCAAGTAGACTAACAAGTATAGCTGTTCATGTTTTTGAATCTCGTTAAGGCTATGTTTCGTGAAAAATTGTTGAAATGGATGTGTTGGTTTCAGAAATGGCCTTTGGCATTTATGGTTGAGATATTGGTGTACCTATTTTAAATTTAGCTAGATCTCTATTTTGAATCAACAGAGGATAGGTTTGTTTTTTTCTTTGTTTGGTAAATGTTTAGGTATTGCTAAATTACTAAGCAGGTTCGAAGCGGGAACTAAGGAATTTTGAATTTTGTTCTGTGTACCGGAAGGTTGATAGTTAACTGTAATTTTGAAGTCATTTAAATCAAGACATATTCAAATGCCAAGCGTACACAGGGCAACTCGCCAACCTACTCTGTTTGCACTTACCTCTGTCTTTAACTTATAAGGACTAAAATCGCACTTGTTATTTATAACTTGATTTGTGGTCGTGTGTCCGCCAGGTTGATTGCAATTACATACACTGTTACAACGCTCTTCTTTTGTAAAATTTAATAGCTATGTAATTACAAACAGGTGTCAATGTTATTTAAAGCCTACCATCAGGTGGTTAACATAAAAAAAAATTAAGTGTATCCGTTTTCAGTGTAGTTTGCAAATATTGTGCGCTATCTCAAGAGGTCTGTAAGGAAGAACTATATTAGAAGGTCTGCAGTGGATAGCTTGATGGAAGCAGAACAGGAACTTTCCGTATGGAATTTCATAGGAAGGACCACGTCTTCTGGCTGATGATGAAGCGCTTTTAACGAACATGGTGTCACGTTTTATTTAAAGTTGCGAAGCGGGGGCTTAGCTAAAAACGTATAAGTCCTATCAAAGATTACAGGCCTCTAGGTTATAGTGGCCGTGTGAGTGCTAAAAAGGCAAAAGGGGGTTTCATATAAGGCCTATTTGCCCCAAACTAGTTACCCACTATACAGTCTAAAGCAAGCTACGGCTCTGTTGCGAGTTTGGTAGATTACTTACACAGGTATGTGCGTTAAATCTATCTAATAATAAAACACAAATAAGCACAAATTAATCGAGTAAAATGATAACGGATTGTCTTTACTTCTTTCTTCCGCATGTAATATAGATTAATGATTGGTCTCCGCTCCACTCGAGACTACCAATAATTAGTCTATGGTACAACATATTTTTAGATAATATAAGTTTTTGGAAATGTAAGTTTATCTGATAACTGTAATGAATATTCTCGAAAAAGGTGAATAATGTACTTGTCAGCCTATGTTTTCATCTACTTCATTTTAGAGTTTGTTTACACAATAATAAATAAATATACAATGTACGTTAGATGTAAAAAACTTTGAAAAATATATAATGTGTGTTATTAAAGTAGAAAAGACAGTATACTCATAATGTATCCATACATTTATTAATAAATATACATTTATGTTTTGTGTACTTGCATTTTTCACTTGTTACCCGCATAGAATTATCTTTAATGGAAGATATAGCGAATAAAGGGGGAGGGTAGTTGGCCATATACCCACTCAAGAATGGTTTAGTGCTCGCCCCAGGATGTTAGGGTCAAAATTCGTTGCCAATTAGATGCTAGAGAGGCAATAGTTACTAGTGGTAGAAAATACGGCCATACAAATACATCCCCGCATCTTTTTTTAAATACACTGTCGTGGGTTATCAAGCATACTGTTCACCTGAAGGAAAGTGATACTGCAGCCTATTGACACGACGATGCGCCAGATGTCGGTGAACGCCAAGAGTACTCCTTATGAGTTGCTCACATAGAGGTAGAGATGTTATACCTCTCGAGCCGGTTATTGCACTGGCTCTCCAATCCTTCGAACCGAAACACAGCGAACTGCTGAAATAGAAAGGATAGTGGTATCAAACCACACGATCTCGTACATAGATCTAGCACTTGTCTATTGAGGTTATATATTGGTATGGTAGGATATCAGGTTAGAGTAGTATAATTCTTTGTAGATGCACTGCCAAGCGTATTCCCTATGCGTTGCCTACATAGAGGTAAAGTTGTTATAGCTCTCGAGCCGGTTATCGCACTGGCTCTCCAATCCTTCGAACTGAAACACAGCGATCTGCTCCACGAGAGAAATAGAACGGAGGGTGGTATCAACCCAAACGATCTCGCACTTAGATCTACCACTTGTTATTCTATTGAGATTATATATGGTAGGATATCAGGTTAGAGTAGCATTATTCATTGTAGACGCACTGCCAATGTGAAAAGGGAACTGAAAGCAGTGTTTTACAACGGGCCTCTTTCCTCCGAAGGTTTAAAAATATCCTCTGCAAGCAACGTTCTTGTAATTCCATTTTATTTAAATAATTTTAACGTTATTTTTAATAGTGGGGTCAAAAGTTTGTACCCTACTAGCGCTGCCTCTCGCGGATGTTTTAAAAACTACCTACTGTCGCTTATTGTGTGGTGACAGAAAATGTTCTTATCGAGACCACTATCTAGATTTTTTTTAACTCATTCGTTTCAGCTATTAACAATTTAACAATGGACATTTACGAAGTACAGCCACAAACAGTTGACACTTTTTTTATCGACTTTAAAATAAAGGTGGGTGACCTGTATGTTTGTGTATGTTTGTCCGCGATTATTTATTTAAGTAAATCATGTTAATAAAATGCTCGAAATCATTAGTTTGCGCTTCCAATTTATATATTTACAATTATTTATTCTTTAACAGTCAATTGATATTTGTGATTTGATGTTTTAATAACACAAACCATCTTAATTTGTAAAAACAAAACATAAAACATACTGAAAGTTTATAATCCATCGCCATAATAAAATTAAGTATACAACATCCCGAACGAGGTGGATGGAGGACCTTGTAAGGATCTGGGAGCCGTTGGCTGCAAGCGTTCCGGTTGGAGACATTCGGAGGAGACCTAAGTCCAGCAGTGGACCCATGATGACAATGATGATTTTTTTTTTTACTAATATTTGGGAAACAAACAGTATAAAACAATGTCAATTAAAAAAAAAAATCATATAAATAAATCATAAACCAATAAAGTTTCCACAGATAAAATGAAGTATAAAACATGATTTATACCAACACCTAACAATAACCTAAATCTGTAAAGGAAAACAATCCACTTTTGTTTCTAGCACTATTTCATTCTAATAATTTTATATACGTACATAAACAGTACATTAGCATTTACCCACAGCCTATTATATTATTAAATCGCCAACTTCACAACAAACTTCAGTATTAAACATTTTAGAAAATGAGAGGAAAATATATGTTCCAGCGCTAAAAGGTAGGTGCAGTAAATACCTATTTACTGTAATTTTTAACTGTTCAAGTCTAATTCGAGAATTTTACTCTAAGGTTAGTATAGGAGGCCTTACTGAGGATAGATTTACTGGGTAGGTTTACAAAACATGATATTGAATATCGGGGCAAACCCCACACTGTGTCCTACCACTGCAACTCCTGTTCACTAGGATCAACGGTGGTATCCTTCGATAGAATAATCAACGAAGAATGAAGCTGTGTCTTAACGCACAGGCTGTGGTTGTGGTCGTACATCCAACCGGCTGTCCTGGGACCCGCAACGAACTTAATCCGAAGAAATAGGAGGTAGTAAGAAAGTGATGGATATTACATATATAAGTATATAATTATATACAACTAAAGGTACATATCGTCGGTGCAATGCCACGTAACTAACAATGGTACCGCGTAACTACAAAAAAAATGAATTGAGGAATCGTTATTTCATGAGATGAGAATCGTTGATTAATTAGTTTTTGGCACTCCTGAAAAATAAATTAATTTTGTATTTGCGCGGTATTGTCCATTGTTAGTTTCGGGGAATCGCACTATTGCTGACGATATTAGGATTCATAATGTGATGTGTATAAGTCACATCATGCCTACAGTATAAAGTAAAAAGTATGATAGTCAATAATTTGTTTGTGTTATTACAGAATGCTAAGAAGATTTTCTTCAGAGTTCATGTTCAATTCGAATGTTACCATAACGCACGGAAAGAGCACGTCGGATCAGAAGATGTGAGTTATTAGAGTTTTGTATTTCAAAAGGGGGAAAAAATCATTTCACTGTCTGTCTGTATATCTGTTCAGACAGAATTAAAACCTAAAGGACTACTCCTACTACTCCTTGACCTAGAATCATAAGTTACATAAATAAATCAAACAATGCACGATACTTCCATTGTTCATGAACTTTGGTGTGTTCCAAATTTTGTTCAGAAAGTTTGTTCAGAACCATCGACTCGTACTTGGCCGTTTTTTGTTAAGGTAACACAGGTCCTAAGCCCCATTTCTTTCACTCAAGGAACATCTCCTACCACGCCATAAAACCAGAGCATCATGAGATCGTTTTGCAGCACCTTCGGGATTATTTCTTTGCTACTGAGGTTCTGAATAAAGCAGTCTGCCTGGTGAGAAAAGGTGAGAGGCAAGAAGACCTGGAGGACCTGAGCAAGGGGATAATGGATGAGGGATACTCTATCGTCGCTTATCGTGGATCAGAGGTAACCAGATGAAAAATCCAAGTTATATTTCGACTGCTACCGTGACTACACTACTAGTACACACTGCACTACACCTACTACTAATACTACTGCTACTACTATTGATACATGCTTAACAGCCCAAATGCACAAATAATATAAATAAAAATTATTTTGAATAGTCTCGTTTGCAATCAATTAAATATAAATCAAATTTTGTTAAAATAACAGAAATATAGTCAGCCTGTGGTCTTTTAACCTATGGAATCGACGGAGCATTAAAAAAACTTTAAATTGTACCATTATACGTTTTCAACAAAACCTCATGATGAGGTTCATGACCAAATTATGAGTTTTATTTAGTAAATTCATAAAAACCCTTCCCAGGATACAGGTTTGTACTTTATCCATCATTCAGGACTTCGTAAAGCCAAAAGGGAAAATGACTACAGCGAAACAAAATAAATTGAATGACTATTTATTTAGTCTTATTTGTTTTTTTTACTCGAGGAAATTTGCTATAGTCCAATTTTATTATTGACTTCATCTGACGTATTCCAGGTTATAGGTGCAGTTTTGAATTCCGTCCAGGAACCTGGTGACAAAAAACCTCCATCATCAGATCAAAAGTTCAACAAGATCACGACTTTCCTAAACTACGTAGACGAGGGGTTGAACTTATTCGAAATGTACAAAGTGGATAAAGTTTTTGAAATAACGATACTATCAGTCTCTGAGATGGCGAGAGGAAAGGGTCTGGGCACAGAACTTGCCAAGAGAAGTATAGAACTTGCTAAGAAGAATCACTTTAAGGTGAGGGATTTAGCTACTTGTTTCCCCAAAAAGATTTTTTTATATTTTTTATTCAAGACCAGGCTGGCATTTGACCCCAAACCCGCCTGATGTTAAGCGGCGATGAAGTCTAAGGTGGATCATGCCTGCCCAGGAGAAACCTATTCACTCTTGCCTTAAAGAGGCCCAAGTTATATTGGTCAGGGAACACATCGGCAGGCAATGAATTCCACACCCTTGCAGTACGTATAATAAAGGAACTATCGAAGCGTTTAGTCCGGATGGTCGGACTATCTACCACAAAAGGATGCAGCTTTAGCCTACGTCTAGTATTCCGATTATAAAAGGGGGCCGGTGGAATTAAATTGTGCAATTCCTGCGCACACTCTCTTTATTATAAAGTAACCTACAAAAGAAGGATGGAAGTTCGGATACCAGCATGAAATGATACTTGTCTTGGGTACCTATTAAATTTGATTTTTCTATCGTCTTAAAACGACGTAAAAAACTCATTTATAAATTTTGATTTCTAAAGGAACCCTGAGGAGCGTGTGTTCCTTCTTGGCAACACATGGTGCTTTTGTCAGGCTATGGTTAAGCTAAAAAGAAGTTTCTTCCCGGATTCTTCTACGTAGCATATCGGAATAGAAATTAAGTCAGTGGTAGAGGATGTGGTAGCTCTGTGTGTCTACCATGAGTTCGTATAGTTTTCCTACACGTCAGGTAACATAGATTACTGCAGTGATTTTGTATGAACAATTTTAATTCCTCATCAATCCGTTAGAGGCGCTTTACAAAGATTCATAAAAATTTTAACTGCAGTCGCAAGTGGCAATCGAAGGTAAAACTCATTGTAGGTTGTAACTTGCCATGGTTAATAGACAGGTCGAGGGATCGAGTCTGGGGTTAAAGTAAGACCGTTATTTGTAGCTGCCATATTCCTCATTGTGCCCGGATAGTTACGAAGAGTTCGCAACCTGTCACACTGGGACTCAACATTAACGTACGAAATGCGGTGTTTAACACCTTTGCCAACCTCTCGAGGCATTACGGCGTGAGTTTATTATTGAGTTTTTGTTATGTTATGGTATATTAGAAAATAGCTTAAGATACCATTTTATTTATATTGAGTAACAAACAAAAATTATCTTCATCATCTTAGCCGCAATACCAGTACTGGACAAAAGCCTTCCCAACTTCCCAATGGCTTTTTGCAGCCCTCGAAGAAATCTTCTGACAAACAAAATAACATGCGATTGTTTTTTTTTCAGCTAGTCAAAGCTCAGGCTACTGGGGAGTATTCTAAATGTTTGAACTTGAAATTAGGTTTCAAGATATTGAAGTCAATCCCATACTGCTCATACTGTGATGAAGCATGTACTCCGGTCTTCAACGTAGAACCTCCGCATAAGGAACTTTGTGTTATGGCGTTGGAAATATAGAACATGAAATGTAGAAAGTTAGAGAACATGGTTTTGTTTTAATCAATTATTTTGTTTGACTTTTTTCTCGCGAAGCACTCCGTTTTTGTCAAATGAACGTTTACTTTGAATAATTGTATGTAACAATAACAACCCGAAAGTGTACTCTGAATATATGTATGTAGATAAAATTTCTAATCCGGTTTTTGCGTTTAGTCCAGTCTCGAACCTAAAAAAGTCAATCCCAATTTTTGTTTGGCCGAGTGGGTCCGAGTGCACCGCCCTCGCTTCCCCTCTCTCCCCCCTATCCTCCCTGTGCGTCCGGAGGTCACACTCCTCAATCAAAGCTTGGCATCGTCCCAGATGCTTGTTTGTCACCGACTGTGTGGCGCCTGCTTCTGGTTTTAACCATCGGCCATATTGGTTTTACAGTTTTTTTTAAATTATTGTCCAACGAAAACATGAGTAGTAGCAAAGATAATTATTACTTTTAATATGTTTTAGTTTATTTAAAAACCAGCCCCTGATAAATTTACCTAATATATCTTTAAGATTTACTTTCGTGACAAAAAGTAGGCAATTTTTAAATGCTACGAGGTTCCGATATCATATTTTGATTCCAAAATTAATTAAAATTGGTTCAGTTGTAAACTCAGTATAATTTTTTGGGCAACGTCAGAGAAGAAAGGGTTTTCAAAGATTCAACCCCTAAATCGGAAAAAAGGGGGTCGCATAGTGAAGAACTATCTTGAAACTTGGTAAAACTACTTTTTGAAATAAGGTTATTATCACAACTGATTAACTTCCGTTACCATTACAAAGTTATTAAAAAAATGTTTAAAGGTAACATTATGAACACGCCCTAAACATAGCCCGTAGCATATCAATACAGAGTATTTTGTTAGAGTTGTTGCCAAAAATATATTTTTTGGTCGCGAAAAATTGGGATTACACTTTATTCTTGTAACAAAAATTATCCAAACAACCTCGTGTATCAATTGCTTAATTCTTCTTTGTGGGTCGCTGGTTCAGCGGCTCGAAGGACCAAAACTATGGTTTTACATATATTGGTCGCCAAGGGCACAATAATAAGTACGTCTAAAAAAAGATTAAAAGTATTATAAAGATCGCTCGATAAGTTATTAACATTAAATAGAAAATAGCAATTTTCAAATCCTTGATTTTTTTCGCAGCTACTACGAAATATTGCTACGAAGCGTAGTACGCAGTCCCTAAAAGAAATAGATTTTTTTGGTTCGAAAACAAAATCGTCACGTTTTTATTCCAAAGAGGAAGTAATATCTGATTTTAATTGTTGTGAGTTTAAAGAGTTTGCAACGAAGATAAATTCGAGTCTGTAGGCACTGTGTAGTCGCCGGCCACTTGTCGACGGTTAGTCGTAGCTGTACATACTTCTTCTACTTCTAGTCGCCGGTCTTTCGGGAGACTCCTATTATATCCTCTATCGTCTGGCAGCGACTTAGTGCGTATAGCTTCATTAAAACCTACTTTACTATAATGAGTTACTATTCTTATAACCCCTATTTTAAATTTGCTTATTTCGTTTTTTATTTATAATTTGTAAGTGGATAAGTAATTTATTTAAAAATCTTATAATAACCAACTCCTACCTACCTTATTATTTAAATACGTAACGTTTTTGAAAATTAATAAAACTATTAAACCACAGTCGCAATTTAGGGTGTTTACCGTTTTGTCCGATCGGTCGATCGGTGAGTCGATATAATAGGAACTGTTTTTTCTCGATAGCCTGGTGCACTCTCTTTTCAATATTTACAAACTAAAGAATACTTTTAATCCATAGTTTTTGGCCTTTGGGCCATTTTGATTGCTGTCCCAAGACAGTCGTTAGGGTGTCCGGGCATAGCCTGTGCGTCATTGCACAGCTGAATTATTAGTTGATTATTTGATCAAAGGACGCCACTGTTGATCCTGGTGAACAGGAGTTGCAGTGGTGGGACAGAGTGGCGGGTGTGCCCCGAATTTACAAACTAAAGTTAACTATAACTATAGCCATATACAAACTGTTTGAGTTATAAGCCGGCTGATCTCTGCGAATAATTTTAAATCATTATTTAAAACATAGCTAGTAGTAAAAATTTAAATTAACAAAAAATATTTTGCATCCGATTTTGCTAGATTACTAATTTACGATTTTTGCATGAGGTTAAACCCCTTTAAGAATGAAAAACTCTTCATTTTTTCCCTCCATTAAAACCGATCAATCGGTCAAATGGGAAAAAACGGTTCTTAATAGACCGACTGACCGATCGGACGGACGGAAAACACCCGCCGATTGCCCTGTCTGCACCACATCAGTATATTTCGTTCCCCTCTCACTTATTGTAACACTACATGAGCACACTTCGCGCATGTCTAGACCATGTGCCTACTCTTCGTGGTATATAAGACGGGGGTTTTCCCAAAACACGTCAGTCTTCCTTCCCTCACCATGGATGGAGGGTGCTTCAACGCAGCGGGCAGAAACAACTTTTTACGTAGTCAAAGTTACTGCGAATTTCCAACATGAAATCAGGTACGTTTTTATTTAAGACTTATAAGGTTAGAGCAATGTTTTTTTGTTTCTGTGTTTGGTTATTGTGATACGCTTTATTGAAAACGTCTTTGTAAAACTTATTAATGATTAAAATACGTTGGTTACCTAGTTATCACTTGATTATTTATATAATAAGGATATAAGATCATTTTATATGTCTGAAATGATGGGTGGGATTTCATAATTTTACAAAATCTAGATTAGAACAATCTTTTAAAGTAATAAATGTACCGATTTAGACAAATCATCACGTTATTATTCGTAGAGAAAAATCAAATAAGTCTGAATAATATTCTGTCCCCTATATTTATAAAAGGTTATTTTGTGTAATGTAAATAGCCATTCTTTTTTTCGTGATAAAAATTACGGCTCAACTGGAGAACCTAGTCCGTTTTTGTTTTATCTTCGGTTAAAAAAACAATGCATGATTATATTATTCTGACTTGAAAACTTAGATTTCTAGACAATTGCTTTTAACCAGTGAAAAATTTAAATGAGACTGATAGAATACATAATTTTTGACTTTGACTTCATGAGCAATGTCGATCTATTTTACTCAAAAACATTCTCAATTGCAGAATGTTAAAAATATTTAACAATGAAAATGACTGTATATACCTTTAGCTAGTAGATACGGTGTTGTTTGACACCCGGTATTTCCCGCGGTTTCTTGTACGCTCTTTTATTAATTCACTATTCATACTTTTATATTCTCTTTGTGTGCAGTTTTTCGATTATATTCGAAGGCCGTCACAAAAGAAATTTTCCCCTCTTAGAGAAAATGTTCAGGAAAGCAATTTTTTATTATTATCTAATCGACAAAAACTTCTAAATAATTGTAACATAAAAACTCACGCCGTAATTAATCCCTCGATCATAGGTAGGCGGGAGTGTTAAGCATTTGCACTTGTCACTGAGAATAATTTGCGATTAATACTGATAGACAAAATCGTGTATCGAATTGCTTAATTCTTCTTTGTGGAAATAGGTCGTTGTTTAACATTCGGCTCGAAGGACCAAAACTATTGCTATGCCTAGTCTAGGTCTTGAAGGTTCTTATTGTATTAATCGATGTATTTTTATATTCTACATTATACTAAAGATCGTTTGGACAATAAGATGTTTTTATTTAAGCAGAAGTGGAAAGCTTCTACGATCTTCGAAATCATAGACGCTTGGCATCAACACATGTCTTGCAAATTTGTCGTCATGATTGTCAGGCCATTCACAAAAAAAAAAACAACGCTCTAGTCTATTTCTCTACAATCACAATCGAATGAAGCTTAAACCATAAAATATTATATATCCTTTAGAAACTGTTGTTCCTTTCGGAGATCATACATATTTTTATTGATTTTAATCAATACCATGCGTACCCTTAATTAAGAAATAAATAAAAAAATAAAGGTAAATAATTGAATTAAAATAATATAGACACCAATGCATCGTGCTTGTTGCCCATTTTCACACGGAGTCAACACGTCAGGTCAAGTGATAATTACTTTACTTACAAAGTAAACGAAGGTCCAACATAACTTGAACGACGTACAAAAACTTCACTGGGATCTTATTATACTGGTTCTCGTCTTTATTCTGAGAAAATCACCATAATTTGAGCTCTGCAAATCTGCAGTATATTGCTGTGTAAACTGGGGCTTAAGCAAACAGGCTTAAAGTTCTATGCCCTGACCCTGAACAAACCTTTGATGTTTCAAGGTATCCTTCCTGAGCATTGGTTTCATGATCATTGACATCAATCCCCTAAGGGTCTGACCGTCGTGATCGACGTGATGCGGTTATTTTTTATTATTATGAATACGAAAGATGAGATGTTTGGATTCTTGTTTTTAATTCACGGGTTAACGGTTCACACTCGGGGTCTGGATTAGAACCAAGGGTACTTTTAATCCCGAAAAAATTTAGTTTCGTAAAGATAAAAAAAAACGAAAACAACGCAGACGAATTCATGGACAAAAGCTTGTATTTAACAGATATTTTTTATAGAAAGTAATTGTTTTCCATTGGAATCTTTAATTTGCTTCTTCGAATAAGAACAATTTAGCTCAATCAATATGGTTTAGGCTTTTTATAACAAGTGGCAAAGTAGACGAACATAAAAGTATTTACTGGGAAAAGGTTCCTTTGTTTTTAGCACGAATAAAATGAATGAAAGTATAATTTGACGCTCGAAGAATCGTCAGAGAAACTTTGTTGCTATATAAATGGAAATAAATGATTAATTACCTAAAATAATATAACTTGTGGAAAATGTATGTAAAATTTATTTAATATCAATATAATCTGAGTCTTTTACATTTTCATATACACAAACATTCATAATTATTTGTATATGTTTAATTCTTCTTCGGAATCAATTGGGGTGCAACGGAAGATCAGCGTCGGTCTCGTAAGAGCTGACACAGTGCTGAGTTGCATACCCTTTCATGGTTGTAACACAGCATCTTAATGTGATTACATCCCAATTGATTCCGTAAACGATTGTTTACGTTAATACATATTTCTTATTAAACACTGTGATGTGAGATGCAGTGTTATTTTATGAATAAAGTTCTTACTTTACTTACTTTAAAAAACATTGTTACTAGGTCTACGAATTACTAGCTACAGAGGTTTCTATGTCACGAATAAGATTCGGGTATGGTTGTGATTTATACGTGCAAATTATTCTTCTGTGCATAGTGTCTTTACCACACTCTTAAGCAAAGTACATTTATCTATCTACACACGCCTGACAAAATTAACACAACCTTATTCGATCATTCTTTCTGAGATGACATTAATATTTGTGAAAACAAATACGTGAATGTATTTATTTTTTGAGGTAAGAGTTGAAAAGTTGAAATGGTCACAAATGAAAATAGGGTGCGATAACATCTGTAGGTATCCGGTTTTTATTTTATACGAGTTCGAATTTTGTAAAAGCAACGCTTGAAATTTCATTCCGGCCGTTCCATGACTTCGCACTTTTTTCCCCATCATTTTTGTACCGAAAAAGCAACATGCTGCCGAATTGAGGACCCCCTCGTTTTTTGAAGTCAGTTTAAAGGAACAGAGAATACAAAATTGAATGAATACAGCAGAAAATTGCCAATGAACCTTCACCCCTTTCACTCAATAGCACAATAGGTACCTGCATTACTGTACCGTAGATCCCTTTAGCTTTTGGCCTCTGGGCTGTTTCCATTGCTGTCTCCGCTTTGCTGGGTGGGAAGTCTGAAACCGCTTTCTTACTACCTCCTATTTCTTCTGATTAAGTTCGTTGCGGGTTCCAAGGAGTCCCAAGACTGCCGGTAGGGTGTCCGGGAACACGTCATTGCACAGCTGCATTATTCGTTGATTATTCGATCAAAGGACGCCACTGTTGATCCTGGTGAACAGGAGTTGCAGTGTTGGGACAGAGTGTGCCCCGAAAATACATAACTATAGGTACTAGGTTAGGTTACAATTGAAACAAAACAATTGCTCTCAAAACTCTAAAGACAATATTGATGTATTCGTTAATCTAACCTATTTTCCACGTTCATTTAAAGCCTATTTTAACAAACTATTTCGAACCTTGAACTCAGCAGTAAAGTGTCAGCTAAAACTGAATCTCACGCAAAATCCCCATGCAAGAGTTATTTGCGAAAACTTTATAGGCCTCCACATATGTGTTATTAGCCAGGCTATTTCAATATAGCGTTCTTGGAACTTGGAATCATGCTATCTCAGGGTTAACAACCTTTTTCTATGAGCCTTTTTCTCTGAAGATTTTAAAAATATCTAGAAGCAGCGTATTTCAATTATAATTCTTTTAACGTTTTAGTCAATAGAGATTCATACCATTGTACTCCCTCCCTTTTTTAAACCTTACTGGAATAAGGTTATAATAGAATTCAAATTAATATTAATAGCGATCCATCCTAGCCGTTTGGTGAGATGCATAAAAGATTTTTTTTGCAATTTTGACAGATTTCTTTGTTTTGACGGTCAGCTTGATTTTTTTCGACACCTTCAACAATCGTCCTCATATTTTAACCAATTCAATTACAAATTATACATCTTATCCTTCCCCTAGAATCACTCTGTTGACATATGAAAACCGCATGAACACCAAAACTGTAGTTTTAAAAATTCTCACAAACATACATCCAGACAAACGCGGCGAGAGAATTTTGTATAGAGAGATATAATATTTGTATGCCTAGTGACTGCCTGAACATATGGACTACCTAATGTAACAACATCTGCACCTCCTAACGGCCTCGGTGGCGCAGTGGTGTAAACCGCCAACTGCTACGCTAGAGGTTCTAGGTTCGAATCCGGCGGGGGCGGGACTTTGTGTTATTTGCAAGAAGCATTGTTTCGCTTACCGGTCTCGGATGTTGTATTCTTATTTATTTAGTATATACCATATCGTTGCTTAGCACCTGCGATACAAGTTCTTACGATACTTACTTCAGCTGTCAGTGATTGTGTCGTGATGTGGTTATTTATTATCTGCAAGTAAATAGTTTATGTTCACAAAAAAAAAAATTGATATAACATGCGAGTAATTATACTAGCACATTTAGTCAACTGTGAGGTTCAATTCAATTTGTAATTTATGGCGGAAATCGTATTTGACGACTACTGAGCCAATGTCACGTGATGAACTGTGGTTGTGAATGAGGCCGTTATGTTGTGATTATGTGCAAAACTGTTAAGTCCCTTTTGAATTGAACTTTCCATCTTGGATCGGCCATCTTGCGAAAATTAGAGAAATTTGTACATGATATGTCAATGAATTTAAAAAAAACTTTCTGAATTGGTTTACGTTTTTCTTCCAAATCTAGATTTCATTTTGTATCTTAGTTGAATGTATGGTGGTCGTTGGCGAATATTATTTTTCGTGTATGTGCTACAAGTTAGCAAAGTAAATACGTATTTTTAACTCTAGGAATAGATTTTTTTAAATTAGGGCTGTTCTTATATCGTTTTAAAATTAATAAAAAATAAACAAGTGTCCACTGTTTTCGATCCCTGATGTTAGCGAAAAAGCCTTTTATCGAGGTCAGGTCACTTAGCCCATTAAATACCATGCTACTTACATAAAACATGGCTATGTTAATTCAGACCACCTTTAATTTTGCAAGACATATTTTCTGACCTTGTTTCTTGATATGTGTAATTTCTTTCATTGGTAAATTCAATTAATAATTAATAGACCTAACCTATTATTTAAAGATAAACGAACGATAGTTTTTTTCCGTATTAAGTGTATATTTTTATTGCAAGTTGAAATATTTACTGTTTCTTAATAGCTAACCGACTGGAAGTACCAGACTATGCTGTAAAATAACATATCTGTTTGCTGCCGTCACAAATAAGTGTAGATGTAAAGAACCGGTAATTAAAAATAAAATCATGAAAGTGTTACATAAGAATTGGTTGCAGTAGGCCCTTACAGCCTAGCAATGACACACTAGCCCGCGGTCGATTTTACATTCTGAATAATTTACAATGGCATGGCCCATTCTAAATTTACACAACTATACCTTACGATGCCCTTATTGTGGGTCTTTTGTTAATGTACATTAACATCTGAATGACGATTCTGTCTGATCTCTTAAAGAGTTTCAGGTAAATTATACTTTTTGAGTTTGAACACAGACGGAGCGGCTTTTTGTTGCTTGACTGGTTTTATGAGTGTTGCCCGTAGCGTTAGGTTTAGGTTAGGTAATTAGCACTAAATTGCAATAACCATACGATTATTCCAAAGGGTTTTATTGAAGTAGGAAGCCTGCAATTAAGGGTAGAATCACAGTTGTCAGCATATATCAGTATGGAAAATTGTTATTTACTAGCGGATGTGGAACTTTGTGTTTTTGCAAAACGCATTGTTTCGGATTTTAAATTGTTAGTTTGTACCATATCGTTGCTTAGTGCCTACGATACAAGTTGATATCTAAGTGCAGGGCTGAATCAACATGTGTGATGTGGTTATTAATATTAATTAGCGATGACATTTTTCAAATATAACATGCGATTGATGTTGATAACTGTGGTTTCACCCTAAGCGTGCCCGCGTGGAGTTATAGACTGGGGTGTGAAAGTTAATCAATTGGATGATGGACGCAAGGAGCAAATGATGAATTACGTGTGTGAATAGAACTTTGATCGTAACTGCCCGTGCGGAATCATTTCCAACGTAACGCTGTGTGGCTCAATTGGCAGCTTGTGTATGATGTTTTGATGTTTTGAACAAATCTCTTTCTTTCTTTGCAGATGTGGAGCACAACCAACATGAGGTGAAATTTAAAATTCAACCGCCATGTGGAGAGGGGACGATACCACGATAAGATCTGAAGTCTTTTGATTTTTTAAAATAATTATAAACATTTCGGTTAGAAGTATAGGAGACGTGACTTATTTTGACTTTTAAAACTTTGGTACGGATTCCTTCCTTTAGGCAGTTGAGATATAAAGCAGATGTACGTAAGGCTACCGCGGGCTCGACTCTTTCTGCACTCTCATGCTATCGTCCTCCCCCCTCCGGAAAACGCGCGGGGGGCGGATGGGCCCGGGCGTGTGCGGGGACCGCGCCCACGCAGCCTGCAGCCACGGGCGACCACCTCGCGCACTCTGCAACTACCCTATCCCTTCCTATCCGCTCGCGTCTTCTTAACTTTTTCATTTCGCTGGCTTTAGGAAATTAGGCACATAAGATTTTCTAAAACCTTAGTCACTCTTGAAACTAACTGCTCTCTCCATCAGCATGAGACGCGAGGTAGTCTCATGAGTTAAACATAGGCGGTAGTGTCAAAAACGTGATTCTGTCGTTGCAGGTGAGACCCTTAACGGACAGAGACTGATCGAGTTTCGGCTGGGTCAGGAGGAGCGCGAAGCGGGACTGTCCGTGTCGTCGGCGGAGGTGGTGGTGCGCGCGGAGAGCTCGGCGGGCCGCGGGGTGCGCGCGCGGTACTCGCTGTGGGCATTCGTGGTGTCGGAGAACGGCACTGTGGGGCCGCTGGCGGGCGCGGCGCGGGCGGGCCGGGCGCGCTGGCAGCGGCTGGACGTCACGGCGGCGGCGCGGCGCTGGGGCGGGCGCGGGCCGCTGCGCCTGCTGCTGGACTGCAGTGGCTGCGGCGGGCGCGTGCGCCTGCGCCTGGGCGGGGGCACGGCGGCGCGCCCGCTGCTGCGCCTGCGCCTGGCCGCGCCCGCCGCCCGCCGCCGCCGCGCGCTGGACTGCGATGCCGCCGCGCCCGCCCGCTGCTGCCGCCAGACCTACTACGTGAGCTTCCGCGCGCTCGGCTGGGACGACTGGATCGTCGCGCCGGAGGGCTACTACGCAAACTACTGCCGAGGCGCGTGCGCTCCGCTGCTCAGCTATCATGCGCAGGTGGTGGAGGCGGCTCGCGTCGAGCGCGCCGCATGCTGTGCGCCGGTTCGATTCTCTGCGCTGTCGCTAATCTACTTTGGCGCCGATTCAAACATCATTAAGCGCGACCTGCCGGAGATGGTGGTGGAGGAGTGCGCCTGTCCGTAGCGGTGCGGCGTCCCCCCCTGTCCCCCGGCCAGCCCCGGCCCCGGCCTCTATTCCCCCTCGCCGCCCCCGCCCCGCCCCGCCCCGCCGCGCCGCTCTATCGCCGCACCCGCCGCGGCGCGCTTTTGCCGCTCTCGAATCCGATTAATCCGAATCGATTATAAATAATATTCTCGACTTGTGTAATGTTTTGTTCCTCGCGTTCGAAAGACTATATCCTAAATCGAATAAATAAATAAATAATAAAGTCTGTTCGGGCCGGCGCGTGGTGGCGTCGCCGCTCGTGCGACCCGCCGCTAGTGCCGCGCGGGGGTTGCTGTCGCGCTCATGTTCGTGGTGCGTTAGGGAAATGTTAGTAGTCAAATTAATCGCAAGCTACCGCGCCAGAGACTTGGGTTCGTTGTTACATCCACGGATGTGCGCGACAGTGAGCCGCGCTGCAAATGCCGCTGCGGTTGTGCGACAGTCGCGCGGCTGCGACGCGACGCCGCGCAGTCCTGCGCAGATAACCTAAATAATTTAATACGCCGTTTTCTTTCACCGTTTTGGTGATCGCTTGTAATTATTGTAAACTGTATTATAATAATTATTATAATTATAATAATAAATCAACTTTTTCATAATTATTACTGCTTCTTTTATTTCTTCAAACACTTACCTAACTTTTTCCTCCTGCAATTCAGTTTTGATAATTTTATTAGACAGCAAAAATCTATAACTGTTTATCAAAACAGTATTTCACCTTAAAACCATAATAACGGTCAGCAATGCTTAATTTAGTAGATAAAGAAATTTGAACTAAGTGGATATAGTCGAGGGTTCGAGTCGCGGGTTGCCGTAAGTTGTAGCTTCCATGTTCTTCCTTGTGCCCGGACAGTGGCGATAGTTTCGCAACCTCTCACATTGAGACTCATTAAAATGCGAAATGCGGTGTTTAACACCTTTGCCTACCCCTCTCGAAGGATTAATTACGGCGTGAGTTTCTGTTTTATGATCATATTTTTAAAGGCTTATGTAACAAAATTTTTTTTATACGATGGCAATAACATTCAGTATTTTGCCATTGTCAAATAATATTTACTATCAAGATTTGAGGAGGAATGAAATGAGAGATGCATTGAGAAAGAGATGAATTACTAAAGGATGAAAATGATAGATGGAATGATGAATCTGCCCACAGTAACATGCCAGTACTGCTACTGTAGGCTTTATCGAGTTAATCGGGAGATACGAAAAGAGCAGTCTAATCGTCGTATTTTACGTCGTTTTCCACACTTGTACATACAGCATAACAGATATGCACTTGTTAGTACACTATAATTTAACATAATAAAGGCAATAAATAAATAAAAAAATACTGACAGTTCTCCTTCCAGCCAAGTAAAGTTTGACTTAATTGTGGAAAAAATACGTTTTTTTTTAATTTATTAAGGCATTGACCGTTTAGCTATCAGCCTAAACATATAACAATAACATTAAAAAAATACTGATTACTTAAAATATAGGACAAGGGAATGATAGGAAAAGGATACTCGTACAATTGATAAGAAAATGTATTTCAAATACATGTACTTTTATTCAATGCAGTATGTTTTGAAAGGTATTTTTTTTTTGTAAAGACCTTACTTTCATTTATTTTTAATGATGATGAGTGAAGGGAATGGAAAATAAAATTATGATGAAACAACGAACGAATCTGTCAACTGTAACATGATGAAGTACCTACATTCAGTGTTATCATCATCAGCCTGAGGGGCTCCACTGCTCAATATTATATCAATTCTACTTTTTTATCTACAATTATGTGAACCCCAGATTAATGATTGGTCTCCACTCTGCTCCGCCACTACCATTAATGAATCTAAGTGGTGAACATACATTAAAAAACAATCGAACATAGGCTCTCCTACAGTTAAGAAGTAGATATGTCAACTGCCAGTTATAGAGGGGCTAAATCAGCGATCCTCAACCTGTGGCCTTTATAATCGGCCCAACTGGAGCTACAAATTGACTATCAGCCTTTATAAATTTTGCAAAAAACGAAAAGTTGACTATAGAAAAATTGCGCTCTAAAATGTATGAAACAATTTTTTAAATGAAATTGTTGTGTACTAACACGAGTATTTCATATAGCCATGGTCCTATTCCACCTTCAGTTTTGGTTAGATTATCATATTACTGTTATTTGGCATATGACAATTGTCATAAATGCTCGGAATTCAGTAGTTTTTGAAGTAAGCAGCAAGTTTTTAAAATTTATACCTTTGTAGCGGCCCGCGACCAAGAAAATGTTGACCACCGCTGGGCCAAATGAAAGTATTATGAACAAACCGACAGCCGGCGCCGGTGTGTCGCGAAACTGTAGCCATCTCCATTGCATTCAATCAATATATATCTCGGTGGACGTATTCAGGGGAAATTTTGAGGGGAAAGTCTGGGCTTGGCACGTATTGTTTTATAAACAACTGGGTAGAAGCAAAAAATTTGCTATAACTTAAAGCTTGGCTTTTCAATTTGTTACTCAGGTAAATAAATAGAAAATGTGAAACTCATCTACTGCTATTGACATACGTATATGGGAAATAATATGTATTATTTTTGTTCTTATTTTATGCAGTTTTCGATAACTATATTACCAGGAGTTCATTATTAAATAATAGGATTATGGAATTTAAACTCTTCACTTTGAGAAGAAAATGTTGAAAAAAAAACAACTGCCCTTGCCCCTGTTTCCCTGTTCCTGTATCCCTGAATACTGTTTTCATGTATTTACCCCAACCTTATTCCTTCATTTTAACGACCGAATTTGCTTGGACGCTAAAGATTTTACACGCATTTTCATTAGTTTTATAAGAACGGTTGCGATATAGCCGTTATTATCGGGTGGTAGAGTTGATAATTGTAGATTTTAAGTGTTTTGGTACGTTGTTAGTTGAATGCGTACGATCAATGTATGTCCCAGACTGACTGGCGACGGGTTTTGTTAATGCTGCAAACGGTTTGCGGTAAGAAAACTACAAATAAACCTCTCATTTTTAATAAGGGAAAATGTGATGTGTGAGATCGTCTGGGTTGGTACCTTCCTTTCTATTTCTGCCATAAAGCGGTTCGCTGTTTCAGTTCGAAGGAGCCAGATGTGTAATGTCTTTAACTCCATGGGCAACGCTTTGGAGGTGCTCTTGGCATTCTAGACATCATCATCGTGTCAATAGGCGGAATCAATTACCATCAGTAGAACCATTTGCTTGTTTGCTTGCGATGCAGAAAAAAACTTATGTTCAACTGATAAGGGAAAAACAAGAACTAAAACGAAAAATATCTTAATTAGGTGGTTAAACAAGTTTTGGTAGATTTTTATGTAATTTTGTCAAAGCGGTTTCGGCGTATTTCACTTATTTATAGGTACTAGATAGGTAGAGCATAAATCTATAAATAATAATATTACAAGATGATTAAATTTGTAGGTAGGTAATCATTAATAATAAACCACATCACGACACACACATTGACTCAGCCCTGCAGTAAGTATCGTAAGAACTTGTATCGCAGGTGCTAAACAACGATATGGTATATACTAAAGAAATAAGAATACAGGCAAACAATCTTTCCCAATTATTAAGAGTGGACTTTCGATTTGGACATAGACTACATTTCTCTCAGAAAATACATACATAATAAATAAATAAAACGCATAAACACATACATAAACTGTCATTTATACACACTCACTCGAGAGGGGTTGGCAGAGATGTTACCGTATTTCGCATGTTTGTGTATGTACGCGGGTAAAACCTAGTCAGAAATAATTACTAGATAAATAAATATATGAATAAGTAAATAAAACACGCCAGTAACATTGAAATTGACGAGGCGCCCGCCAGTCTGCCGTCTCTGTAAACATTGTAGTTTCCGAGATAATGCTCTCCTCTCAAACTACCTACCGCAACCGGCAACCCTCTTAGATACACTTTTTCCTTGCAACGCCCGAAACATAGTTCGTTCTACCAATTAATAAATGATAGCCTTAATGTCTCGGTTGGTCTTGGATGTAGTATTCTTATCTATGTTGTGTACGTATACCACATCGAAGGTGTGGTCGAGTAAATTTTTCTTCACTTTAAATTCCAGTAGCTTTTTATAAATTTTTGACGATTCAAAGCATTATTATTAAATTAACTGGATAAAGTTTTTTTTCATTAGATTTATGGAATATATGAAAATTATCTATAAATTTCAACCATCATTCCCTATTTCAAGTATTACGTCACACAAATTTTGAAGATTTTTGACACCCCCTAACGCCTGTAATGCGCTGTAACGTTTTGAGAATTGGGTACTTTGATATTGAAAATCTTGAGAACGGCACGTTGGCAAGGTTCGCGCCCATTCGAATTTTTTCCAAAATTTCTCAATATTGACGATATTTGACAGAACGACATTTTGCATAAACACCTATGCGACCCCTCTCCTTCCCCTCTTTCACCTAAATTATGTTACGTAATACTTGAACGACAACTTTTAGTTAAAATATACGAACACTATATCTAGCCGGCTAATTTCAGTCTCATAACAGTAATAAAATTACTTGTTTAGTCTGTCAGAGAATTTCTTTTTACGTATCCTTTTTTTTTGTCAAGCTCATTCAAGTACTAAATTACGTAGCTCCTAATATTTAAATATATTATTAATCACTGCCTCATTTATTGATTTCTTTTTGATTTTATAAATTTTAATTTCATTTGTCTATGTTTTTATTTTAATATTCACATAAAAGATACAATCTGGTTCAGTTACGTTATTGTGTTATGTTTTGTGTGTGTAATAAATTAATCAATAATTTTTAATGATCAATTTATTTCAAACTTTATTTGTTTTTATCATGTCACTTACTAAAGCTACACTATCAATAAAATAAAACAACTGACGTTAAATGTAAATACTTACTTACTACTATGTAAAAACAAAAGATATTATATTCCAATAATGAATTTTAATCGTATTCATATTGTTAGTATATATTTTGTGCTTGTATACGAAACGACCTAAATAATACAGTCGCTAAGGTAAGTTTACTAACTCAGGTTTTGGGAAATGACATAGAATATACAATCACAGACTGCTTCGTTTTAAATCGCGCTTCAAACACTAGCTAGATCTACCTACCATTTCAATAGATTGATTTTTTATGCATCGCCTAGATCATTATAGACTCTTTTTCCTCTGACTTAACAACTTAAACTTTGTTGAATTTAAATAGAATTACGCTGGTGCCGCTTCTAACAGGTTATTCAGAGGAACAAGCTCATAAAATAACTATTAAAAAATAAATTGTATTCCCAACAAGATTAAATTAAAATCTGACTATAAATAAATATTAAAAACTAAACGAATCAGTCAGAACAATAACTTCTCAGCGAAAAAAGCAATTATTTTAGATTTGTATACTATTAGGGAATTGCTGATTACGTTCAATCGGATCATTAGTTCTACCACATTGTATCTAACATGAGATTCATTTTCTATCAAATACTACAGTAGTTTTGTATGAGCAATCTTAATTCCACATCAATCCGGTAGCCCTTACAGAATCGAAAACGATTAACTAATAGAAATGGTTAACACTTGGTTAGAGCCAGTCCACACAAACAGCACCCTATCACGAGTACAACATGGATTTCAGCCATCGACCTTCTCAACCATATTAGAGAGAAGTGAGCGGCACCCAATAGCTACCATAGATAATATTTAGGTTATAATATTTTATATATTTCACAAAGTCTTATCTGCATAATAATAATAATAACCACATCACGACACACACATTGACTCAGCCCTGCAGTAAGTATCGTAAGAACTTGTGTCACAGGAACTAAGCAACGGTATGGTACTATGAATACAACATCCAAGATCGGTAAGCGAAACAATGCGTCTTGCAAATAACAAAAAGTTCCGCCCCGCCAGGAATCGAACCCGGAACCTCTAGCGTAGCAGTCGGCTGTAGCACCAAGGTCGTCAAAAATTACATAAAACTGGAGGTTTACATAAAAATGTTTCATATAAATACTCTTTGAGAAAGATATGTTAATTCTCGACCTCAATAGTGGCGGTATTGGAACAACCCTCCCTTGAGAAATTTACTTAAAAACACAGACTTGAAAGGAAATTCTATTTCTTCGCCCTAAACAGCCGACCTATTTTGAGATTAAGCTTAAACATACTATAATGTCCAGCAAATAATTATTATAGAAAGTATATTGAATAGTGATGGATGTCTACAACGTACCTATCTTAGGTAATGTATTTTATGGTTGGTGCTTTGGAAGGGTCCAATATTGAAAAGGGTCCAAATTTTAATTTTGTATTTTTAAGGGGTTGAACCTGCTAGACTTAAAATCGCGATAATAATAATAACCACACCACGATACACACATTGACTCAGCCCTGCACTAAGATAACCTTGTATCGCTAAGCAGCGATATGGTATACACTTGATAGATATGAAAACTACATTCAAGACCGGTAAGCGAAACAATGCATCTTGCAATTTACACAAAGTTCCGCCGGGATTCGAACCCGGAACCTCTAGCGTAGCGGTCAGCTGTTAACACCACTGCGCCACCGAAGTCGTCAAAGGTCTATTTTTTTAGGGATCCGTTTGAATGATAAAACGGAACAGTTATAGGATTCTTTGTTGTCCGTCCGTCTATCAAGGCACTTTTTCTCAAGAACGTGTGAAAGAATCAAACTGAAATGAATCCCAAATAGCA
Source organism: Choreutis nemorana (assembly GCA_949316135.1). NCBI lineage: Eukaryota > Metazoa > Arthropoda > Insecta > Lepidoptera > Choreutidae > Choreutis > Choreutis nemorana. The sequence goes on from OX438612.1 coordinate 8,581,134, forward strand.
ACAGTGAAAAATCTTAAACTTCTAAAATAAAGTCAACGAAATCAAACTATTCTACCGTTTGTACTCCGTTCATGTCACATATTTTGACATTTTCAAGGGAATCAAAACCTAAACTTGCCCTTGACCCGCAATCATGAAATTTGGCAAGAACCAATGTCATAGAGTACACATAACGGACAATCAAACAATAAATTTGTACTTAGTACTACGCCACAAAATAATTTAGCTGACAATATAACCATGAAAAAAAAAACCAATATAACTACAAAACTCAATTCCCGTGACAAACGTACTACTTATTTCCATCACATTAACTCACATCGTAATTAATCGCTCGAGAGTGGTAGGCAGAGGTGTTACACACCGCATTTCGCATGCTTATGTTGAGTCCCAGTGTAATAGGTTGCGAATCTATCACACTGGGACTCTGCCACTATCCGGGCACAATGAGGAACATGGTAGCTACAACTTACGGCCACCTGAGACTCGAACCCTCGTCCTATCGGGTCGGTTCGGTCGATTAACAGAGGCACGTAACAAACTGAGCCACCACGTCCTCACTACTCACGTACTACTTATTTTCCATACATACACATTTGTACGGAACCCTCGGTGTCCGAGTCCTACTCGCACGTGACCGGTTTTACTATAGACAAACTTTCTTGTTTAGATCAAAATGTTGGACTTGCTCACCGTAAACATTCATTATACAAATTAATCTAAGAATTTTTGGTGGCTTCGAAGACTATTTCCTACATAGCAACTTTATTTGAGCAAATAATACCTCAATATTACCCTATTAATTAACAGTGCCTAGAAATAGCCTTGTCACGCTTGACTAGACCAACCACTGGGACATAGAGCCAGGTTCGTTGGGGAGGCCATACCTGTCCAGGTATGGCGGTCGTGCCTATGCTTTCCGTCTTGTTGTATTGTCTTTATAACGACGATATAGGCTGATCGATTGTATAGGGAACGATAGCCATGGTAAAATCTTCTAAACATCGCAGTAGCTACTCATCCTCCCATACATACATACATTCTCATTTCACAGAGGTCGGATATTTAACTCTTTCATACATTTCTAATATGCTTTAATTATTTGACACTATTGTTTTATTATAATACATTATTTTTATCAATTTAAATTAGTAATAAGGAACTTTATATAAATTAATTTTAATTACACTTTTATTTATATCTAATGGATGGAAACGGCAATAATAATTGAATTACATAGTTTTGCAAGTAAATAATGTAAACAGGGATGAGCGCTGATGTCTGGAATACAGGTTATATAATCTACTTTAGACACAGATGCCTTGTATGAAATAGTCAATTTGAAAGATTGTATAGCACTTTATTATTTGATTGTTCATGTATTCTTTGAGTCAATAAATATTAAAGCTGCCAAGGCGTCCGGGCTGAAGGATTCGTTGATTAAGAAAAAAACCAGGATAAAGAGAATTAAAGTGAACTTCCATGAGAGGCCTTTGTTAAAAATATGGGATTTGCATGTGACATGTATGGCTAGTACCATCTATAAGTACAGTTAACAGCTGATGTGACCTTAAAAGAACTTTAGAAAGTTTAGGCCGTCTCTTTCTTACGCTATGGCAAATAAACAGCCTCTCTCTCGCACACGACATGAGAATTCAGTTTCGTCTGATGCGTTCGCGCTTGCGCAGGTTTCGCGTTAACTTAACCATAAAAGCTAGTCTTTATTAAATGATATTATAATAATTTTATGTCAAAATGGAGGAATCAGAAACAAAGGAAGTAAGTTTGCAATTTTCAAATACAAGACACCGAATTAAAACTTCATAGATTTAAATTTCAATAAACGTTAGATTCTAGTCTATTAACTATCTATCTACATACTTACAAAGTTTAATACTTGATTTTTCAATTAGTATTCAATCTAATTGCGTTGCATTACAAATATAACCTCTACCTTTTGTACCCGGATAGCGCAATTGTAAACATATCAATATCGTACTGACCCCCGTTAAGGTAGTGGGATCGATTCCTATAGCTTCCTATAAAGATGAGGCTGTACATAATTTAAGATCTACTTTATTTTAAGCTACTTAATAAAGTCAAAAAAAAATCTATTTCTGTTTTGATTTTAAACAAGTTTAATGCTCTACCTAAAAAAATTTCAGAAAAGGAAACCACCTGTAGTTACCGAAAAGTTACCAATAAACAATATACCGGAAGCCGAATCTACAATATTCAACACTTTCCTGTTGATTTGCGTCGGCGGAGTGATTTTAGGCGTATCATTAGAGGTTTTTAATCTACAGAATAATTACAAAAAAGATTGCAAAGCGCAAACGGTGAGAGATGACAGAACAAATAAATACTGGGTGTATTCAGCTCATAGTGACGTGGATAACAAAAATGGACTTTTAAAGCACGTACATTTAGTGTTGGAGAGGATTGGCTACGAGAAAAGCTCGAATGAGACCCCTTGGGATCTGCTCTGGTCGCACGACTACCCGTTCAGGGTTCTGTTCCCGAACCTCCACAGATTGAAACCCCATCAGAGAGTCAACCACTTTCCTGGGACGGGGTTTATCACCAACAAGGTAGATTTAGCAACTTCGTACTCAAAATACATCCCTAAAGCATTCAAATTGCCACAGAATAAGAAAGATTTCTTGGAATACGCGGCTAAGAATAAGGATTCCTTGTTTTTGGAAAAACACAATCAACATAGAGGTGTGTATTTGAAAAACGTGACTCAAATTGACTTTTCTAGCGGGGAAAGTTTCGTTCAGGAGTACGTGCAGAAACCTTTCTTAGTGGACGGGCATAAGTTTGATATTGGCGTGTACGTTGCATTGACATCGGTTAACCCGTTGAGAGCCTACTGGTATAAAGGCGATGTTTTGTTCAGGTATGTTATTAACTTTATATCAGTAAAAAAACTAACCTAGAAATATTTTGTTTTATGTTTGGTAATGACCGACATTTAAAAAAAAAAGAAAAGTTTTATACCACTGCGGTGGCAAACAAGCATTCGCCTGCTGTCAAGCAGTCACCGTTGGCTATGGACGTTTGCAATACCAGGGGCATCACGCACGCGTTGCCGACCCTAAGTGTTTTTAGTTCAATTAGTTTCAACGACTCTCTTGAATGGTCGAAAACTTCCATTGGTTCTGTGTGAAATATGAAATGAGTAAAAAAAGAATCCTCTTAGCCATAACGAAAAATACAATTTTATTAAAAAGAAATCCAAAATTGATCGTAACAAAAGACATGCAAGTATTGCGTGCAACTAAGTTCTTCTACAGCATTAAGTACTGAAATTTATTGTTAAACCAAGTCTGTTAATTTATTTAGTAACTTCCTTTAGAAAAAAATATTTTTAGGTAAAATTAGACGGTTGGAAAGGTTAAGGTATCATCAGAGGGCTTAGACAAATTCCCTTTGTCCGCAGCTTAAAACGCTCGGGCTCCGGCAGTCCATTTCGGGCAGTAAACTAAAGATTTGTCGATTAATAGTGTTGTGCTGTTTTCGGAGCTTCAAACGCTCGGGCTCCAGCAGTCCATTTCGGGCAGTAAACTCTAGATTTGTCGATTAATAGTTTTGTGACAGTTATATTTGTAAGAGCGAAGAAGTGGCGCGCAATTAAAATGTAGGTATTATGTTCAGAGTAGGCATAACATTACAAATATTTGTTGAAGACTTGTTGACCTTCATTAGAACCACTTTGGGGACGGCTTAACCTCACTAACGTTAGGTTTTAACAAAGCTGACAGTGCATATGCTTTCAGGGGGGCTTGAGTCACCTAGCTCTCCCCTGCATCAGCCAATGATGAAACAATATTTATTTTATGTTTCATGAACACTGCTGTTTGAATATTTTCAAGTGACTTGACCACTTGACCAGACAAAGGCGGTCTTATCATTTCTTTTTTCTACCGTGAAGCAGTTCTCTGTATTTCAAAGCTTCTTGGAAAGCCAGTATAGTTTACCTACCGGCAATAGAAATTTCACATCTTTTATCTCTGCATGGCGAAAGCATTTTCAAAAAGCGTACAATTTCAGGTACTGTCCAGCGAAGTACTATCCTTTTGACCCAAAAAACCTAGACAAATACGTGGTGGGTGACGACTACCTCCCCACCTGGGAGGTTCCATCTCTGGCTCACCCTTACACCGCACTCGGATTCAGTATGAAGGACACCTTCGACATTTACGCCAGGTCTAAGGTATGTTCTAGTAATAATATTTTTATATGACAAAGAAGCACATGGTTCACCGGTGATACGACGGTGCCTATGTCTTAGAACGCCAAGAGTACCGCCAGTGCGCTCCAGTAAGGATCCAGCGGCTTCCTGCAGGGTCAGAAGGTCGTCCGTCCACCCTGTCGAGGGCCGTCCAACAATACGCCGGCCCTTAGTCGCTCCTCGAGAACTTATCTTCAACAATAATCATCGGTTCTTCCAGCTAATATTGTTTTGGTTCCACGTGAACGTGGTAAGTCATATTGTCACGTGCATTGGTTAACCGACCTACCCGACCCGACAAGTCGACGGTTCGAGTATCGGGTTGCCAAACATTGTAGCTGCCATGTTCCTCATTGTGCCCGGATAGTGGCTACTGATTCGCAACCTGTCACACAACATAAACATGCGAAATGCGTTGTTTAACCTCTGCCTACTCCTCTCGAGGGATTAATTACGGCGTGAGTTTATGTTAAACCAAAGCCAAAAGACTTTTCTGTGGGTAGCAACAATAAATCATACATACCTTTGTAGTTAAATATAGGTATTAATTAAAGCAACTCGTGGTTGTGACACAGATACTTGCCTGAACAGAGATTCGAACCTATAATCTCATGTGTCACAGCTAGACCGCTAAGCAATATGGAGCAACGGATCAACTAATTAGTGAAAAATTCTAAATGTAAAGCAGTAGTAAAGTATTGAATAAATTTTTGTTTTAACTTTATTACATTAAACCAACTGAAATAAAAAAAAACCTTTTTAAAATTTACCAAAACATGTTATGCTTAAATTCATAATTACAGATTGTATTAAGTAGGTAGGTAGATAAAATATAAAAATACTTAATGAATAATTTCCTTTAAATTTCAGGGAAGAGACCCGGAAAGGATGTGGGAAGAAATTCAAAAGGCAATAGCAGAGGTGTTTATTATTAAAGAAAAGCATGTTGTGGAGGCGGTGAGTGAATAAACACGTTTTTGTTAACGGCAATAAAGTATGATGTGGTACATTGAATTTATTTTTAGCACTTACTCGTGTTATCTTGTACATTCTAATACAGTAACGCCACTAGAGACGAAATATTTATATTATAATACATTACAATCAAACGTTTTCTTTCAGCTGAAAAATTACCCATCGCAGGACAACTTCTTCGAACTAATGAGATTTGATTTAGTAGTAGACGAAGACCTCAAAGTTTACCTTCTAGAAGCAAACATGTCACCTAATTTGAGTTCGGCACATTTCCCGCCGAACCAATTACTGTACGAACAAGTATTGTACAATTTATTGGCGCTCACCGGAGTCGCTAATCATGTCAAAGATTACAAACCAAGCAATCAAAGGTGAGATTCAATGAAACGTATTCGTGACAGGCTTTTTGTTGACATAAGAAGGTACAAATTCATTCGTTTCAAAGGGTTCAGTAGATATAGAGACGCAATCAGTGCCTAAATTGCTATCGCCTGGGGCGGTAAATATTTAGATCTTCTGGATTCGTACAGGTAGATATAAAACTACGAGAGCTAGACAGTTAATATTATTCAATTATTATATTGGTAGGTATTTTTAAAATTAATACTTATCTTTGTGGTAATCTTATTGAGAGAGAAGGCTTTTTATTTGTGGTATATACAGACGGCAACACATAAAGCTTCACATAACAAGTGCAATATCAATCCTTATGCTGTAAAATTTAAGAACGGACAAAGTACAAACAGGTTAAGTTGATCCATGTTTAAATCACATTCGTAGGTTCTCATGGCTGTAGATAGGGCTGCCATCTCTAAAACCTGCTCCCCAGGACCGGAAGCGTAAGTTCCCCGGATTTTGGAGCTTTCACTCCGGACATTTCAATACTTTTTTTATCGGTCGAACGCGCTCCAACCCCGCTCGCCACTCGCTTAGTAAAATAGCGTCGGCAGTGCGTGCGGTGAAATACATAACCCATAGCTTTTGTTTACATAAATTATGGGAACGGGATCTGATCGAAAACCCGGACTACAATTGAAACTCCGCTCGGACGATCCCCGGACGTCTTACAAAATAGGACTAATCCGGGGAAACACGGACTTATGGCAGCCCTAGCTGTATATGTTTAACCCGGGGGGCGCTAAATGAAAACATACGCTCCTGGCTGTTTATACACTTAAAGTAGGACAAGTATAACAAACTCTATGAAACCACGGAATAGATTACCTTCGTTTGATACACCCACACCACACATATTAATATTTACACATGAATGAGTTTCCGGCACTAAACCTTTACCTCACAATAACGTGAACAAATCAATTTGATTGGTTTTGCTAATTTATTAATGAACTCAATAGATAAAGATAGATTGGAATTAATTTGATTCTATATTGATTGAAACACTTATAATGAGATCTTTGGGTGCTAGTAGGTAGTATTTATCTCACCTATAGATAAATGCCCTAAATAAATAGTAAATTATATTATCTCGAAAATTGCGATTGTTACTGATATTTAATCATACATCAAAGAGGATTGATAACTATTACACAACTGTTTAACCTAAAATAATGCCAAAATGACTGCCAGCTGCGTTCATTGCCAATTAGTTATATATATTCCTACTTAGCACTTTATTACTTTATCAGCTATGATTCTAGAACAGAGAAATAAGGACTATAAAATTTATTTAAACGCAGTGTTTCGCAAAACGGTCTTGAATGTTGTATTCTAATCTACGTAGTTTATACGATTTCGTTATTTAGTACCTGCAGTACAAGATTATATCTTAGTGCAGGGCTGAGTCAATGTGTCAATGTCGTGATGTGGTTATTATTCGCTTATTTTATTTATCATGACTAGAAATCACAGAGTAGAAAAATAAGGTATTATGTCGTTACTTATTAATCAATCTATAGTGTTATTTAGCTAGAATAAAAACATTGAATCTACTATCTAATCTAACGTATTGAGTAATACTGGCTAGTATGGTTACATGTTTGTTTTGAAACTACAAGAGGTAATCCTTACTAATATTAAAAATGTGAAAGTTTGCAAGGATGTAAGGATGTTTGTTGCTCTTTCACGCAAAAACTACCGAATGAATTTTACTGAAAATTTTAAATTATAAATTATACACCTTGTGTGAATGGTTCAAAATATAACGATAAATGTCGAGTATTTAAATTCTTATTCTTACGAACAACGAACGTTTAGTTGATAAATAATTTCATTTTAATTCGTATATTGTGACAAGCTGTATCGCATTCTCTCACCCTAGACTATAAGATGTATGAGTTTCGTAAATTAAATACAAAAAAACTTTTCGATATAGTGACATAAATTAAAGAATTTAGGGTTTGTTGTTGGGAAGACCTCAACATAAATTTTCCGAACCGGTGTCGAGTTATTTTTAAGAAAAAATTAAATTCATTGATCTAATTTTTTAAGTTAGGTATCGGAATAAAGTCATATTGATTTTTAATTTTGAATCAATCAGATATTGAACTTGGAATAAAACTCAATTACGGAACTGTGAATTCAAAGTAGCATTTCTATTGTTCCCAGGGAGCAGTCGGCATCAGAGAGCATGGTGTCTGCTCAGAAAAACGTCGTGGTTTACGGGGACGAGTGTAGCTCTCAATGTAAAGACAACTGTGACATTTCCTTGGTCTGTGGGCTTTGCAAGCCCTGCATGGATGCTAAATTAAAGACCAGTTTGTTGAAAGCACATAAGGAGTTCCTGCATAAAGGAGACTTCATAAGATTATTTCCACCAGCATTGGTAAGTTTGGATTACAGCCACAGGTTAAATAACACCTAACAAGAGTAAATAACCTTAACCTGACTTTGCATAGCATTGGCTACATCAGGGGTCTTTAACGTGAGGCCCGCGGGCTGAATGCGGCCCGGAGAGCCTTTGAAATTTGACTAATTGCATTACTGATTTAGTGTAAACTTTTATATATTTTGAGAAAACTGTAAATATCTTAATAAAATATTGTTATATTAAAAGCTCTGGCACCGTAACCTTGTTTTAAAATCGGTAGCTTTTTGGTACTTTTGGCTTTTGTTGGTTGTTGACAGAGGTCGTCTGTGGCGCAGTAGTGTAAACAGCCAACTGCTACGTTAGTGGTTCCGGGTTCGAATCCCGGCGGGGGCGGAACTTTGTGTTATTTGCAAGACGCATTGTTTCGCTTACCGGTCTTGGATGTAGTTTTCTTATCTATGTAGTTTATACCATTTCGTTGCTTAGTTCCTGTGACACAAGTTCTTACGATACTTACTGCAGGGCTGAGTAAATGTGTGTGTCGTGATGTGGTAGTGTGGTTTTCTTTTCTTGCGACCCCGAACCAAAAAAGGTTTCCACTGGGCTACATGATAATATGTCTATTAGTGTTGTGGCCTTTAATTGACTACTAATCCATATGACATGTAATTGTTTAATTAGGTCTCCGTCAGCGGGGTGAAATATTTGCTTTATTGTATTTTAATCTTATAATATGAGATACATGTTTAATCGGACTATAGCAAATTAATGCTTGTGAACTAAATTGGCAGACATCTATGCTAATGAGCGGCCATTTTGCAAAAAATATATAAATTATGTATGATATGACAACTAATTAATTGCATAGTATGCATGAAATAATGCATTAAAGCAGTCCGTAATTTACTTTATTCACAATCTGACACAGAATAAGAATTTTATTTTTCATTTCAGAAGCCAAAATCAAACGTTGATGAAGAAATAAAAAATCTGACGACATTCAACCAACTTCAGTACATGTGGTTTCAAGGGAAATGCAACATGGATGCTGCTTGGTGTACATAAAATAAAATACAAAAGTTTATATAATTAAGTATTTATTTTCTGTTCATAGTAAAAACTTGAAGACTGACAGTTCATTGTTTAAACAACATTTACCTTTTACACTTAACATTAACACAGATTGTTACTAAAATAATAGAAAATTTAATTTTCTCTAATTACATCTATTGTACCATGGATTGTAGCAATCCAAGTATATAGCTTCCCAAGTCTTCGTCCTGATTGGTCCAAGATACATAAATGTTCTTCGTGCTATCATCCTCCCCTTCAACTTTAATTAAAACTGATTCTACAGATATGTTCCCATCAGAAATTGTTATGGACCAGCCCTGGAGTTTCTCTGCTAATAAGCCCTTGAGTTTCTCTGCAGTTTTCACAGCTGGCCCAGGATCATCAAACCTAACTGTACTTGTAAACCTGATGATATGCCTGTTGATTCCAATCTCACTGCAAATCTCATCCATGTCTAAGAGAGAAAGCCGGTTATCTTTAACACACAGAACACCATGCACCACCCTTCTTCTTTTTGGATCTGGAGGAAGAGCGTTGTATCTCACCGCTTCTGCCTTCAAAAGTCTCAAAGAGACGTCTATTGGAATTTTCGTTGGAGTGTTTATTGTACATGTTTCCCCATTAGCAGGCATGAAGCAGCTGATTTTGAATTCTTTCTCAATTTTGTCCTTCAAGAATTCCATTTTCTGGGCCTCCCCATGTACAAGCAAAACATTTTTAGGCTCACAGTACTGTATTAACTGCATTATGCCTTTAGCGTCCGCATGAGCAGAGAATGACATGTACTCAACTGCCATTTTAACTTCAGTAACTTGCCGATTCTCAAATTCAACTTTCTTTGCTCCGTTAAGGATTTTGTGACCAACTGTCCCCTGAACACAGAAACCTGGCATGATCACCATATTCTGTTCATATGGGGCCCATTTCTTAAATATATTCAGTGACAACCCTGCGTGCAACATTCCAGGGGTGGCAAACACAACCATCGCTCCTGGGTTGTCAATGTAAGATTTATCAAAAGGCTTTATGTGTTTAAAATCAAACATATTCCTTTGAACAAAGGTTTTCCTGATTTTCTGATTAGTCCAAGTAATGAACATTTTATAGTAGTTATTGGCTTTCTCTGTTAAACCAAGGGCGAAGTATACAGGATACTTTAAATTCATTCTTTCCCAGTATGTTTCTAACAGAATACAGAGCTCCTGAGCCCTTCCCAAAGCAAAAACAGGAATTAGAACCTTACCTCCCTTTTCAACACATTCATGGACTTTTTTAAGGAAGTCTCTCTCTCTGCACCTCTTAGAATCTCTTATAGTGGTTGCGTATGTTGACTCCGAAATCAGCAGGTCTGGCCTGCATTTGTCTATCCAAGCGGCTCCTAAATGCCTGTCTGGGGTCATATTGTAATCTCCTGTGTAGACCACAGACTGTGATCCAACCCTGATCCAAAACATAGCAGCACCCAATACATGGCCAGCATAGTATGCTTTAATCTCCAACTCATTGTCAACCATCACCGACTGATGGAGAGTTACAGCTGTGACCTTTTTAATGCAATCCTTAATCATTTGAGAGGTGAAAAAGTTGGACTCGCCCTTTCTCTCAACTACCACTTTACGCATGTCTTCAAGTAAAATAGGGGCTATAGCTTTCGTAGGGTGGGTCATGTAAATAGGGCCCGTGTACCCGATCATTTCCGACATGTAGGGCAAGGCGCCACAGTGGTCCAAGTGGAAGTGGGAGATGATCACGCAGTCGATCTGACTGGTTATAGGGCCTTCGGGAACTATGTAGGAGAAGTCCGGGAACCGCCGCTCGTCGTTGTACCCCATGTGCATGCCGCAGTCCAGCATTATGTTTTTTCCGCCCATGGACAGCAAGATGCAGCTCCGGCCGACATCCTGCCCGGCACCCAGCGGAGTTATCTTGATATCAGGCATGGTAACTTCACAAAAAACTACTAGCAATCAACTACGCAATAATGTTAAAAATTTTGCTCTACATTTGATACTTTTTCGTGATGAATCAACTGTGCTTTTAGAGCACAATATTTACTCTTGGATGTGCGTTTATTAGTGAACTGGATTTTACGTAGGTAGTTAATTAATTACCAAATAAATACATTGATTTGTTTTCAAAAGCATAACCTGAAAATTTATGTCAGTTAGACAACCATTGTTTGTTTATTTCTTGTAGACAAGAAACAGAGCGTTTATTTATACAGCCAAATCTAGTGAATTTCTAAATATTAAGGACTTAAAATTTTCGAAATATACTTAGATAAATTTTAATTTTAATAATTAAACAAGTGAATTGTTTCTTATTCTTGCTTTGCACTTATAAATCTATTTGTTAATGACCTCTGGCCTCTAATTTACATTTTTCTATCATTGTCCGTGCTTGCCTGCCAGTGATACCAAGTTAACAAATTTTTCATCAGATTTAACGGATTTTAGTTGCAAGAAATGGGAAAATGCATTATGAATTGTGTTTTTCGCAACTGAAAGGATGACCTAAAAAAAAATCCTGGGTCTTCGTCATAAATTTTCTGACGAGAAAGGCAAAATTAAAGGATTTCTAATGGAATTTTATGCGACAGTTGATGGGATTTCAAAATTACTGTTGGCAACACGACCGGCCTGCCGTCTCCCGTTAGTCAGTAAATCAGTAGGTACTTATTTGATGAAAGTTTCGTCTTTCCGTGAATATTATGGAAAATATCAAAGTTTTCCTAAATTACATTTAATAGTGTTCTTTGTATACATTTTCATGATTATAGATACCGGTTAGAGCATAAATATTCGCGAACTGCGTCATTAAAACTGATTGTTTCGGTCGTAATGTGTAATGTTTTGATAAAGCTTATCACAGTTACACCGGCACGCGAAGAGCGTACGTGTGTTTCTACATAACTTTGATTTAACGTCCAATACGTTATTGGAATTTTTCACATTGAATATAAAATCAATAATGTCTGGCGAAGGATCTAGCAGTTGTGAGAATAAGAAAATAGCGCTTATCACTGGAATAACAGGACAGGTATTCAATCTTTCAATTTAGCCACTTAAATAATACAAATATAAATAAAACATACATTTTAAAAATGCAACTGTTATACATCATGAAATATAACTACTTTAAAACCTTTTACAGTGGACAAAACAATCTAAATTAATCATTTCGTTTTAATTTTAAATTTAATAATAAAAACAGTCAAGTAAGAGTTAGACTCGCGCACTGAGGGTTCCGTACAAACTTGTAGGTACTTGTATCTTTTCATTACAAGAATTGAGTTTTAAGATTTTTATGACTATTGATTTATTTAGACAACAGTGATACAAAATAAAAAACAGAATTATAATATGACTTATCCTTTTTTATATGAGGTTATCCTTTTTTATAAATATCACAAACTTAAAGAATACAAACTATTTATGATTATTTTTATATCATATATATCAGACCTTTTTGCCTGATTTAATAGGAGAATAAATGATGATAACTTTTGATTTTGTTGACTCAGAAGTTTGATTTTCTCACTGCTCTAAGGGATTCCATACGTAAATGTTTGATAGTAATTTCAGCTTGATACCTCTATGCGTTCCTGAAAAAAAAAGAACTTGATAAACAGAAAGGCGGACAGACAACAAAGTGATCCTATAAGCGTTCAGTTTTTTAAATTATTACTAAAAACAGCAATTTTATTTCATTTACTCAGGATGGATCGTACTTGGCTGAGTTTCTGATAGACAAGGGCTATGAAGTCCATGGTATACTACGTAGGTCTTCATCATTCAACACTGGACGCATCCAGCATCTATACGGACAGCCCACCTGCCATACTGGAGGACGAATGCACTTGCACTATGGAGACCTGACTGACACAACATGCCTCATCAGTATTATTGTAAAGGTAATGCAAATTTAAATTAAAACTAGCTTTTGCCTATGACTTTGTCTGCAAAGAACTTTTTTTTTGTACAAATGTAGTTTGTATTCTACAGTATGCAAGTGAACACTTACTCTATATTAATTCTATTCAGATTTTAGTTAATTAAAATCACTACTACGTATTAATATTAGGTTGCAACATATATAAAAAAATATATTTATGTCTCATATATATCTGCTTGTGTTAATGTATTTAAATATTCATTTCGATTTGTCCTATGAATGCCTAAGTAAGCGATAAATGTAAATAGGTGTTACGAATAAACCTTTTAAATATAAAAAGGACTGTTCTGACATATCTCACTTTATGTGAGTGGTCGAGCAAACAAACAGAATGTTATGCAAAAATTGTTACTATGCCAGTGAGTGTAGATTAATTATAAAAATGGTTATCCAAGGCCAGGTTTTGTCACAGCCACGTAATAGTGCTGGACTACAGAAACCTATAAATTTCTTTATCACCACATACGACACATACAAAGGCCCAATTAAGCGGCTAAGGGCGGAAAGTGCCCAGCAATCACCTCTCATTGCAATTATGTTTTCTAAAAAAAATTGAAATATGAGTATGAATACAAATATACGTGGTGTGGCTAGTCAGTCGACTACTACGCTAGAGGTTCCGGGTTCGATTCCCGGCGGGGGCGGATCTTGTGTTATTTGCAATACGCATTGTTTCGCTTACCTGTCTCGGATGTTGTATGCTTTTCTATGTAGTTTATTCCATATTGTTGCTCCCTGCTTGCGATACAATAGGGCTGAGTCAATGTGTGCGTCGTGATGTGGTATACAATTCTTGTATGTAGGTAAATCTTTGAAATGTTTCACATTGTTGTATTTAAAATATATCGTAATATGTGATAAGTTTGAATTCATAAGTAATGTAATATGGATTATATTATGTTTAAATAACTCTGCCTTTTACGTTTCACGCCTAAATAGCTAAAAAACTAAATAAGGGAATACATTTTCTCATAGGGAGGGCACAACTAGTTCTATGGGAAGGAAAAAAGCTAGTTTTCGGGTATGTTCCGATATACGTTGCGACAACTGTAAGCTATGACGTCAATTCAGTATATTGCGAGGCCGTTCCTTTATACCCAGTATACTAGTTACTATATAAAACGGAACGCAGCGCAGTATATATACTGAGGAACTACGTTTTCGACGCCTTTTTCAAATGAAAATATTTTACGTTAGTTTCATTAACTTTGCCATTGCTATATTCACAGCCACAAACGTTTATTTATTTATAAATAAATCAGTGGTCCAAACTGTTCTTCCAGTCAAAATTGTTATTTGCACTGATCACGTGATCAAGGCGTGATAATTCGTGACGTCATATATTTCCCTAGGGCACTGCGGCAGTATACTGCCAGGCTATAACGGAACGAATTTTTCACAGCTTGGTTTCAGCTGTGCGCAGTGCTCGCAGTGCATATCGGAATATATCCTTAGTTCTATTATTACGGGGTAAGCACGAATAATTCGCATTTCTCGCGTTCGTGCCGGTTAAAAGGAATTTTGTTTCGCTTTTCGGTCCATACAAAAATTATGGGCGTTGATATTATGATAACAATGCGTGGCAATTGTAGAGAAATTGCCAATAGGGAATATGCATGACTTATTTTTATTTATTTATTAGAATTCGATACCACATATTTAAACAAATCCGTTTTCATACACAGTCAGATAGTCAGAAGTCATAATTCTTCAAAGTCGTTGGATAGACAGAGGGATCGAACATGTACAATGACGTCAAAGTACACAGGCACCATACAACTTCCACAGAAAAGTTTATTCTGATGAGCGAGATGGATATAAATTACTTTTAATCGTTATATCTCCCTGTTGTTTATCGTTCAGTTCTATTTCTGTTTTCACTTTGTGTTCCACATACGTGACGATAAATTGATTGAATGATGAAATTAAATTTCATAAATATAGCCTATTACCTATAAGTCCATAAATGAAAAAAAGTTTGTCCGAAACATGCGACATGCTCTTCACAAAAAAATAATCGCAACCTTGCACGTGCGCGTTGGCTACCCCGCATGTCTATACATCTTAATATTTTTGCCTAAAACTGCCATCTTTTCCAGGTACGACCTAAAGAGATATACAATCTGGGGGCCCAATCCCACGTGAAAGTTTCCTTCGAGCTCTCAGAGTACACCGCCCAGGTAGATGCCCTCGGCACCCTGAGGTTGTTAGAAGCTGTCAGGGCGGCTGGTCTCGAGAAGGAGACCAGGATATACCAGGCATCAACATCGGAGCTTTACGGAAAGGTGGTGGAGGTTCCGCAGAATGAAAATACTCCATTTTACCCGAGGTCGCCTTATGGTAAGTCATACTTGTCGTGACGGTCTATATTTCTATACGTACACACATACATTCACACACACAGTCAAGCATACATGCACAAAAAGGATCTTAGAAACAGTACCTGAGTACAACGTGTTAACTTTTTAGTTTCTCATCTCTTTAGATAGTTGAATAAAAAATGCAGATGAATATACGTAGCCAGGTATGTCTGATTATAGAACTGTCGTTCAATTTTTATACATATACAATTAAAACCCTTAAAAAACTTCACATGGAAAAAAAAAATTACTCTCTTCCTTCATTTATTTCTAACCTATTGTCTAAACACTAGAATTTGTCTCGCCTTAATTCGCAACGATAACTTCTAAAGCGTTTTTCAAACATCAGTTCAAACCAAAAGGCGGTATTTTACTTTGAAAACTTGTCAACTAGGACAAGGTAATCCTGAATGGAATAGCATAAAAAGAGATACCTATAATGAGTAAAGCAAGATAAGGTGAAGTGTGTAATTGATTTGATGAACGATGCATTGTAGATACCGCATTGTGCGTTTGTAGGCACATATGTACATCATTGAGACGAACATTATCGTCGTCAGATAATAATAATAATTATTATAATTTTTTTATTTGCTAAAATGTATTTTACAAATGTTGTTACAAGTTAAGGAAGACCCGTACATTTACTTCTGAAAAGGTGTGCAAATATTTGCTTACAATAAAGTCATATTTTTAAGAACAGTTACAAAGTAGAAATGTCAACATCAGAAATTACATAGGCAGTTACAAATTAATTAAAATAGCGATACCGAACCATTATTATTTTTTTTTGTCAAAATGTTCAATGTCCAGATTAAACATCATTAAAATGATCTGTCGTCTAAGAAATCATTGACTGCATAGTAGGCTTTATCTGTCAACATGTGTTTCAGGGCTGATTTAAAAAAAACGTTACTTATCTTTTTAATTGATAACGACAATTCGTTATAGATTTTGGGTCCCATGCCAATAATACAGAGGCGGATCCAGGGGTCCTACTCCGAGAGTACGCAACCTAAACTTTGGGCCGACGAATAAAATGTAAAATGTTTCAAAAGTGACACTGCTCTGTGTGCCATGAGTTTGACCTTCTAGTGCAGTTACAAATTTGTATGAATCTTTGTAAAGCGCCCCTAGCGGATAGTTGAGGAATTAAGATTGCTCATCACTGCAGTAATCTATGTTACCTGACGTATAGGAAAACTATACGAACTCATGGTTACACACTGAACATTTTTCGGATTGTTGTCATGACAGGTCATGATTATAGACAATGTTTGGAAAAACTTGACAAGTTGAGAGAGACTATTACTATTGACTATTTGACGACCTCTGTGGCCCAGTGGTGTAAACAGCCGACTGTTATGATAGAGGTTCTGGGTTCGAATCCCGGCGCGGGTGGCACTGTGTTATTTGCAAGACGCATTGTTTCTTATCTACGTAGTTTATACCAACTCGTTCCTTAGCACCTGCGACACAAATTCTTACGATACTTACTGCAGGGCTGAGTCAATGTGTGTGTCGTGATGTGGTTTATTATTGATTATTATTGCATCGGAATGAAGCCCGACCGACCGACGAGTAGAAAACACACGAAAATCCGGCCGAAACTTCGTTTTTCGTACTTTCGGAGTAGACGCCCAGGATTGTCATTTGGCATTACACCCTCAACAACTGACCTTATTTTCAGAAACGCTCTTGTAGGGGGGGCGGGGGTCTTGACCTCGGTAACGTTAAGTTTCTTTTTGGGGGATTGAGTCCCTTAGCCCCCTCCTGGATCCGCCACGGCCGGAACAAAGAGACAACGATTAATCGACAGAATTTTAATTAAAATTAATTTCAAATCCTATTATTTTGCTCCTTTCTTTAGGTAATGGTTGTCTTTAATAGGTTTCAGATTCAGATGTTTTGCAAAAAAATAGTCGAAAAAACTGTTAAAACAGATTTGTTTAATCATTAATTTACATCATTATGTATGCGTTTGAATAATGAACTATTGTATTTTAGTATTATTTATTGCGGTATATTTTATTTTATACATGATTTCAAGTACCTAAGTGACTCATAATTTTTTTATTTAAAATCACGAATTTATCTAAATGGCAATTGAGTTGTAGGTAGTTTGTTGGGCATTTTGAATGATTCCGCTTTACTAATTATTATTTAACAATACATTATAGTGTCGGTTTCTATGCCTGATCACTTAATTGTCAAAAATCTGTCAAGCGTGAATCGGACTCGCACATGAAAGGATCCGTATCATCGTCCGAGATAAATCGTTCAAGGAACAAGCAAAAAATTACAAAAACTCACGGTTCTTGTATAGGTGGCCCATTTAAGTTACTTGAATTTTTTTTGTTGTATCGGCAGTAGAAATAGAGTGTCTATTGTGTGGTGTTATAGACATTCTCTGAAAATTTAGAGTCAAGCTATTACGGTACATGACCTTCAGCCCGCTGATGGACAGACGGACATCGGAGGCTTAGTAATAGGGTCCCGTTTTTTACCCTTCGGTTAAGGTACCCTAAAAACCATTCATTAAAAATACTTTCATCTCTCCATAGCATGCGCAAAGCTATACGGTTACTGGATAGTTATAAATTATCGCGAGGCGTACGGGATGTTCGCTTGCAATGGGGTGCTCTTCAACCATGAGAGTCCACGACGAGGGGAGAACTTCGTCACCAGGAAGATCACGAGGGGCGTGGCGAAGATCACCCTTGGTCTTCAGCCACATCTGGTGCTAGGGAATCTGGATAGTAAACGGGATTGGGGACACGCTAAAGATTACATAGAGGTAAGTGTGTGTGTAGTATTTGCTGTATTTTTATGTGTATGTGGTTTGAGTTATTTGTAGGATTCACTGTTTTTGATGTATTTGTGTGGTGCTTTGTCGATATTTTTAAGTATTTTTTTTGTAGTAGCAGTTTAAAAATATTGATGAGGTTAGGGGTTTGTTGTATTTGTAGGATTCATCCTCCATATTAATAACCTATAAGATGATTGGTAGTGGTATATTTATATACTCTTCATATGTTTATGTGTGACAAACTACAAGATGTTTTCATATTCTTGTCTCTAATATATTATAAAATAAATGAGTTCATCTTTAATTCGTTGTTCAGGCGATGTGGCTGATGCTACAACAAGATGAAGCTGAAGACTTCGTGATAGCTACAGGGGAGACGCACAGCGTTAGAGAGTTCGTGGAGGCGGCGTTCGCGTGCGTGGGGCGCGCGCTGCGGTGGCGCGGGGCGGGGGCGGAGGAGGAGGGCAGGGACGCCAGCTCCGGGGAACTACTCGTCAAGGTCAATCCCAAGTACTTCAGGCCTACTGAAGTGGTAAGTTAACTGGAGTTGTCTGTTCTTCATAGCATCTGCATGATTCGTTCTAAAGGGCTGATGCCACAGTTGATCCTGGTTAACAGGAGTGGTGGGAGAAACGCTGTAGAGCATGTAGTCGTTGGCCGAATGAAGTGGTTTTTGAGTTTTATATGTCTAGTCAAATTGCATTCCAAATGTTGTTATCCTCACCAATCCTAATGAAGTAACATGGCTCAAGGAGTGGTGAATTTAGTACAATATAAATATTATATTATCTGTAGGCTAATCCGCACATCATCAGGCGGTTCCATAACGTGGGTATGCAGGTAGGGTTATTTAGAAGCAGAGGTCCAGTTCAATGCTATTTAATCATCTGAAACTAAACAAAGATTTAAGTGATCCTTCAATGACGTGCAGCTTCTATCACACACGGTATAAAAGTGTGTGTGTGTTTGTGCTGCTTGTTTGACGTTTCGCCAGAGTGACCATTCACTCCAATTCAGAGTGCAGCACTTCCGTCTCAAATATTCGTTACGAAACCAATGCGCCGTCATGTTTAATATTATTATTAAGTATTTTCATTATTCTGCTATAGGATCTTCTACTGGGTGACGCGACTAAAGCCAAAGAGAAACTAGGTTGGGTGCCCAAGGTGACGTTCGCGGAGTTGGTGCAGGACATGGTGAAGGCAGACCTTGAACTGATGAAGAGAAATCCAGAGGCATAGGCCATCAATGTAAGTATCTCTATTATATGCCTATTACATATAATATTGAATCATAAAAATATTTAAGTAATATAGGAGAATGAGCAAAAAAATTATTTAATTATAATTAATATATTAAAATTTTCTTATTTTCATACTTATCCATTTTTCTTCGTTTGATGTAGTCTTTAATTTTTACTTATTAGTACCTATTTGTATTCATTGTGTTATGATAAAAATACATCCATGATAAAACAAATATCTTCATATTTACCATTTAAAACTTATTTCTTTCAGTTTTCAATTCGACGTCACCACCACTAACCACTCGTTATTTGACAGATTAAAGTGGCAACCCTGAACCGATTTTGATTGTTGAAAATAACCTCTAAAAATAAAACCTTACAATCAACGTTCGAAATTAAATATGTTGTTGGTTATTATTTAAGTCACATCGACAAAAGTATTGTGCAAATATAATTAGTCTGTCTAAAACCTAACGACCATCACAAAAGTGTTTTAATTTACTATAAGAATTTACTTTTAAATTTAATTGTTCAAAAAGTCGTTAGTGACATCGACATGTATTGACATGGCTGCAGTGCCATTAGTATTTTTGACAGCTAGTTATTGAGTTTTATGTGCTATGTTCTTTTAGATTTAAAGTCTTACTAAATCTTTAAGTCGTATTAATTACGTTAGTAACATTTATAGGTGATCAATCATGAAGCGCACAATATATGTTGAATGTTTTAGCTGTTTTTGATTATGGAAACACATAAACTCACGCCGTAATTAATCCCTTGAGAAGGGTAGGCGGAGGTGTTAAACACTGCAGTACGCACGTTTATGTTGAGTCCCAGTGTCTATCCGGACACAATGAGGAACATGGTAGCTACAACTTACTGCCACCCAAGACTGGAACCATCTCCCTATCGGGTTGGTTTGGTCGGTTAACCAAGGCATGTAACAAAGTGAGCTACCACGTCCTCTAAAAATAGAAAAAAATTACAATAGGGAATATGCATGCAATTTTATTTGATTTTTAATCAATTTATCGTAAAGTAATTGGAAATAGTATATTTATAGTGAAAACAGAAATAGAATTATACGATAAACCAGGGAGATATAACCATTAAAAATAAATATATATCGCTCATCAGAACAATCTTTCCTATGGAACTTGTATGCGCTCGTGTACTTTGACGTCATTGTACATCGGATCTCTGTCTAACCAACGACTTTGAAACTTATAACTAAGTTAATAAGTCAGATGTTTGAGAAAATCAAACGGATTTGTGTAAAGATGTGGTATTGAAGTATAATAAATAAAAATAAATAAGTCATGCATATTGCCTACTATGAGAATATGTAAGAAAGGTTATGGAATGATGATTTTTAAACCATTTTGTTTGATATATGGTAAAAAGAACTGTTAAATCCGAATTAAATATTGACACACCATAACGAGTGCGCACTTTGTAAATGTAATTTTACGTAAGATTATATTTTATTTAGTCTTAATTAGGGCCGTATCGATACCGTACTGTGAAAATCTCGTCTGAATGTTCAATAAAATTTTACAAAAGTAGCAAAAAATGCCCGATATTTTTTATTTATGGAGACTAATGGAATACTTCGTTGTTTTATTGATCATACCTCCATCGAGGCCGAAACTGCAAATGTCGGTTGAGCACACACCTATGGTACAAAGTTTTATATCAAAAAATTTATTACAGGAGTTGGCCAAAATTTTTTTGCAGGTTTTCAAAGTTCGGTATCGATATCCCTACAAGTAAATTGACCTAACGTTAAAGAAATGCGTATTATGTTTTATTATTGATTTAAAAAACGTATTGACGTAAAAAAATCAAAAGCATTTGAAAATTCGTAATCTTGTAGATTTTTTCTTTTCTCTACGAGAGTTTTGTGCGTAAAATTTCAGTATAAAAAATCTATCTCAGTAGAAATTTTAGTTTTTTCTTCTGTGTAAACACTTAAGGTAAGTAAACTTTATTTTTAAATTAACATTCCAATATTGTATTCTGTAAAAAATATACTTCAAAGTAAAGTAAGAATAAATGTTACTTTTAGTTGGTATTAATTTACTTATGTTCTATAAATCCTTTTTTTCTACTTTGTTCAATTTCTAGTTTCTAATTGATTTTAAAACAATTTTTTTTTCACAACAATAATATACCATTTTGTTCTTATTAGAAAATAACTTGATTGGTTCTATATAAATGGATATGTTAAAACTCGACGTAATTATATAAATGAAATGTAAACAACGGCAAATGAGGCCTATTAGTTATACAACCGACCACTCATCAAGCTAACCATTACAATTGCAATATCTATTCTTTGGCTTTACAACTTATGAACAGCAACGAACCGGTTAACTCGATGCGTTGTAGATACACTTGACAGAACTTCAAGAATGGATTTGAGTTTGTAAAAATAATTCATTTAGTATATAAGAAATGTTTGATTCGTTTGTAAATGTGTAAACTACCTATATGTGTGGCCTTAATGTTAATGTATATAACTAATAAAATGCAATTAACAAACATACATTTTGTTTCATGTACCTAAGTACATATATAACGTCAGAAACCATGTCAAAAGATTTGTTTTATTTTTATTTTTTGTTGTTCTTTATTATAAATGTACTCGTGATTGGAGATACAAATGGACCGTTTATTTTGAAAGTGGGTAAGTCCATTTTCTATTGTTTCGAGAAAATTAAAGGTTGTCAATATTTGTTGATTTTAAAATACAGGCAAACCATATGAGGTCTGGCATTGTTTCAATTGTTTTATCAACATTTCATTTGTTTATATAAATTTGTTTTTGGCTAATTAGACTACGATAACACATATTTATGTGCTGTAAATGGAATTACACCACTTTCAAAATTAGACAATTGTAAAAATCGTTAAATTTCTATTTTGAAAAATCAAAAATCGCTTAAAATATACTTCATTTTGATATAATTTTGTTTACAAATAAGCATAACAACACATAAAATTTTATTTTAGACGGCAATTACATTGTCATTACAAGATACTGATTACAAGAATGTACTTATTCTCTGCATGTGGTAGTGTTTCAAAATATGCATGATGCACCGGAGGTACATAGGGCGGTAGCTGCTTTGTGTCTTTTTATTTTTCGTACGTAATAGGTCTGGCATACAAAGTACAAAGGTTCCAGGGCGCTTTTTTCAATTTTTAACGGTCTTTCAGGATGTATAAGTAATAAATTGATAACTTTAAATTCTTCCACTCCACCACTTTCAAAATAAACGGTCCAAATATTAATTTTACAATTCTGCCTAAACATAAAAAGGTCAAAGACACTTAACATGGAACAGCATTTTTTTACAATATTAGTTCTAAATAAAACATGGGATACAAGTCAGTTTAAAATAAACCAGTCGTTTAAAATCAATCATTTATTATATGTAAAAACACATGACAACAAGTTGTTAAATCTGTACAGTTCAATTTGTTAAATCATTACAATACAAGAATCATTATTTAATGATTGGTGGTCGCGGGAGCGCGGCGGAGACCAATCATTTATCTATAATAGGAAATATTATTAATAGGAAAATAGTTGTATCTTTGAAATACAACCTTATAACAATTACATTAAGACTAAAACTTAAATAAACAGGTACTTATGTATGTAGTTGGTAGGAATTTTTAATAATTCCGTAGCTAAAACCCTCGTTTCGTTATCCTTTAAATGATCCATGTGATTGTGTAAGATTATCAAATCGCGCACTTTCAAAACAATTAAAACAAGCCGGTGTTGTGGTATGACTTGTAATAAGGAAATACTCTCTGTTTGTCTCGTTAGCTGATATTGGGCATATTATTTACAATCAGAACAAATTACAAGAGACTACAATAAAATAACATGTTTAGTAAAAAATCATTTTGTTTGTGATGTAAAATAATGTCATGAATCTAAAAGAATAAAACCTTTTTTCTTTCTAAGCTTTCACTTACTGGTTGCAAAAATACATTGAAAAACAATCAGTTATTATCATCAACAACCTAGTAAATGATTTTAAATCATTTATTTCCTTTTAGCGGTGCGATGATACATAACAAGAGCTGTTTTAGACTCACATTTTTACATTAGACTTCCAGTAAGGGCTGCGATGTCTTGTTTTATCAACACTCCTTCCTTGCATTGTGGATTCAGTGGCTATAATATCATAGGCCCCAATCGGACGGACGCTTTTCAACGTGCGTTTAAAAAAGCGTTCAATGTCCGTTGAATAACGACACACACATTGATTAAGCCCTGCAGCAACATATAATCTGGTATCGCAGGTGCTAAGCGACGATATGATATAAACTACATAGATAAGAATACATCCAAGATCGGTAAGCGAAGCAATGCGTCTTGTAAATAAACAAAACTCCGCCCCGCGCGGGATTCGAACCCGGAACCTCTTCCGTAGCAGTCTGGTGTTTACACCAAGGCGTTTCCCAGGTGGAAATGAGGCCTTAATGTCAAACGTTTAATGCAAGAAATACATCAGCGCTCCGTTAAAAAGCGACCTCGTGTAATCGAACTCATGAGTATCCATCATGTTTCATTTGAAAGCTTTTTTAACGCCACTACGGGGTCAGGGGTAGTGACGTCGGATGGCTTATGGTACCATACATATATAATATGACCATCGCATTACTATCTCAGAATTGCGACGGAATAGTAGAGCTGAGATAATAATTAAGTGCTACTGAGAAATTAACAATGAACTTCTTCTACATAAAATTCACGCCGTAATTAATTCTTCAAGAGGGGGTAGGTAGAGGTGTTAAACACCGAATTTCACATGGTCTGTTGAGTCTCAGTGTGACAGGTTGCGAATCTGTCGCCACTATCGGGGCAAAATGAGGAAAATTGCAGCTACAATGTACGGCAACCCGAGACTCGAACCCTCGACCTGTCGGGTCGGTCGGTTAACTATGGCACGTAACAAACTGAGCTACCACGTCCTCACTTCGTTTTAACAGAGTCTATAAGCTTCAATGTCTAGTTTTTGCTTCAACACCCCTTGCAGTATGAACTCAGTGGACAGTACGAGGGCGCCGCGCTGCGCCAGGCGCGGCCAGGCGGCGCGGTCGCCGGCGCACGATACAGCCGCCCAGCGCCCGCCCTGCGCCACGCGCGGCCAGGCGGCGCGGTCGCCGGCGCACGATACAGCCGCCCAGCGCCCGCCCTGCGCCACGCGCGGCCAGGCGGCGCGGTCGCCGGCGCACGATACAGCCGCCCAGCGCCCGCCCTGCGCCACGCGCGGCCAGGCGGCGCGGTCGCCGGCGCACGATACAGCCGCCCAGCGCCCGCCCTGCGCCACGCGCGACCACGTGCCGCCTGAACACTCCACTATCACTGGGGAAGCAATTAAACAGCATGTTAACGACATCAGGTCAACCGTTTGCTCATGAAGTTGCAAAACAAAAACACACTTTTAATATCGTCTACATGAAATAAATAAATTATAAAAAAGGCATCAGTAGCAATCATTTTTTTTTTAAAGTAGCACAGCTTTATTTAAAGCCATATACAGTAAAACCTGGTTAATTGGAATCTCAAGGGACCCAGAATTTTGTACCATTTAAAGAAGTTTTCATTTATCCAGTTTTCCGATGAGACAGGGTTAAAATTTAGTTGCCTCGTTTACAGAGGCCATAAACAAAACAGTTTCAAAAGAAATTCAAATGTTCGTAAACAATCGTGTCGAAACCTGTCCCAACCTGAAAAATTATCTCACTTATAAAGGTAGTTGAGCTCTAGACTCCCAATTATAGACGTAAACATCGAAAAAATCCTAGAAATCAAATCTCATTTAACCAGGTTCGAAAAGTCCCATTAACAGAGGTAACTCGAAGAAAAAGTGCCGGCCCTCGTTGTAGTTCTCAATAATAGAGGTTTGTCACTTATCCAGGTCCCACATAACCAGGTTTCACTGTATATTTATTCGGTGTCAAACTGGGACATGCCATGACCATGTCATTTAGTTGATCGTTCTCTCATTGTGACCACTTTCGTTATAATTTTGTTTTGACGGTACATGTATGTTTGAGTATCTTACATTTCATTTCCATGGCAGAGGGCAGCACGTTCGGTGTACTGGTGACGTTCCACCCGCGGAGGTAGTTTCGTTTACCAGTTAACGTCCTCTGCAAGCTGAACCCGAACCTACGCTCTGCTGTTTCATCTTTTATTATATACTGCCACGGGTCTAAGGACAAATACCATTTATATTAAAACACATGTAGATAGTATAGACGGCAGGGGCAAGGGCAGGACGGCAGCGGGGAGGGGCAGGGGGTTTCTCTGTTAGAAACGAAAGTACATCAACGGCCTCGGTGGCGCAGTGGTGTAAACAGCCGACTTCTACGCAGAAGTTTCGGGTTCGAATCCCGGCTAGGGCGGGACTCTGTGTTATTTGCAAGACGCATTGTTTCGCTTACCGATCTTGGATGTTGTATGTAGTATATACCGTATCGTTGCTTAGTACCTGCTACACAAGATTATATCTTTAATCATCAATTTGTGTGTCTTGATGTGGTTACTATTATTATTACATAGAAAAAAAAATCCGACGACACCAACAGGAGGATAATGTAATTTTATATAGCTTAGTTATATGAGTAAATGCAAATGCACCTCCTTGAAAAGGATGGGGATACTCGTAGCATGAATTGTATGGCGAAATTTAAAAACTAGTTAATAAATTTACTACTAATTTAAAATTATTACTGTGTTAAAGACTTATTCAATGACGTATCTCAATGGTAGTTGTGTTTTTTATGTACTTTGAAATTTTTATGTACTTTGAAATTGTTTTTAAGTAGTACTGAATACCTATTTGTGTGCATGTTAGTAATCCATCTTGACGTTTTATGTATGACTGAATAGTGTTACCTATGTTTGCAAATAAATAAATTCTGATTAAATAAATCCCAGCCAGTGGCTTGTCCCAATGAATTAAGGTATTTAATAAAACTTGTAACAACATTGTAGCCTACATTTTGGCAAATAAAATTATTATTATTAATATAACATTCACTCACCTACGATCATGTTGCTATCAACGCAAGCTTGCACCCAGTTGGGTCCGACTATAGGCCTACCCAGACCAACAGCACACAGCAGTTTGAATGTCCTTTTTATCTGAAGTGTAACTAGAACCGTACATTCCGTTACGTTTGTCACCGTTTCCGCACCTTGAAAACACGAAAATTGGTATATATTTCAATTTATTTTCACTAAATAGCTATGAGACCAATTTGGGTTACAATGCACCCTTAACAAGAATAACTAGGAAATATAATTCTCTCCAAAAGACAGAGAAATTCGATATTTTTGCAGACAACATACCCAGTATTAAAGCGTATTTTAAGTAGTGTTATGTTTGTTAGCTTTTGCCTCTGACACAGTAATTTGTTCGTTTTATCTATGAAATTATTATGTTGAGTTAAATGAATAATTGCTTTACATTATTTAATATTAAATATTTTTTTAAATATGTATTTGAATGTTTGGACATTGAGTTTTAGGCAAAATTTTTACTCGGTTTTTGATGTTTTAAATGTTTGACTTTTTTTTTCTCGCACGCCGTCTTCAGCTTTTTATAGTGACATTTGACTTGTTTTTGTACTGTGATTGTTCTTCGATTGTATGAATAAACGTACACTATGTTGGTGATCTTTTTAATAAAATAAATAAAAATATGTATATATTGCCACAGTAGATTAAAAACTGGTCAAGTTTAATAATAATAATAATCATCATCTTTCTTATGACTAAATTTACAAGATATGTTTTAAATAATTTACAACAGGAACGTATAATAATAAGAAATAATTAAGTTGTATTTCTAATGACTCAAAACATTAACAAAACACTTTTGAGTCGGCCTCGCAAATGATCGGTTCCGTAACATTCTATTAGATTTAAACATTGTGTAATTTTCAGATTATTTCGTAAAAGAAACGAGAAAAAGCAGATTAATTCGAAAAACTACTTTCGTTAGTTGTTATAGCGGAAACAGCAATAGACAATCTCTGAAAATTTCAAAGCTCTAGCTATTATAGTTCATGAGATACAGTCCGCTGACAGACGGACGGACCTCGGAGGCTTAGTAATAGGGCCAGGTTTTTTACCCTTTCGAGTACGGAACCCTAAAACTATATACAATACACATTTTACACAAAATTTGTAGAATTTATTTTTATAATATGATATTAAATAATGATAACGAGTTGAATCTTCTATCTATTAATAACAATGAAGAGCTGTTCGTTAGTCACGCTAAAAAAGGAAGACGGCAGTACCGATATGAATGATTCGTTTATAACTTTGTTCGCTCTAATAAAGGGAAGGTTCAAACAGTAAAAGATATAAAATATTCTCAAAAGACCTCGTGAAACGAAGATCGCTGGGTCAAATAGTTATTAACACAACATACCCAATTTTTCAAGTTTCCCCTTAACTTCAGTCAAGACTTCCAGAGAGAATGCTGTGAACAGAACCTTGTGTGATTTGTTTCTTCTGGCTGGAGTGGATCTTAAGGACTTGTTGCTTGAGCTGTCCATGGAACGACTTTTCTTTGACGGCGGGTAGATATCTGAGCCTTGCCTCTTTAGAACTGTTTCATCTGATCCTGAAGATACATTGTAAACAGTGCTCTGTTCAAAGCCACTTTTATCACTGCTCCGTTTTAGTATGGACCTGGTCTGTATAACTTTCGGGGTTTCTATCTTTTCTATCTCTTTTTGATGCCTACGTGTTCTTTTAGGTTCCGTATTTTTGTCAACTTCTTTTCTATGTCGGGTTGTTTTAGTGGATTCAGATTTCTTAAGTTCTTTCTGATGTTCACTTGTGTTATGAGATTCTGTTTCTTTTTTATGATGTCGACTGTGTTTAGTTTCTCTTTCTAATTGTTTCACAGTTTCGTCTTTTTTCGGTCTTCCTCGTTTACGTTTTTCAACAGTAGGTTTCGGTTTTGAGTCATTTTCTACTGATTTCGATTCATTTTGCTGTTCACTTTTTGATTTAACTTTATCATCAGCTTCTTTTCTTCTTCTAGAACTTCTTGGACTTTTTTCTTTTTCAATGACCGTCAACGTTTCTGATTTTTTTGCTTTTGATTCTTTTTCAGGCGAAATTGTCTTTTCTTGCTGTTCTTTATCTTGTTTATTGTTTCTCTTGTATGTTCTTCTTGGTCTGCTTTCTATTTGGACGTCTTTTTTGTCTTCTGTTTTCATTGTTTCTAACTTGCTGTCATCCGTTGTCGTTGATGAATTATTAGTCATTTTGACATTGTTTTCCTTTTTCATTTTTGACTTTTCTTTTAGATCCTTAAAACGCCTGATATTTTCTTTTATTATCTCGCTGTCTATACTGCTGTCCAGTTCAGTCATATATTTTGGCTTAAGTATCCTTTCCGTCGATTTCTTAGATTGTTGATCACCTTCTAGTAACTTAGCCACTGGTTTCCTAACCCTAGTTATAACTCTAGTGGGTAAAGAATCAACATTTAGTCTCTTCATAAGGTCTATCTTAGCTTTACCCTTTTTCTTTATTTTATGAACAATTGGAGTGCATTCTTGAGTTTCCTGTTCCATTTCAGATTCACTAGATGATTCAGTTTCAGGGTTTACACAATGCTTTGCAATGTTTATTTTTATTTCCTGAGTATTAGGTAAATCTGCGTCCAAGATTTTGAAAACTTTGATTTTTTTGGGCGTGTCTTCTAGATCGGAAGGGTCGCTTGGAATTTTCTTTAATTTTCCAACAGTATCGTCTACTCCAACAACATCGTTAATTTGTGTTATAGAGAGACCTGAAACGTATTTATTAACTTCATCTCCATCGCTAATGGGAGATTTATCTGATTGTAATAACACCTTTTTGATGGGGGAATCATCTAAATAAGGAAATCTCTCCCCAATAACTTCTTCAATAGAACATGGCACGTGATCATCGCCTATGTGAATGATTTCCTCTTTTTTATCGTCTGCTGTTTCTTTCGGTGAACATAAGTCTTCATATAATTCCTGGGTAGCAGCATAATATTTTTCATCATCTGCTTCTTTACTTGTAGAAGGTCTACTCTCAATTTGTTTATTTGGAGACTGTTTTTCAGATGTTATACTTTCTCTCTTCTTATATTTTTTGGGTGACACAACCGGTACTTTAAAGTTATTAAAAACTTGGTCGTCCTTCTTTTGTTTTATTTCTTCAATGTCATCATCGAAAATAATTTGAGTTGCCGCTTCATCAAAGTCGTCTTTCTGAACAGTATTTTCACAATCAATTTTTTGTGTAGCTATTTCATTAATGGACACTTTCTCAGATGTTTTGAACTTATTAATATGTTCTAATTCTTCATCATCCAACATCTGTGTTGCCATGTCATTGAAATCTTCCTCAGGTGGTTCAGAAACATTTTTCTTTGCTTTTATATCATTTAGATTATTTTCTACATCTTCACAATCAGTTTCATCCCCTTCTTCTTCTTTATCGAAAATCTGTTGCGTTGGTAGCATGTCAATGTCTTCACAGTCAGTCGAATTATCTGAATCTATCTGGTTTACTTTTCTATTCGTTCTTTTGATAGGCTGACTTTGGCTTAATAGATCATCTTCTGGTTCTACAACTACTACATTATTCCCCTCTTCTTCTGGTTTCGTTTCCATATGCAAGATATTATCAGATAAGATGTTTTGTGATTCAAAATTTTCCTCAAATGATTCACTATCTAAATCATCAAATAATATCTCGTCTTCAATTAATTTAGATTTTTCATCTGAACATCTGTCAACTTTTTCTGGGGGAACTTTAAAAAAATGAGTTTCCTGAGTTGCAGCATCAAACAGTGTACTTTCAGGACTTGCATTTAAAAATATTTGTTGCGTTTCTAAATCGTGAATATTGCTTTCTGTTGTTGCATGTTCAACAACTTGCGTTTCTGCATCTAATATACTGTTCATTTTAGTTTTTTCCTTCACAACTATAACTTGTTGAGTTTCAGCACAGAAAATGTGTTCCTTTTCTTTATTAGATGTAAATATGTCACATTGCATATCTTCCTGGTTACTTATTTTACAAACTTGAGGTAGCTTTTCACTTGAAAACGGTAATTGCGTGGTCATATCATGAATAGAAGGTACACTACATGGCTCTGAAGGCATCTGTGTGTTAGCTGAGTAAATAGAGTCTGTACTTTCGTCAATTTCTTTGATATAAGGCACTTGTGTTTCGAGATCATGTATGTCATTAGACACATCATGTTTTTTTTTATTATCAACATCTGAAATTGTAGAATTATCGACACTTATATCAGATGCGTTGAGTGAAAGAGATTTCTTTGAATTCCAAGAGACATTGTCATTCTTGTTCCCTCTAATTGAATTAGTTTTTCCTGGAGGCTTAATGAAATGAGATTTTGGAGTTTTAAAATCTGAAGTATCTGGTTTTTGTGATGCTATAATAAATGATTCATCCTGCAATAATATAAACTTTAGATATATTCAAACTGTATAATAATCAGAAAATGTGTTCTTGTTTTTCCGTCAGCTAACATTCGAATACAAATATTGTATTTTTCATATTGAAATATGAATACATAATTGCTTTTTACCAATCAAGTTTCAGTACAGAAAATATATTTGTTTTAATTATATCTGAATATAATGTTATCACTTGATTTAGTAAAATTTTAAATTTATTTCATTTTGAATCGGTTTTTCCATCTATATTTATCAATGACAACATTCTGTTATAGAAGGCGTAGACTGTCTCGAGTAAAGTCTGATTTTTCGGTCATGAAAATAAAAAGATACACTTTTAAATATTACCTTATCACTAACATCCGGTGACTCCGGAACCAGAGTTTTCGGAGCATTAAATAGTTTCGAGGAGTGTTTAATGAACACTGGTGTTTCAGGAATATCCATAGCTTGCGTCATTGGTAGATCGCACTCCTCTTCTAAAAGTCTGAATATACCGAATATGTCGCCAAACTGGACAGTGTCGCCATTACGTAGTGGATGTGGTATGTAAGGTGAGAGAGTTTTCTGTAAAAATTGTATTTAATATGAGAAATGAATTTAAACTAATATTAAAGCTGAGATTTTACACAACAATACACTTGTAGGAACTTCGAATATGCGACGCTAGGCATTTCGTGCCCGCTAACTCTAGTAAACAGTTAAAGTGAACCAATGACTATCATTTAATATGACCCCCATAATACCTAAGGTCCTCTAAATTCACGTCGGGTTCACTTTAACTGTTAACTAGTGTTCAAACACGTATTGACTAACACACGGTCTATGGGCGACTGCCTTACAAAAGAGTTTGCGGGCACGAAATGCCTAGCGTCGCATATTCGAAGTCCCTACAAGCAGAAGAAAATTTCCATAACTAAATAAAACCTTTTTAACGTAAGAAAATTCTTAAGTTAAATGTAAGTAATTTTCTTCACATCCTGTGGATTTAAAACATACATAAGAAATTATAATAATATTAAAACATTATTAATTACTGGCTAGTCCCAGTATTAATGCAGAATGATGCAGTTTTCAAGGACTAAAAGTCCAACTAATTCTGCTTCAATCAGGAAAGACCAAGCTAAGCAATTTTAATAATCATTTGCTAATATTTCACCTGAGTTTCCATATTATAAGTGCAATGAAAGCATAAATTGGGACAGATTGACCCTCAGTTTGTTACATGCTCTGGTTAATCAATCAACCTAAATTGTGGGTTTATTGTAGGGTTGAGGGTTCAAGATTTGGGTTGCCGTCACTGTAGCTTCCATGATTCATTGTGCTCAGATACTAGTGTCAGATTCACAACCTGTCACACTGGGACTCGGCATAAACATGCGAAATGCGGTGTTTGACACTTTTGCCTACCCCTCTCGAGGGATTAATGAGTTTTTGAGTAAATTTACATTTGTTAGTATTTTCAACTGCCAGTAACTTATTGTAGATGGGTTTTTGCTTTTCATTGCTTACTGAATATTAAAATAGGTAAATAAGCACTGTTTTTATTCTACAAAGTGGATCCTTCAACAAATGGGTACTCACACTTTCTAGTTTGGTTTTGTTTGCAGAGTCAAGGTCCATCAACATGAAGTCCTGCTTATTCAAAATGTTGATTACAGCATGCTGTCTTGATATAGACTAAAACAGAGATAACTCCTTAATTAAAGTTCCTTATAAATACAAACTGACAATAAAACTGTTTAAAAATCCTTGTATGATATGTAATGATTATTTTGTTTTAAAAATACAGGAAAAATAAAAACAGGAGTGTTCCCGCTACTAATTACATACTTGTCTACCAACAATACGTACGTTTAAGTTCAAAACAATGCTACATGTTTGAGGATCCCTTCCAATCTTGTTTGGCCCTTTTTTCAAGGGATACTTTGCCCCGCAGATCCCTAGGAATCCAACCTAAAACCAAAATAAATAATTAAAGAATTATGAGTGTAAACATATACCAAAATATATTACTTTTCAACTAACCTGTTCTGGTAAAACTTTTTCAGAATGCGATGAATAAAGTTCTTGCGTACATTCAAGCCTTTGTGTACACTCCATTTTCATTAGGTTACCTTAGGCAACAATATTTATACACGTAATAGTAAAAACCATCCAAAAACATGCGAATTCTAAAACAAACCAAACATTGAAACATCACAAACTTGAAACGGTTTTGACGTTTCTGAAAATTCCGCGTCTTGTTTAACTGTCAAATTTCTGCCCATAGACACAATTAAAAATTACTCTTGGTGGTGGAACAGGTGAGCATGGTTAATTGTAACGCTATAGAAGAGTCTAAGCTGATTACTGCTCTGATCATTCCATGATCAATCGAAACTAAATCTACAAACAACTCTCTTGACTAGGACTCTAGCTGTGGTGTATTTTTTTTCAATCACAGTCTGTCACTGCGGTCAATATAGTATGTCAAAAATAGTGATTGACATCAGTCAGGTGTGATGTCAATTGTCAAACAAATTATTCTATTCCACCAGTTTGCGGTTGCTGCTATAATTTCCTTCTTAATTGTGTTAAAACAATTTTCCTGGTAATAAAGAACAACCTACCCATCGAAACAAAATCTTACGGAAACGTTTGTAATTTAGTTAAGCTGCTCAAATCTCTGCCCTTTCTTAATCACATTTTTTAGGAACGTTTATTTATTTTCGCTCTTTGATTTACTTAACTCTTCGGTTATGGAGAGTGAATCCAAAAAAGAACGGGTCTCAGACTCGGAAGACTTACCTAGTGATTTTTTCGATGATTTCAATAAAGAAGAGTTTATGGAGGGTCTCAGTGTGATAGACAGTTGGGATGATGATGGAAAGCTACAACGTGAGCCGCGGATTAACGACTACGACAAGGCCAGTGTGAACGATGAAAAAGAAGATTGTAGCCGGAAGCGGATGTCAGCTGGCCAGTCCTCTCGGCAGAAGCGATCGCGCAGCAGAGGTCGCCTAGACGAATACATCAAGCCAGGCAGCCGCCGTGATCCCAGCAAAACCATCGCCGCAATCAGAAGGGACAAGGAGGAAAAGGTGAAGGTGTACCTCGCTAAGCAAATCGAGTCGACCGACGAAATCAAGCCGCCCGGCACGGAACTCGACGACTTCTTCGATGAGAAACCTGCAGAGAAAAAAGTTGTTAAAAAAATAGAATCAAAGCCGAAGCCGCGTTCGCGGTCGCATGAACGCCGCCAGGAGTCTCCAGGTGGTCAGAGACACTGGGAGGAGCCTCCAGGTGGCTTTAGACACCGACAAGAATCCCCAGGTGGCCAGAGATACCAGCGAATGGGAAGATACAGGCGGAGTCCAAATTGGAGTCCTCGCCGCAGCCCCTTCCGTCCCCGTCGCTTCAGCCCCGGTAGAAGATTCCGAGAGCACAGTCCTCACCGTCGCAGCCCAAATCGCCGTAGCCCGAATCGACGCCCCTTGCGCAGCCGTCACTCGCCAAGCCCTCCCAGGCGCTCTTATAATTCAAGATGCAGCCGTTCAAGATCTCCAAGTAAAAATAGCAGCAAAGACCACTTCTTGTATCCTGAGATGCAGACTCCATACTCTGGAGCCTATAATGTACCAGCTCCAACACAGTTCCCACCACCAGTGGTGGGGATGGATTATGTGCCTCCAGCAATATATGGGTACCCTCAACAACAAGGGTATCCAAATGGATATCCTGCCACATATGATTATAGTGCACCACATATGGCTGTGCCAATGTCTGAAGCGGTCCCACCATATATTGCACCTGGGCCAGTCCCACCACCACAGCAAGTTCCAGCCCCATCAACTAGCATCCTCATGGGCACTCAACTGGCTACCCCATCCCCTAATCTGCTACAACCTATAACTGAGCAGAAAAGTCCTTACGATGCATTAGCACAAGTAAATATTATATTAGTATTGTGTAATTGTTAACAATTCCTCACAATTTCAATATATTTTCAATGTTTCAGTTGGTTG
Source organism: Choreutis nemorana (assembly GCA_949316135.1). NCBI lineage: Eukaryota > Metazoa > Arthropoda > Insecta > Lepidoptera > Choreutidae > Choreutis > Choreutis nemorana. The sequence continues at coordinate 8,616,086 of OX438612.1, forward strand.
CAGATGGAAAGATTTCAAAAGAAGATTATCTTAAGTTGGCACCTAATAAAGGTATAATGTTTGTTTTTCTTTTGAGTTTGAAACTTGAGTGTCTATGGCATCTTTCAAACATGGAAACCAAATTTCAATACTCACCGTGAAGCATTTTAAGGCTGTTGCCTGATTTTTCGGTATGGTAACAGGGTAGAATTGGTACTCTTGGTTTATGTGATACCAAAAAGGCTAAGCACCTATGTTTCTACAAAGAGTTGCTGATTGGTATGGCCAGCGCATTACAGATTCAGTAGCTAGACATAAGATGCTTCATTTCTGTATTCACTGTCTTTATTTGTACATTTTGTGAAGGTAGAAAAGGTGAAGATTACATGTATTTACTTGTTCGCAGGTGCTAAAACACATCAAGATGATAAAAATAGAGTAGCAAGTAGGTACTTTTATGGATTTAAACATTGTAAAGAAATGTTTGTTGGAAATTAGCTTATTAAAACTGACATTTTATTTAAAAAATAAATTTTGAGTTTGAATAATTCCAAAAGATAATGTATATTAAATTGTATTACAGTTTTTTGCTCATTATTTTGCACTGCAGATATATTATTTAAACATTTTAAAATTCTTGACAATCATTTCTAAACATTTTCGTTGTATAAAATATTTTTCCCTCAATTTTGTTCACATCACTTGTAACAACAAGTAAATGTGACCTGCAATCTGTTGATGTGAACACCAAAATTGCATTACAGTATTAAATCGCTGCCACGAAGCACTAGGAAAGTTGGAGAATTTAAGCTTGCCCACCCGTTTGCTGATGAACAACCACCTCCTTGGACCGGAGCCGAAGAGTTTGGCGCCCAAGTTTTGCTCACCACTAAAGAGACAAGCCATCGTGGAGTTCTATTTCACGAAGAAACCTGAGTCGCCGTCGCAGCAGAACAACCAGCTCATTGAGAGCATCATTGAAGCCATCGGGGCCGACAAGCTTATCTCCAAGCAGAAGAAGAAAGTGACGCCAGGGGTTGAGGTAGCGGTGCAGACCTCCAAGCCGGCGTGCGACGTTTGTTTCATACGGGAATCCACCAAATACCGCGACGTAGGGACATCTACGGATCCTGACCAGTTCTCCACTTCTGTTCATACTCAAGTTGTGGAGCAGGAGCTATTGAGTTCGAAGTCTGTGTTTACCCCAAGTGGGGGTATAGCTGACGGCGCCCCCATATCTATCGCCCACATGACTCCTGCACAGCTCGTGTCGCAACTGGCAGCTCGCGCGAAAACTCTAAAACAGACCTCGGAATCTTCTCGCGCCTCACAAGACAATTACTCCCGGAACTACGATTACGAGGGTAGAGGGAATCATCAAAATCAGTTTCAAAATAATTATTATAGATACTGAGTTTGAATACAAATACTAATTGCCTAAGACTGTAACCATTTTGTTTAGTTAGTTTTTAAGAATTACATGTTTTGTTTGTCACAAATTTTGTGAATGTTCAAGCTACAAACTTTGTCATCTAAAATTGTGACGCTTGACATTTTAGAACTGTTTACATGCGTTTATACTTTACTGAATATTGTAAATACTAAATAGTGTATGAATGTGGTGAATGTGATTAAATATTTATTTAAAAGTGCTGAAGTGTTCTAAAAGTGAATAAATTCATGGCAGTGCAGTGAAGACTCGTCGGCGAGAAGCAGGCGATGGAAGATTGCTACGAGTGGATTCCTGAAAATATCTGATGCTGTCATATAATTGTTTAGTGATATTGCCCCTTATTAACGACATCCACTATGCAAGGATGCAGCCATGCCTCATGATAAATGTTTACTCATGAAATATGGCCATCATTCCAGTGTGTTTAGGGGAAAAAAACTGCAAGAAAAATGTAATTTAACAATAGAATGTATATTTTCATAGTATCAAATACAAAACGATGTAAATACAGAAACCTTTATACTTTTAATGGATGATGATTTAGTTGTCTTCAGTCATCTAAAAAGTCATCTAGCCACTTTTCAAGATCTTCAGGTGTATCAGAGATTTGAGATTCTTGTTTATCTGGCAGTGTTTTTTCAGTGAGTTCTGAAATTGGAATAAATTTTGAAAATTAAGGATTTGTTTTATTAATATGCAAAGAAAACTACAGGTTTGAGTTGAGAGGTATGAATGAGATATGACGGTAAAAAAGTGGGATTGATTATATATTAAATAAGTGACATAATGTTTTGTATAGTATTCGAGGTTAAGAGGCTAAGCAATTTACTATAACTTACCGAAATGCGATTCGCCAAAATCACGATTCATGAAAATATATTATCTCGTCTTATGACTATGAAAACTATTAAACGAATAAAAATTCTTCGAATTTTACGGTTTATCGAAAATGCATTTAGACGAGTATAATATTGCTCGACTCGGAGTTGGTTAATAACGTGTATGTATCGTGTTTCATTTCTCTAGACCAGAAATCGACGACGGAAGTTGCGAGAAGTACCTAGTGGCTCAATATTTTGAAACATACAAGTATGTTTATAGTTCTCAAGTAAGTATGCATTATGCAAGGTATTTGCAAGCTCTAAATTATTGCTTGCACACTCAACTAAACACACTGAATTAGAAGTTCGATTGTTAAGCCTGAACCAAAAAAATATCAAAATTAATACTAGATCGAAAATTATTCTAACATACCTTTTGAAACAATTTTCTCAACTTCATCTTGCAATTTACAAACAGGAGCAATATTGACAATATTAGAATCAACTTTTTCTAATATCAATTCATCAATATCGTCTAGTGAATCTTTTATTGGTATTTCTTCGGTTTTTCTTGGATTTTTATCTTCATTTATAGTTGATTCAGTAATTTTATCTGTAAATATATCTTTGATGTGTCTATTATTGTATGATTCTGCACTATATTCATCAGAATCTCCTTTTTGGACTTCTGTTTCATCTAATACAGGTTGATCGTTATGTTCTTCATTATCATTATTAATTTTAAGCTTGGATAATATGCTTTCTTGTGCTTCCATTTCAGGGGTCCTATATTTTTTCGAGTCATTGTAATATTTTGATTTGAAATTCGTCGATCTATTATCCATGTTTGATAAGTCTATTTCACTAAACATTGCTATGTCTAGATCATTCCTTTCATAAAATGGAACAGTTGAAATACCAATGGCAAGGTTGTCCATATTGATTTCAAAATATTTATCATATAAAGATGGACCTGTATTGAGGTCCCATGATTTTTCATGCTTGAATTGAAAATCTCCTCCAATTGTTAAGGGGGCTTGGATGAGTTTCTGAAATATGTTTTTAATATTAAGATTTAAGTAAAAAAAATAATTAAACACACTTTTTAAAGATATTCCATCAGGCAAGCCATCTGCTTTGTTGTTACCATGATGGTTGAAGAAATATATTTGGGAGCAATTCTAGGGGTGATTAAAAATTTAATTCGTTTTTTTAAACAATAGCGTTTTTCAATAAACAAATTTAAAAATATCATGCTTTTTTTAAATTTTATTTCAAGGACCATAGAGTTACAGTATAGGATAAATAAAAAAAAGCTAGTAAATTATTACAAAACCCTTTAAATTTATCTGAACTTACTTCATAATCTGCACCAATATTTTCCTGTTCTTCTATCTCATCATAAGTGTCTATTGGTATTTCATATTTACTCCAATTACTTTTAATTTCCTTTTTCTTGTATTTGGAATTTTCTTCTTCACTAATTTTCAAGATTTCATCTGTCTCTCTTTTTAGACTTTTGTAGAACTCAGGGCCAGGCTCCGCAGGTGCTGAAGGCTTTTCAACTGCTGGAACTGTTTATGTATTCAATGTTTTAATACTTCAGGTTATTTAGAAGACTGGATTTTAAGGGAAAATTATAAAAAAAAAAAATTGTGATTGAACTTCATTTATCTGAATTGCTATTATGTTTTTAAATATTTGTGTTACTCATATTGACACTGCCATGAAAAAACCTAACCTCTTTGTACTTTTAACATTCTTAATTTGTACAGCATAAGGATTAATATTGAACTTGTTATATGTGAAGCTTTTGGCAGTCTGTACCTTATAACCTATTTATTATTGCAACTTACTAGCATTTTTCCCTTTTGGTTTTTCAGATTTTTTATCAGCAGCAGTTGTAGCTGGAGTGTTGCGGGACTGCCGCGGTTTGCGTTGCTCCTTCACATCATGTTTGCTCACTCCTTTCTTGTCCCTGAAAATTGATGGACTTTGGGTTTAGCAATTTTCATTCAAACAAGGCATAAAGTGTTAGAAGATTGGTGGTAAGTTGAATAGAGATCTTTTGAAGAGAGTGGATATCGCCATGTGATAATTGACATGCATTTTGGATTTGATGGCATAAATAAAGTAACTAACTATTACAAAGTTTTAGTTTTCAGTTAATTTGCAGTCAACTTTGGTGACAAGTGTAAGTTTGGAATATAAAACAAGGCCTTGTATGAAACCAGAGGTATTTCTTTATGATTAACTTTTTACTTACTGCTGTTTCTTTTCGTCTGGCATTTTTAACAGCTGTTCTGTTCTGCTTCATCCAATGTCTTAACCAACTTTGTGATTTATTCACTAAACTAATATTTACATAAACGTTTATTCAGACATAGTTTTAGTTAATAGCAAGTAGAATATTGTTTAAACTTCCTTGGAGCATACTGCATTGCAGCAGCCGCAAATAAAACAACTCAAAACATGTCAGTGAGTGTCACCGACTGTCACTGTATGTCAATGTCAAAAATAAAGGCAAAGGGCTACCGTCGGCGTCAGTCATGTGTCATTAAATCCTAGATCCAAAATGACAAAGAAGTGACATTCGCAAAGTCGTCGTCATATATGACCGATGCTATAAATCAAATTGGAATTGGACAAAGAATACATTATTCTCTATTTGGTCAAGATGGGAATGAAGGCCTAAACAAAAAGTGAGCGATGGGCGCTAAACAACCCTAATCATTATGTCTGATGCTGTCAAGTTTTGTAGGCAGACAAGCTGCAGGGTCTACATGACTTGATTTGATAGTGGTAGTGGGCAGGTATTATTGCCTGCTTACTGATAGTATTAAGCGAAGGGCTTTTCTGATTCTGATTTTCCAGGCTTTTAAGAACAATCGGGCCTCTTAGCCCTCCATGGCACGACAGCCACCATAGTAACCTCATACAATCAGGCAAAATATTAATTTATTCGCAGGGCTCGCGGTTAGGCAGTTTAACGATGACGTCAATAACCAATTATCGTTTTTAGGGTTCCATACCCAAAAGGTAAAAACAAACAACTATTACTTAGCCTCTGCTGTCCGTCTGTCTGTCAACAAGTTGTATCTCATAAACCATAATAGACTTTTGTAAGTTGTTTGAGAGAATGTCTATTTCTGTTGCCAATATATCAACAATTACAAAAAACATAAAGAAATTAAAATTAAAGGGGCTCCAACAAAAAACACGATTTTATACAAATTTTTGTTTGCTGTTGTGTCTTTGACAAAGTTATCTAAAAAGTAAATAATATTTAATCTTATAAGATGGAACGGAACCCATAATGTACGAGTCTGACACGCACTTGACTGGGTTTTATTTTGCATGAACAAAGCATCTCAGAGATTTCAAATAAGCGTGGTTGAAAGAGTTACACTACGAACAACTTTATCAATCCTAAACATCAGAAATATAAACTTATGCCGTAATTAATCCCTTGAGACGGGTAGGCAGAGGTACTTCACATGTTTATGTTGTGTCCCAGTGTGACAGGTTGCGAATCTGTCGCCACTATCCGGGTACAATGAGGAACATGGTAGCTAAAACTTACGGCCACTCTAGACTGGAACCATCGCCCTATCGGGTCGGTTCGGTCGGTTAACCAAGGCATGTAAAGTGAGCTATCAAGTTCTCCTGTCCTTATCAATCCTGTTTGTAAATTTGAGTGGTTGAACGTGCCTTGGGCTGGGTACAGAAAACCAATGCATTTTAGTTTCTACCCCTCTTATAGTAAGTACCCAGATCTTAGCATAATCTTTTTATAAGGTGGCTTGTTGTTTAAAATAATTACTACTAAATTCCACAAGTCAAACTCCAAAAGAACAAAATGCCTGATCTAACTCAGTTTCACAATAAAGAAGGAAAGGATAGTTTTAAGGAAACGATTTCATTCAATGGTATAAGCGTGGCTGATCACGTTCATTCATCAATCTATTATGGGATTTGGTAAATTTTCTACGGGAGCTTGTTCTGTGGAGTAGACTGTAGTCAATTTAGAATAGGCAGTAGCAATTAAAAAAATATCGTATCCAACTAGAATCCAAATGGCGTTAGTATTTTTGAAAAAGGAACGTCGTGTCACCAGTGGTGTAACTAGAACATCCGGGAGAAATTAATAAGATTCTTCTTAAAAACTGGCTACCTTCTTACCGTATGAGGCCCAAGCTCTTGAGAGATGTGGAAAAAAAAAGAAGATAGTTTAATATGTCTCCATTACAAGTAAAACGCCAGCCTACCGTACGAGGCCCAGGATCATAGCAATGACGAATCGAATAGGGCCATAAGGCTACAGGGCACAAAATTGGTGAGTTTATTTTGTTCTTCAGTCAAATTTTATCTTTTAGGGGACCGCTTGGGTCAGTGGCGGATTTACCAACAGGCTGAGTAGGCTGGAGCCTAGGGCGGCAGATTTTAGACTGCGACAAATTGGGCTCATAAATTTTTGTCTTACAAAAAAAACAATACAAATTAAAAAAAAAAACTGTATTTTAGGTCTCCGAAGAAGTAACACGTAACATCTGTATTTGATAAATTAGTAAACGCTCTATTTAAAAACTTTTGTGATTATTAATATAACTGAATACAACTTTTTTTAAAATATTCCAATAGTAAAGTATTTCTACCATTCTACCATCCCTGGGTAAACTTCTTGAGCGTCTTATCGTACCTCGGCTTCTTCCGGGCGGTCCAACTTTTCACGAACGTCAATTCGGTTTTACTATCGGCAAATCAACAATCGACGCGGCTATCTCGGTGAGAAAATCGGTAGAATCGTCGGAATTTAAATACGTCATAGGTGTATTCCTAGATATCTCTGGTGCTTTTGATAATGCATGGTGGCCAATCTTATTGCTCAAACTTAAAAACAGAGGTTGTTACAGCAATGTGTATTCCTTAATATACAATTACTTTATAAATGGAACAACTAAGCTTCAACTTGGTCATCATGCAGTGTCGAAGGCTTTGACTCGGGGCTGCCCACAGGGTTCAGTGCTAGGGCCGTATCTCTGGAATATCGGATTTGATGACTTTTTGTCTATACCGTTACCGGCTAACTGTTCGCTGACGGGATATGCAGACGACGGTCTCCTGCTTATTCAATCTCATACAAGAACAGGAGTTGAGTTGTTAGCTGAGTCCTGCCTACGTCTGGTGGCCGACTGGGGAAAGAGAAATCATCTTGAGTTCGCAGCCCATAAAACACAGTATTTAATGTTAAAAGGAAACTTAGTAGGGCTACCGCGCTTTAAATTTAATTCAGTTACAGTTAAAAAGAAAGACTCAGTTTGTTATCTCGGTTTGATACTTGAAAAGAAATTCCATTTTATTGAGCACATTAAGCAAGTTAGCGAAAAATCAAAACGAAATTTTTATGCGTTAAATAGAATATCAACTTCGACCTGGGGATTGTCGTTTAAGTCATTAAAAATAATTTATACTGCTACTTTCTTGGGTTGCATTTGTTACGGAGCCCCCGTGTGGGCGGATAGAGCCACAATTGGCGCTGCGCGACGTAAATTGCTTCAGAGTCAGAGATTAGCGTTAATTTTTCTTTGTAAAGCGTATAGAACCGTCAGCACTGAGGCCCTGCCGATTCTTGCGGGCGTTTTACCGGTAGATTTGGAAATACAACGGCGTGCGGCAATGTATTACAACTCGCGGAATGGTATGAGTTCAGATTTTCTAAAACCGAAGGATAGGGCTAAAATCAGTAGATTATTTGATAGCAACGACAACGTTCATAAAAAACTAATCGACGAATGGCAAACTAGATGGGATACTTCGACTAAGGGGCGGCATTTATTTAAATTTTTCCCCTATAGTGCGCGAACGGTTAAATAAAACGTGGCTTGATATCGATCATTGCGTAGCCCAATTTCTAACCGGGCATGGTAACTTTAAGGGCAAACTTTATTCATTTAACTTGGTGCCGTCACCTTTTTGCGAATGTTCAACGTCGGATCAAGAATTTGTGCAAACTGCCCATCATATCTTGTGGGAGTGTAGTCTCTGGCATGACGAACGGTTAATCATGTTGAATTCGATTGAAGTATCTGCGTGTAGTCCTATTTATTACCTAGATCTTGTGAAAACGAAGGGAAACTTCCGTGCCTTTAAAAAGTTTTGTCACCAATATTACTGGTGTAAGATTTAGGTTAGTATCTAATTTATCCCCTGTTAGTTAGTGGCATACCGTGGTGTTTAGACGGTCAGGCGTCTCCTGACTGTCTCCCCTTTAGATTTTTGGGCCTCTGGGCCATTTCAATTGCTGTCTCCGCTTTGCTGGGAGGGAAGTCTGAAACCGCTTTCTTACTACCTCCTATTTCTTCTGATTAAGTTCGTTGCGGGTCCCAAGACAGCCGGTAGGGTGTCCGGGCACAGCCTGTGCATCACTGCACAGCTGCATTATTCGTTGATTATTCGATCAAAGGACGCCACTGTTGATCCTGATAAACAGGAGTTGCAGTGGTGGGACAGAGTGGCGGGTGTGCCCCGAAAAAAAAAAAGTAAAGTATTTCTAAGGCATACCTTACCCTACCTTAAAATGAGTACATGAGTACTAGCTTTTGCACGCGGCTTCGGTTGCATTAAATTTAAGACCTAGACAGTGAAGCTTCCTTAAAACATGTAATAATCTTGGACGACAACTTAAGAAAGAAATCCTGACCCGCTAATTCGAAAAAATCATACAAAACATTACTGTAAGAATATGACAAGTTGCTTTAAAATTTATTGATGACATAATTTGCAAGAGAAGGCATCACTATGTTCTGATAATTTAAGCCTTTCCTTTTTTGTTTTGCATTTCAAAATAAATCTAATCTTATCTGAAGGGGTTTCAGAGAAGGAATTTTAGAATGAATGAATGAATATTTATTTGTATGAAAACGATAAAGCACTTGTTTCTTCATCTCTAATTACTGCCGAAAACAAAGTTGCATGTTTCTAGCTCTAAAAATGACGAACTCACCTTAATTATTATACCATTATCAATACTATACTTTCAACCCTTGGATTGAATTTCAGATAGTCCTTGCTTATTACTTATCTACGTCTTAAATAAAAACCCAAACAACAAAGTTTCATGCTTTTAGCTTGACAAATGATGGACTTTCCCATACACTTTTAACCTCCTTTCCATGGTCTTAAAGTGTTAAATTCCGAAAAATCCTTTCTTATTCCTTTTTTAAAAAAAGCCTGTGAAATAATCCAGCGTTCTCTGTCCAAGGGCTTAGGCTGGGCGTTGATGATTCAGTGAGTATGTCAGTAGTAAAACAAGTTCTTCTCTTTTTTTACAATTAGATTGAGATGTTTTTGGGTCAGAAGTACACCCATAAACTATTTCCCGTGTAATCTTCACTAAATCGTAGGCTAAAAAAAATTCTAGAAACTGACACAATGATCCCCTAGTTCTCTCTCCCTCTATCGTCACAATAATGCAAAAAAATGGGAAAAGGTGATGTAATAATAATGATGACATAAAATTGCAATTGTATGGACAAAATAAATGTAATTAATGTGATTGCAAACACTAGGATTTAATTTCAGAGGTCAGTAGTAATGGCAAAAAATTTGTAGCCTACTGGCGGCATTTCGCCGCCATGCCCCTAATTAAAGCACTGGTCACATAGATATCTCCGATTGACTGTATTGTTTGTTTTGACGACCTCGGTGGCGCAGTGGTATAAACAGCCGACTGCCAACACTAGAGCCAACACTAGAGGTTCCGCATTCGAATCCCGGCGGGGGCGGGACTTTGTGTTATTTGCAAGACGCATTGTTTCGCCTACCGGTCTTGGATGTTGTATTCTTATTTATTTAGGATATACCATATCGTTGCTTAGCACCTGCGATACAAGTTCTTACGATACTTACTGCGGGGCTGAGTCAATGTGTGTGTCGTGATGTGGTTATTATTATTATGATTAAGTAACATTCAAGAGGGACTACTTGTTGTGACTTTCTTATGGTTTTTAAGGTTCCATATCCAATGATTTTTCAATGATTCCACTGTCCGTCTGTCTGCCAGCGGGCTGTATCTCATGACCCATAATAGCTAGACTGATGAAATTTTATTTTTGTTAACGCTCTAACAATAAAATCTAAAAACATAAAGAAATTATGAATAAAAGGGGGCTCCCGTGATTTTTTCGATTTTTTTTCCTGGATTTTGTTTCTTTTACGAAATTATCTAAAAAGTACATCATTTTAGTCTTATAATATAGTACGGAACCCATTATGTACGAGACTAATTCACACATGACAGGTTTTATTTATTGAAAAGAAATTTAATTATAACTATTTGTTTAAAATAAAAAATACAGGTGGTAGATCTACGTGCGAGATCGTCTGGGTTGGTACCACCCTCCTTTATATTTCTGGCGTGAAACAGTTCACGGTGTTTCGGTTCGAAGGATTGGAGTGCCAGTATAATTACCGGCACGAGAGGCATTACATCTTTTCCTCTACATGGGCAACGCATTGACGTTGTTGTAGTTGCGTTCTAGACATCAAGGGCGCCGTCGTGTCAATAGGCGGTATCACTTTCCATCGGATGAACTTTTTGCTGGTTTGCCCGTGATGTTGTATAGATACAAATTGGTTCTGTAGGTAAAGTACACACGGCCATTGATCAACCTAACCTGTTTGGACTTTTTACCGTTCTTAAGTTGAACACCCTAAGAATATTGCACTATTTAGGTGTGGCCGACTAATAAGTTTTAATTTCATGATCAAAATCAAATAAATCGCCTATCCTTTTAACCTAAGTACATATTATCGAAGACGGTTCTAGAATTTTTTGCAAAAGAAAATAAAAAATAAATAAACATGATTTAAATCTTTTTACACAGGGCAAAACGATATCTTATTTCCTCCAGTTTTCAGTTACGCAGAAGAAAAAACAAAACTAGGTAGGATATGCTATCCTGTTGAAGTAGTCTTGGATAAATAACATTATCTTGAGGTAATGGTGGTTTTTCATCTGAGTAAATCATCAGTTTAATCAGAATTTTGGCACCTTCCATTATTTTAAATATAATTCAGGTATTGTACGTAATTTGTTTGTCTATCTGTACATTAGACGTCTACGTCGTCGTCGTCGTCTGACTCCCTGTGACGTCGCGCTCCTTTCAAGCCCACACTGCCCACCCGTCTAGTGCGTGACAATGCCCGAACGATATTTTACGAAAAAAAAAAGATACACTACGGCCCTTGTTGCCTTCGCCTCAGTTTTGATGGCCTAAAATACTTTGAATAGTTTTCGGATGATTTATAAAAAATATTTAGTTAGATTTTTACTACGGCTAAGATTTTAGATTTTTCTCGAACGAAAGAAATAGCAACACATTAAAGTTATAGCCGTTTATGTCAATTTGGTTAAAGTGTCCCCACACTTTAGCGATTTGTGTTTTTCTTTTAATTTAAATAAAGGTAAAGAGGGATTTATTGATTGCCCCTTTTTTTGTTCCCCCTTACTTAATTAGAATCTAACGCCTGAACTGATTTTGATGAATGAGAAACATTTAGATTTCCTGACTCTTTGAAGTAACTTTTTAAAATATTAAATAAAGCAAACATTTACCTAAAACATAATTCGATAGCTTAAAATTACAGTAAAACAGTTAATAACATAAAGAAATATAAAAAAATAGACCATAAATAAACTGCAATTTAATTTTAAACAAATTTTTTAATAAAATCCAAAGGATTGAAAAAAACGAGGGCGAAAATGCTGACTTACCTACTTTCCTTCGTAGTAGGGGAGAGTGGGGTAGGAAGAGATGTGGCGTCAACCGTTTTTTTGAAGTCGAAGATTTTTAATTGCAGTAAGATTTCGATTGCTTGTATAAAGTAAACAAATTAAGTAAATAATCTTGTTCATAAATACACTCATAAAAAAAAGTCCGAGCTTTCTCTTGTGAACAAAAAAGCAATAAATGAATCTCTTCCTCACATTTTCTGATGTTATCCTTGATCTAATAAGATAAGGTAGACAGTGATCTTATAAAATAATAATGATTACATAAACGGGATGACGCATGTAGTCTAATGAAAAGAGGAAATGATGTGTCCTTGGATAACGATATAGGGTACATCCATGCGCTAGGTTACAAGCTTAATACAATGACTCAGACGTCTTCCAAGGTAAATGCTCGAACATAATCTCGTGGCTGTGATGTCATAGGATTCAATCAGTGGGGAGATCCTAGGGGAGCGCGGGGAAGCAGGGTGCGGTGCCATACCGCGCATGCGTTAGTTAGGGGCGGCAGCGCGCAGTCGCCACGCGCCCGCCAAATAAACATGGCGCGCGTCCACCGCCTCGCTCAAGGACACATTTTGACACTTGACAATACAGCTGACTTACAAATCCTTTAATTTAATACCTCAAGTGAATTGATTATTAACATATCAAGTTTCAGTGTTGTGAATTGTTATTGTGCTCTGTTTACAAGGATTGCCGGCGTCGCGAACGCCCAAGTTGCTGAGGAAGGTGAGTGCAAAACAATAATAAACTCCGAAAATACACTTTGGATTTAATGCAGGTCTGTTCTCCGAACGAGGAATCATTTGAATATTCTAATATATTGAATATTCTTGACTGAAATATTTACGACACATACATTAAATGCGGTAATATAAAACCAACATCTTTTGTTATGGTTCTCTTATCGGAAACCTATGCAGTTATAATGGCGCAGGATACTGTCGAGGGTAGTTATTCCTTTCATTTTGACAATGCTGCATCTCCCGCAGTAGCGATTTTATTTCCCACCGTAGGCTTTTTAAGTTTTACTTTATATTTCATGACATATAACTATTTTAAAGTTAGAATATATTATTGTTTATATTATTGTTACGATATCTTTTAACAAAAACAACAAAAAAATTAATTGATTATTTGAGGTACATTTTTATCGCCAATAAAAGAAGTCCTGTTTGTAATTTTTCGAATTTATTCGGATTTTTTTTTTGCCAGAAAGTATACTTAGCGACAATTTCTAAATTACCAATAATAATAATAATCACATCACAACACACACATTGACTCAGCCCTGCACTCAGTTTCGTAAGAACTTGTATCGCAGGTGCTAAGCAACGATATGGTATGTACTAAATAAATAAGAATACAAGATCCAAGACCGGCAAGCGAAACAATACGTCTTGCCAATAACACAAAGTCCCGCCCCCACCGGAATTCGAACCCGGAACCTCTAGCGTCGCAGTCGGCTGTTTACACCACTGCGCCACCGAGGTCTTCAAACCAATTGCCTAGAGGTACAATTTAAATTAGGTACAGTTCAATTTCGAATTAACTGAATTCATATTCGTACGTTATTTCTTTAAACAATACTCGTTAATAATTTATTGCTATTATAGTTTAAAATGTGGTTGGCCAGTTTAGTTAACCTTTATCGGAGGGTACATGATTTCTAAACATTATTGTTCATTAGAACTACATAAAGATGTTATGTATAAATAACCTTTTATGTATAAGTTACCTTTTACTTGTAAATTGTACCTACTGTTAGTTCATTACGTAATTATTCCTCCAACTTAGTAGCTTGGTCGTCAACGGGTGGTTGGTTTCGGTGAAACGGTTAAACCGATTTCGATGCGGTAGTTTTATTTGAAAGCTTAGATCGGGATACGGATGCAGTAAAATGTTTGTTTGTCATGGCATGGAGAAACTTTTCTCATTAGGCTAAGAGCTATTTACCTTTACCTTTACTGCTGTAGACCAACGGTTGTTTTGCTAACAAAACCTTTTGATACGTCCGACCATTAACTACCATATTCGCCTGGGTTGGCTTGTTTTACAAAGTAGACAATTTGAAATCTTAAGTTTTACCTAAGCTGGGTATTTAAAATTAAATTATACCAGGTATAGATCCTATCCTATACGACAAAATTTTGAAATGAAATATTTTAAGAAAAAAAGCCATTTTACTGATTTTTTTTTTAAGATAACTAGATTTCAATACAGATGTTAAGTTTAAAATAAGTACTTCATGTCTGCCTTACGGCGTACCAACAAATACGTTCATGTTTAGTTCATGCATTAAAAAATATAATTATTTTATAAACTAAATTATAATTGTTAAAATCTTATAACTTAACATTAACATGTAGTTTACAATATTACAAATTAAATATGTTTTTTTTTTTTTGGTTAGGTCCCTAAACATAGAGGTGGCTTTAATAAATGGACTCGACTTTAATATACCTGTAGTTGTCAAGTTGAACTGCATGAGACATTAATAGAGTTGGCGTCCTGCCAAACTAGGTACCCAGGATTATGTATCCGACCCTAGTTTCCCATAGAAAGAAACAATGTTTCAATTTAGAAATAGATTTTCCTCTTCTCAGATCAATGTTCATTTGAACCTTTCATTACAAAGTTGGTATCATTGCGTTTAAGGTAAGAAAAAAAAATGTTCGAATAAAATGAAGTAGTGCAGTAGGCTGTATGAGTAAGTACTACAAAGTGCTTATAGCGCGCTGGTTTAAAAAAAAGTATATTTTCCCGCGCTTTGTTGGTAAGGTTGTTTTCTTTCTGTTAATTTTTGGAAAAAAATTGATTGGTTTGCTTTTTGTAAAACTAAATACGATTTGCTTTTCTAATATAAATAAATTGAATTGGTTAATATTGTATTTAGTTACATAAGATTCTGTTTACTTTTCTACTACTCATATTTAACGATAAATTTTACCTATAAGAGTTTTTCCCATTAGTTTGCATGGTCAAAAAACATACCGCCAATGATTCCCAATCAGTCGAGTTTAGTGCTTCTAAAACTTGGAAATATTTTAACAATAAATTCAAAAATGTGTTATCCATGCGTATTTATATTGTGTTTGTATTTAGTAGACGTTGACATCCAGTAGAGGATCAAGGATTGTCATTTAGGGGGGGGGGGGGCACTGAGCCCTTGAAGTAATATGCACTACGTACTAGAACAGCCTCCAATAAAAATCTTAAATAAAAGGGTTCGCCACAATTTACATGAGCTGAAGACTATTCAAAACAGCTGAACAGAGAGAACAGGGTTTAGGTTAGGTGCAGAATACAAACTGCTGCAATATCTCATTTCTATACACGACGGGCATAATAGCTTAGCACTATAAAGCGTCTAGCTTTGTTGAGTGTCCAAAACATACTTGTGAAAGATGCTAACATCCACTCATCCTTAGTGGCATAAAAAGTCAGTACGCAATGTAACCTTTCTACAGATATACACATATATTTATATCTCACACCGTTTTTACGTCCTCCTATAGAACTGACAATACAAAATAGAAGAAGTTTTTATAACGCTTTTGAGAAATCGGGCGACCAAGAGGGGGATAGAAGACCGAGGAACTCAGATGCCTTTAGGGGGACTTGAGCCCCTAGGCCTTTCCCTAGATCCGCTAGTGTTGACATTAAATCGCATAATTGACTGCTGAGTGAAATAATGAAGTGAATTACAACGACGGACGAGTTCGCGCATGACTTGTTACATAGAAATCGAAAGTAAATAACGCACGACGATCGCAATGAAAAATGCATTTCCTCAGTTGAAACTGAGTATACGTTTTTTCGGCGAACTTTTTCGATTGTAAAATTTTTTGTAGGCGAATCTGATTATCTATGAAAAATTCCTGCTGGCTCTGCAAGTTTTCTTAAAATCAAATTAAAGATAAGTAGATTTTTGACATTATGTAAAAGTCATCCCTTGATGACATTCCAACTTTACTACACTTGAATTTGCTTCAACTCTAAACTTACAAAGGTAAGCCTTTTTTCTGGAATTCCTTCTATAAAGCCATTGTGTAGTAAAAAAAAACTTGGTTCGTTTCTTAAAAATGCGTCGAAGAAAGTAGGTATTGTTAAATTTTCAGTAGAGACTGACTTCAAACAAGATCCCTTGAGGGTCAACGATAAAATCAAGACGTGACTAAGACAAAACGTTTTGGTAGTGTAGTGCATGTTTTCAACGCTACACTATTTCAATTTGTTCTGTGCTTATGGATAAAGGAGCATGAGTAGATCCTTAATCAAGCAACTAACCAATATTTCAGTTTTTGGAATCTTTACCAGATATATTTATAACAATGAATGAAAAATAACCAATTTAGAAAAACTATATTCTAGTATTAACTATAAATTTTAGAATAAAAAGTATAATTTATAAGCTCGTATATAACTTTTTAAATGATTGAAATCATGACTCAGTTTAATTAATAAATCAATGGGGATTTTGTAGCATTAAAACGATAGTGTACGGATCCCTCAAGCTGTAGCTGGATTCCCATCTGTCAGTTATTTTTTGTCGCTGGCACGGGCCGGTTTGCGGGTTCTTGAACCCCTAATTCCCCTCAGTGTTGCCACCTCTTAAATTATTTTTTCCCATAATCAAAATCAAAAATATTCAACATCACGATAGTTGTTTGAAACCAACTAAACTAAACTTACGACTCTTTTTAAGGACTTAGTAATTATGAATTTAGCTTTATGTCACTCTTTTCGCTTACATAGATATGAAATTTAAATTTTATTATCATATCTATAAAAATAATAAAATTAAAATTATCCTCAAGAATCCCATCACACTAAATTTCCCCCTCAATTTGGGAGAAAACCCCTAACTTGGCAACCCAAATTCTCCTCAAATGTTCACGACTCGCTCTAAATATAGAACTCGCGAGACTTCGCTTAGCGAGAAATCTTCCGAGAGCCATGTTTAGACAGATGTTTGAAGTAATTTAGTGAGTTTTCGCGCGAGGCCGTTAAATTAGAATCTACATACTTGTTCTGTAGTTTTGGGTTCATATCTGTTTTCTAAAAAAAAATTCTAGCTTTTTTAGTGATTCGATGTTTTAAACAAAATATCATTTTTCAGAATGCAATTTAACTCCTTGCTACATATTGTTCAAATCTTTTGATCTAGGGTAATAGACAGACGGAATTACAATATAGATGTTGTTATTTTTTTTTTCTTTGGAATTTTACGGTAAAGAGGAAGTTTTTTTTTTAAATGCGACAGTCAGATAGTGAAGCCCGTAAATTTACCCTAGTACCGTAATTTGAAAACCTCGTAAATGCAATATTGTTTTGGCCGACACCTGTAATAGGTTTTTTTTTATATAAACTTGGTAGCAAAGGAGTATGTTCAACAGGCATCTATGGTTTCGACCTTGAAACACCTATAATCAATAAAAATTATGAAATATTTCATTAGTCTGTATCAATAAAGTAATCTGATATGAGGAAAACATGTTGTTTTATATTCAATAATTTGAAAATTACAATTGTTATGTTTTACAAATTGTATAGAAATTGATTTTATTTTGAAAATTGCAAGAAGCAACTACGGAGGTTTCTCGCCGGATTCTTCCCCGTAGAAATAGCATTCCGAACCGGTGGTGGTAAAAAATGACCATTTGAAAGTGCTTCATTTAAATCTATTCGAATAAAAATCATTTTGACATTGACTTGATCTAGGAGATTTTTACAGTACGGTACATATCGATAAATAGTTAGTACTTTTGGCTGCAAATACAGCACCCAAAAGAAATCAAGCTGTGACACCAATGTGTGAGGTTATCTTCTAAGAATTAGTCAATGTACAGAGGCAACACGTTAAGCTTTGCATAAAAAGTGCAATTTTAATCCTTATGCTTTACAACTTAAGAACAAAACAAAGTCAGGTTAGATTGATCAATCGCCGCGTACTTTGACTACAAAATTCTGTAGAAAACAAAATTAAGAGATTAACTCACATGTACCAAATTGAGAAAACTTGGTGCCCTGTACTTTGCTATGAAAGGAAGTCTACTTAATTACTTTTCTAAATATGTAGCTTCGTCTTCAATTGGCAGTAAAGATGTTTTATCGTAAGAAATGCGATCGTAAACGTCGAGACGAGTTTTTGTGTGAACCCAGCCTTACGTTAGAGTGTGCAGGATTTTAAAACTTTTTGTGGATCCTTACTATGTTATATTGTATCATCTGATTTTATCACCGTCATCGATTTCCATTGCGGTTAGCGAAGGCTTCATGTCGTCTGATTGTCGTGTTGAAGTAGCAATGTAAAAGATTGAAGGTTTATAACGGAATGGTTTGAATGTAACTCTCGTTTCTTATTATACCAATGCAATGTGATTACGTGAATAACATTAAAGTTAATATCGTTTTATTTCTCTTATTATATTTATTAATAAAGGTAGCTTTTTATAAAGAAATAAATAAAGTTTTAATGTTTGCCGAAGGGAATATTTGAATGATATTGTTAAACCTTGTAACGGGTTCACTCGACACAGGCTTGCCTAGTGACGGGATCAAAAGACATACTGCATTATATGTAACATGTTTGATGTAAATAAATATTTTCACTTCACTTCAAATCGTCGGATTTAAGAATAAACAAGAAATAAAAAATTATGAAATGTACGACAAATGCTTTGATTATTTACCTTAATAATCAAACGATAAACAACAAAAAAGCATGTTCCATATTAATAGTCAAGTAGGCAGGTAGGTACTTAAAGTCATTATAAAGGCCAGCGCTGAAGAAAGACTTATGTCCGCAGAGGACGAAAATCCCTGAATACGATGTATTATATTATGGCGTACTGTTCATCCGTGTTATACGTTTTCGACACAGTTGTAAGGAATCTATTTTGAAGGACAAAAGAGTTTACAAGGACAAGTCCAGCTTCTACGCAGGCCTTTAACCTGCCTTTATTGGGGTTTGTTGTAGAAACATCATTGATTGATTAAAAGATAATCTTTACTTAAGCAATACTTATGAAGCCTTACTTTCTCACTTTCTTCGTTGAAGGGTGGAATTTCATATGTGTTCAGTACATCATATAGAGTTACCTCTTACAAATGGACGTAGGTAGGTGTATGAGTAAGTAGTGTAATATACAAGTATTAACACTTGTATGGTGAGATAAGTACCTAGTTTTATTTAACATGGCAACCAAGGATAACACAGGATGGATTAAGGATACACAGTTGAAGTATATTTCACTTAGGTTCTTTTCCCGAGACTTTTTATCAGAGTAACCTTTATTTTATTTCATTTTATTAGGAAAACCAACATTTTTAACACCTACACACACACTTAATGTGAAAAACAATTATATTTGCTCACTTCATGCTAAATTTGTAATCTTACAGTATACTATTAGAAGTAATATTTAAAAAAAAGTTTGAAATTGAATCAGAGAAAAAAAAACAAAGCACACAAATTAGAAAATATCTCCGGTATAAAAAGTTGCATTTTCTGTTGTTGTTTTTAATGAAATCTATGATAAATAAATCCCATTTATCCTACTGCCTATTCGAATTCACGTCGCTATGGACAAATTCTTCTTTAATATTCTCAGTATACTTTTAAGTTAGAATAACGATTGATACTCAAATTAATGAAGGATGAAATCAACTACAGGATAGTCAATCAATCATTTTATTGCATAGACAAGTTACATTTTCCTTAATACAGTCCATAGTGGACTACTTAAAACTAAAACTACTGTACCAAAAACGTATAAATGAACCAGCCATGCAAATGGTAGATTTCACTGCTTAAATTGGCAACACAATCCAGAAAGGAAGCGGGAAACATAAAGCGTAAATAGAATTCAAATTGCAGCCACTTCCTTACCTGTAGTTGAAAAGTGAGTTGAAAAAACCTTGAACTTGAAAAGGAGCTATTGTACTCCAATGTAAATAGCTCTTGGCACGTAAGCTGGACCAATTTGCAAGCTATTTTAATTAAGGAAAAAGTTTACGGAGTTAAACCTTTACCGCCTTATTTATAAAGATAAAGATGAAGAAGTTTTTTTATTGCATAACTGTTACAGATTTAAAGTTGAAAAAAATTAACAATCACAGTTCTAACAGTATAATACCCAATCAGGCGTGCAATTTGTCACGTGAATCTAGTACATACTTTGATTTTTATGAAATTAATTTAATTTAACATTGACATTTAGTTTCAGTCTAATTAAACACATTAAACATTTTACAGTAAGTCAAAAATTATAATACGTGGATTAAAAAACGAACTCAGGTTTCATGCTCAAATATCATTCTAATAGGCAGTTTCCCGCCAAAAGTTTTTTTTTTGTATTTAAAAGGGAAATTTGAAATACTCCATAAGTACTGGTTTACGATTGTAGTTTTTAAATTCAAATTTTAGGCGTCAATTTCACATATGTCTGTAACTTACTGGAGGTATTTATGTAGGATATAAAAAATATTTTTGAGCAATAAATAACACATGTTTGATAAATAAAGATCAATTCAGCTTCTCTCTCTATATATTCGTTCTATCTCCATACTAGATAACGATTTTTCATCAATGGTATGACCAAACATAGATAGATATCTTACATACTTACATTTTCAAGCCGAAACTGTGTTCCAAACATTGCGGCACACTCCATTGCCAAATGAAATGAAAGGGACGCTATCAAAATAGTGCCTACGAAAAGAGGTACATTATTTGTGTCAAAATTAAATCAACTTCACTGAGGACACTTGACCCAGCAGGGTTGTGTTCGGGTCTTTATTTCTTATTAGTCATCACTTCGCGCGACTATAACATATCTCGCCTCTTGTTTCTACATAATATCATCGTTTTCCATACATAAAAAGCTGATCGATGCCGACGAGTCGGGATCCAATCTTTCTTTGTAAAATTTTACAGTTTTTTTTCTTTAAAGATCGAATCCCAAACGAAGTAAATCTTGGGTGTAAAAATAGTGACGTACTAAAATGGCGTTTACAGAGGGTCGGCTTGTAAACACAAACCGTGCACAACGCCCTAACCTATCCCAATCTATAGCTGCACGCTGTGTCGGGTCCCAGCTGCCCTTGTCAACCGATCGATATGTACGCCCAGACAGGCACGCACTCAGGAATTATAGACGAGGGGCAAGCCACTGGGATTATGCAATCGTTACAGTTATTTGATAAAACATTAAGGAGTTTTTGTGTCAACAGGCGGAAGTTCTTATTTACATCAGGTGACCTTGTTTTATTGCCAATGAGGTTGAACAAAACTAATTTATTGAGTTAGATTAATCATTTGTTGCTGACCGGAAAGTAATAATATATGTCCTAACCTATCCCAATGCAATGCTTCATATTGTGTTGGGGGCCAGGCTGCCTTGTCAGCCGATCGATTCGTGCACCCAGATAGGCACGCACTCAGGAATTATAGACGAGGGGCAAGGGAGCCGTAGGGAGCATGCATTTGTTTCGGTTAATTGAGGTCACGGAAATTTGATTTATTTAGATGTAGGGAAGGATTCTTGATAATTTGTTGTATTAAACTAATGCAATTTGCCACTGCGTCAACGAACCCTGGGCGCCCGGGACACAGGTTTAATTTTTTTTGTCTTTGTGTTATATTATTTGATCATTTACAAAGGTAATAAAGGTCTATATGTACTGAAAACCACGTTCTAAAATGTAAGAAACAAGAAAATATTCTCATCTGAAATTGTAAAGTTAAGAATTCAATTTAGCCGTGGTCATATGCCACCTACAGTATAAGGCAAACTTACTCGCATGTATAATTTTGTTGTTTTAGGTTAGGTTTGGTATAGGCATATGACCACGGATTAATTGAATACTCGTACTCAACTTCACAATTTCAGTTCAGTTTTCAGTAGTCGGGTCGCCATAACAACACACACATTGATTCAGTCTTGTTCTCATGGCCATGGATCAACCTAGATCTGTTTAGATTTTGTACCCTTCCTAAGTTGTAAAGCTTGGATTGATATTACATGTGTTATGTGAAGTTTTATATAAATTAATTCAATGAAATACAATTATAAAATATTTGACGAAAAATATAATCATATGCTAGAATAGATTACTTAAGACATCTGGAGGGGGTGGGGGGATTTTAACTGGTATACCCTTGTTTGGTTTTTACTGATTACGTCCAATTTAGAAACAACTTACTTTTGTTTCTCAGCTGTACGATACTGAATCTGAAGACAGTAGACTTAAATTCACCCCATTTTTTCAATATTGTAACAATTTTATTAACAATGTCATATCAAAGCACTAAATGCCTAGCTGTGTCTGGCTGTTTGCCCGTCCGAACTTATCTTCAAAACGGCTGAACTTTGATGGGTAGATTTTTAATTGAAAGTGGTCGTCCATAAATTTGTGTAGTTTAAAAAAAAATCTAAAATTATTTAATATTAATAATTTTGTCGAAAATAGAAAATTATTCATCCACAGCTTCAAACCTAATTAGGAAGAAAATTCTGCACGGCATGACTAATCCACCACTGACTATACGACTATAGTTTTGTAGTTCATAGTGTACTTCCATTTATAAATCTGAACAGCTTCTAGGAACTGTGATTAAAGAGTTCGTATAAAATGAGGGAACGTGTTTGACAACATACGACGATGGATACGAATGGAGTGGGCGATTTAAACAAAACATTAGAAAAATTTGAGAACATATACTTATTTGAATGTTTAGAAATGTTTTTTGCATGTGTGTGTGTAATGTTACGGCGACGTGTGCGTGATACCCCTGTTATTGCAAACGTAGGGACAAAACGACCTCTAATTTAAAGACTTTGGTGGCACAATGGTAATCCGACTCCTACGCGAAGAGGTTCCGGGTTCGAATCCCGGCGGGGACGGTACTTATGTTGTTTGCAAGACGCATTGTTTAGCTTACCGGTCTTGGATTTTGTATTCTTATCTATGTAGTTTATACTATATCGTTGCTTAGTGCCTGCGATACATGATTATGTCTTGTGACGGCTCTGATTCAAAGTGTGTGTCGTGATATGGTTGTTACTATAGTTATGGTCATTATTATAAGCTTTTCTGGCCGTATGCTTGTTTGCCACCAGCATGGTGTATAAAAATCGAAAATCAAAGTAAATAAAGTTGTAATAAATTAAGTAATATATAAGTTTATTACATATTCATTAATTAGTCATTTTATACAAAAAGTTTTTTAAAAGTAATTAAGTTTTTGCGCCCATGCAATTAGGAAAGCAATTCGCTGATTTGTTGATTGCACTTTAATAATTTAAGGCGTTTCTGGTAATTGACGTAAAACTGATATTGCTTCTTCCGATTTGTAAACAAACTATATACGGCATAAACAAAGTAATTTGTTGATTTGATTTTTTTGGAAAAAAATATATTTTGGCATCACAAATCCATAACATAAACTCAAGCCGTAGTCCCTCGAGAGGGGTTGGCATAGGTGCTTGCTACACAGCGCTCGCGTTTATGTTGAGTCCCAGTGTGACAGGTTGCGAATCTGTCGCCACTATCCGTGCTCATTGAGAAACAAGCCAGCTACAACTTAGGGCAACCCGAGACTCAAACCCTCGTCCTGTCGGTTCGGGTAGGTCAGTTATCCAAGGCACGTAACAAAATGAGCTACCACGTCCTCCGCTTACTTTTAAATTAATCAAATTAATGAAAAATACAAAACCGCTATTTGATTTATCGAAATTTTCATAACTCATGAAGACGGTTTAGTTAATAAGAGGTATCATAGTAGGTAACAAGCTTACAAACATGCCAATTTATACCCGAAACTTTTAAGATAAAACTCAAGATGAATCATTAAACAAGATCTGTCATAAATCGAAACCTCACGTCAAAATTATGTTATAGCACGTGTTCTATTGATGCAGAATGTTATTCATTTGGTTCTAAGACAGTTATCTCTGCATAGTATAAAACAAAGTCGCTTCCCGCTGTCTGTCCATATGTATGCTTAGATCTTTAAAACTACGCAAAGAATTTTGATGCATTTTTTTTGAAATACATAGATTAAAGAGGAAGCTTTAGATGTATACAATATATGCATGATATTCGTGCAAAGCCGCGGCGGGTCGCTAGTAGTTACACATACCATAACCTGGTATGTCGCATTTAAAACCAAATTAGTAAAACCAAGTTATCGTATCTAAATAAAAGAAAACACTTATTCAATTCTTATTTTTGCCGACTGCTACGATAGAAGTTCCGGGTTCGAATCCTGGCGGGGGCGGGACTTTGTGTTATTTTCAAGACGCATTGTTTCGCTTACCGGTCTTAGATGTTGTATTCTTATTTATTTAGTATTTACCATATCGTTGCTTAGCACCTGCGATACAAGTTCTTACGATACTTAGTGCAGGGTTGAGTCAAAATGTGTGTCGTGATGTGGTTATTTATTTATTATTAATATTATTACTTGTTCAGGGGACAATATTTTCCTCCATTTTAATTTACTTGTATGCATACGAGGCTTTCATTCATTGCTGGCCATTTGTATCTGTATTTACTAATAATAATAACCACATCACGACACACTCATTGACTCAGTCCTGCACTAAGATAATCTTGTATCGCAGGCACTAAGCAACGATATGGTATATACTACATAGCTAAGAATACAACATCGAAGACCGGCAAGCGAAACAATGCGTCTTGCAAATAACACAAATTCCCGCCCCCGACCGGATTCGAATCCGGAACCTCTAGCGTAGCAGTCGGCTGTTTACACCACTGCACCACCTAGGCCGTAGATTTATACACACATATTACGTATATTACTGTATTTATCCACATATGTTAACATCCAGGAAGCTACAAGACGGACGTCCGACATACAGCTCTCACTTGTGAACTGTACACTTTGAAAGTAAACCAATAAATAGGCCGATGAAACCACATATCCCAGTTAAACAAGCACTTTTACTTTATGCAAGATGTTAGTTTAATTAAGAAAATTTACTAATTTATTCCATACAAGTTTCACTGAAGCAACAGATAGTTCATTTTTCCGGGTTCCGTTCCCAAGGGGTGAAAAATGGGTGAAAAAAGGGGTGAAAATTACATACCCTCGGTTGAGCGTCCGTCTGTCAGTCAGTGGGCTGTATCTCATGAACCGTAATAGACTCATGACACGACACATGAAATTTGCAGAGAATGTCTTTCTCTGCTGCCGCTGTAACATCAAAAGTAATTAACACAAAGACATTTAACATCAAGACCCATCCATACAAGATTGATTTTTTTGACAAGTTTTGCTTTTCTTGTTTCTCCTACGAAATCATCTTGAAATTCACAGTGTTTAAACTTGTCTGATGTACGGAATCCTTGATGTTAGTTCGAGCGGTTCACACTTGGCCGATTTTGTGTATTTGTTATAAATAAAACTGTACCTAGATATATAGGTACTTGTCGATACAATTGGGTTTGTAATTTTTGGGTATCACACACACACCATTGTTTTTTAAAATGTCTACAATAATTTCGACCGCCATGTACTTAAATAGAAAAGACAGCTAAAATGGAAGCATACATTTTCTGTAAAGTCTTCTATGACTGTCTTCATTTCCTTAACTAACAATAATGTAATGCGCTAAGCTATGCGATTTTAAACCTTATTCTTATGAGGGTAACTATTAGAGTAACATTTACAGTGTAGACGCCGTAAATCACTTTCACTTATATATTTTGTATTGATTAGTCGTATTGTAATTAAAAGTCCATCGGTTCGTTGTTATGTCAGCCATGTTGATTTCAATCGTTTAAACATTGTGGCTCAGTGGTTTATATACGAAGCTAGGCGGTTCGTATCCTGGGGCAGGCAAGTATTCGTATGATTGATTCGAATATTTGCTTGGTATTTCAGATTTTTTCTATGTAGGTTCATTTCTTTGTAAAAACTTCAAAGTGCAAATAATTCTGGATTGCATAGAGCATCTGTTAAGAATGGTTAATTAACGCAAAAGTCTCTTTTTCCCCCTATTTTAATTACTTTCAAGAAAGGAGCGTACCCTTATTTAAAAGGCCGGCAACGCATTTTGCAGCTCCCCTTATGTTGCAAATGTCCATGGGCGGCAGTATTCACCTTCCATCAGGTGACCTGTCAGCTCGTTTGCCCCTGTCCTATATTAAAAAAAAAATATTCCCCGATTTTTTGTTATTATTTCTCGAATGAGGTCAAAGTTAGATGAACTTTCTAGAAGTAAAACTAGTATTATAATGAGGGTATATCCCGATTGTCTGCGCACAATGTAGACATCCGCCTCAGTCGATGATCGACCTCCATTCAGCGAGCACGTATCGACCGGCCTTCCTCACTCTGCATTTGAATTGCCCGCAGATCGTGATCGCATCAACGCTATTTAAGTGATGCACTCGTTATCTATCGAGAATTTTATCGAATTTAAATAATATATTTATGATGTTAACTTACGTAATTAACTAATAGTTTTGTTCGCCACTTTTTAACAAAATTTTGGCTCTGAATGTCGATACAAAATATTTATTTATAAAATATTTTTTGAATGATTAGACTAGTTCCATCATAAGAACTAAGGTTTTTTGTACAGAAATCTCTATTAATAAAGTTTTAAATAAGTCTAGTGTCTTAGTTTATGTTTGAACTTTGATGCAAAGAAACTTTTCTTGTGCAGGATTTCATTCTTACGTTATGCATTAATCTACATAGTTTTAGAACAAGCTATACGATTGCCGATATATATAGATAGCCGATTTCTTTTATTTAAGCTAAGGTATCTATACCAGTTAGTTCACCGTTTATATAACAATAGATTTCAATATCATTTAATTCACTTGATTGATCGAAATAAATTTTACGAAACAGTCGTTATCGTAAATTTTAATGAGTCCTATCTCAACCGTTCAGACAGAACCCATCAAAACAAGCCGGTATCTGTCACAGCAGCGGGCTTCAAATTTACGTTTACAATAATACCTAACTGACAGATACATGGTATCTTTCACATTCCTCATCCATTGTGTGGTTACCACCCGCTACTTTCACTCAAACGATCGAGATTGCACAATGCTATAGATCGGTAATATCTTATCACTTTCCAACTTAACTGACGGGCAGTTTCGATTAATTTGAAAACATCGATAAGTGTCGCCGACAACACTAGGCCAGTTATCGAGGTGTCGTAGGAGGATATGAAATTGATTGTAATTCTGAATGCGCCGTTTACGGACCCCTTTCTCTGCCGGTTCCCACTTGACTATAATGTTATTGGATCTTAACAGAAAATTGTATAAAGTATACCCTGTCTGTGAAATGTTTCCATTTTGTCTAGAAATACCAATATTTCGACAGTATTCTGTGAAGAATCTCTCACCTTTTGTAGATTGGATTTTTTTTGAAGTTAAAAGGAAAAGTTAGCTAGCTAGTATTTATTGATCGGTAAGCTTGTCCCGGTGGATATTTTTGTGCTAATCTTGCGATGTATTCACAGAAATGATTTTGGGGGGCATGACCTCGCTAACTTTGGGTTTTCGCAAAGGGCGTAAAGTCCAAAGAACTTGGATACTTTTGTGGAGAACATAAGCTTTAAGCTCCCAACAGGATCCAAAAGCGTTATGTACTATGTAAATTTATATAACATAACACAGGCCTTTTTAGCTTGAATTGCTGAAAGGCTTCAAGGTTCGAGTCTCGCGTTAATGTAAATTGTAGCTGCCATGTTCTTCACTTTGCCCGGATAGTGGCGACAGATTCGCAGCCTGTCACACTGGGACTCAACATAAACACGCGAAATGCGGTGTTAGACGCTCTGCCAAACCCTCTTGAGGGTTTACGGCGTGAGTATATGATGATGATAAGACATTTAATATGGATGGCCTTCATACTAATGTTATTGTTAAAACATTAGGACAGTACTATTAAATTGCGAGGGTCAAAAGAAAGTTTTGAAGGATTAGTTCCCCATTGAACTAATGTGGGACAGGAAATATTATTTCATTGTATCATGCAGCTGGTGGCCCCAGGCAAGGAAGCAAGGAAAATCATTAGAAAGTCCGTCCGTCCGTCCGTATACAACATAACATTTTATTATTGAAACGTGCGGGTCGTCATTGTTTTGTCCTCGATCTCGTTTAAGGTATGGTACCGTTGTGTTTACTTTCGATGGCCCGCTTTGTTGTTTGGTGTTTTTACTGACTTCCAAAAAAAAATTATGGCCCTTCCATCAAAGGACCATATTCCCAAATAACATCGAGAGTAGATTTTTCTTCCTTCAGCCTGTGCGTCATTGCACAGCTGCATTTTTCGTTGATTATTCGACCAAAGGACGCCACTGTTGATCCCGGTGAACAGGAGTTGCAGTGGTGGGACAAAGTGGCGGGTGTGGCCCGATAGATTTATCTACGGTCAACCTGAAAGTGATACTGAGGCTTATAGACTCGATTATTAAGAGCACCACTCGCCATTTAGTTACTATTTATTTCCTTAACATTGGTCGCGAGGTACTTTCGGTTTGACAGTTCGACTTGGTTGAAAATCCCTCAAGTCGAGTAAATTGATTTTGACTTTGACATAACATTTTGTTTGAGTGACGTTGAGTCGAGTCGCGTCGGGTGTAAGATTCCGCTGTTTGTTCGTCCATCTGTGAGCTTTATTGTATGCCATGGACCTTAACAAGAAAATTTCTCAAATTCTTTATAAGTATTTAGTGACGTTTTAATAACAAATAATAAAATTGGGATGGATCCCTCTAAATGTCTGGTTTTTTCTTCTTTTTTTTTACTGACATTTCATATTACTTAATTTGTATTCATTCACGTGATCAGATAGTAGTTACCCTGAGCGGTGCTGTTCAGTTATAAATTCCGTGAATAAAACGATAGAAAAAAATCGACAAACTTCAGTAAAGGATCTTTAGTCAACTAATCCCACACCAACTGGACACTCGGGTCCAAATTACCTTGTATTTTTAGAATTGGCCAACCAATTGACTAATTCAACAGGTCTAGAATTTGACCAAACTATGTCGTTACAAAAAAAAGAGTAGTAAAAATTATGCCAGCCGCGACAGCCTCATGGGCATGCTAAAGGTACTGAAACTTAATTACATCATGAAAGCAGGAATGAAATATATGCTGCTAAGAGGCTGCTTAGTGGTATTTTAAAAGTTAGGACGGAGAAATCTATAAATTTCTTAATAGATTATTTTATGCGGTGGTGAACCGTAAAGGGCATTTTGTCATCGTGAAAGAGAGAATGCATTGTTTGATTCTGTTGATAAAGTGAAGTGTCCCAAGGTCATTTCGACACCTACGCGAAAAATTCTACATCCAATTTGGAGAAGCAGGCGATTTTGAACTCCGCTGCCAAGGCTTACGTCTTGTCTAGTAAAAATATTTTGGCATCGTATGGGAGTCAAATGGTAAATATTTTTCTGAGATCAAATCAAATCTTTTCTATAGGTATAGTATATTTCATAGTACAAATCTTATGTTTTATAATATTTAGGAACAAATATGACCCATATCGGGCACGGCATTGAAAAGAACAATAAATTTGTTTTAAAGTCAAATTCTAACATTACCAGTTTTTTATCCTTCAGATATACAATCACAAGCACTGTCTCTCATAGAAACACTTTTTTTGTTGTCTCAAAACTTTTTTAATTAATTAACTAACGCAGAGTTGATGTCAACTTGTCTAGAAGCGCCACCTATCCCCTCCCATAGAGTCCCATGGGAGCCAATTTGTTGTGTTGGGAGTAATTTGAATTTCGTCAGATCACACTAAGCTACTTTTCTAAGCATAAAATTTACAAAGTTAAAAAGTAATGAAAGGAGGTTTTATATAGGATTCTTCCCGAATATCAACATTGTAACGTAGTGGTAAAGATATTCTTAAAAACCTTCTAAAGTAATCAAACTTCAACTCTAAAAGGTTTGGAGTCAAATAAGATGGAAAAGAAACAACCATATCAACAGAAAATCGTGATTATAAAACAATAAAATCTTGCTGATTCGCGCTGAATCGCATAACTTGGACTCTGCAAGGCTCCATGGTAATAAATCACGACATCTGACAGGTGCCGCCCCTCGATTGTTGTCAATAGTCAAGTCAAGTGCAGCGTGTTTGTTACCATTGTCTCTAGCATCGTGGGAGTGGTCAAAACAGAGTCTGTCATGACGATACCCTGATAAATTTCACATCTAAATATTCCAAATTGATGACCCTTTTATAATTCAAATTGTAACGTAACAAAATAATTACTTTACTACTGTATATATGTTATGTGTAAATAATTTAGAAAACAAAGTCTGAACATTGAATCAATATCATAAACTACCAATAGCTTTGTATATTAATTAAAAAATTCGATCGAATACCTTTTCTTCTTGTATTTAGCAAACAAATGACCCGTAAAACTTCCATGAATCAAAAGGGCAGAATTTCTAACCACGTAAATAAATGATGGTAGCAGGGTTGACTGGTGACGCCCCCGCTTCTTATTAACATCACAATGAGAGTGGATAACATCGTAATGTGGTACCTGGTAGTGGTACAGTCCCACTGCCCACTTGCTTTGCCTCAGAACCAGTTGGCCAATGGAAAACTTGACATCTTTTGAAGGAGATTTAGTCTTGCTTTGGTGGCGTTCACGGGCTTCAAAGACAAAATTTAAATTACAATCGCTTCCGAATGCTATTTCTATGGGGAAGAATCCGGCAAAGAAACCTCCGTAGTTGCTTTTACAATATTCAATCGACTTTTTGCCTAAAGGTATAGCTCCGTTAGTATTACAAAACTCGCTGCATTGTATGGAAAATTAGTTTATCGGTGATTTCATCCAAGTAGAACTCTTCCCACGAAACAAAATGTCCTCTTTTGAAAATCCATTTCAAATATTTCTTGCATAATTGGAGCAGTAAATAGTTTTGAAGATTATCTCCTCTATAAAATCTTATATATTTACCTCCTATGATATTACTTTTTGACTGAATGTGGATAAAATGGTAACATAGTCGTTTTTGAAAAAAGCAACTCCGGAAGTTTCTTGCTGGCTTCTTCTCCGTAGATAGCATTCCGAACCGGGGGTAGATAAAAAAATTAAGATTTGAAAGAAATTAAGATTTGAAAGAAATGAAATTTGAAATGGTATTTATTTGCTAGAAAAATATGGTGCATTACAGATGTTTAGAATAGTTCATACATATTTCGCTTTATAAAAGCATGCAAAATTTTGGTCAAGTCCAGAAAGCACTAATTTAAGTCTATTTGAATAAAAAACAATTTGAATTTGCTTTCGCTGTCATTACATTAAATGACGTAACTAAGACACATCACAAAACTAATTGCTTATATAAGACAACTCCGTATTCTCTTTTCCAATTAAAACGCTAGGAGAAAAATCACCTTTATCTCGGACGTCATCTAAAATGGGTGTGTTATGTCATCTACCGCTGTATTTCCATGTCGATCGGACAACTGACACCGGCTTTCGCATTCCTAAGTCGCGTAGGTAGCCGGTTCGATTCCCAATAGAATGTGACATAACATTGTATTACATGACTTCTTTAATAAGGTTATCTGTTAGTTGTCCTAATGCAAATTTTATACAATTTATAACATCTGAATTTGAGAACTAAGTAAAATCATCTGCTGATAAATTTTAATTTAAAAGTATAAGATGATTTAACAAAGAGGTAGGTCATATTTGGATCTGCTAGATGAACAAGTCATATTCTATATAAACTTTATCTGACAGAAAAAACAAAAAACAGAAAAAAAAACGTAGCAGCTAGGCTATAAAACAAAGCTATGCTGAGTATACTGTCAGCTTGATAGTGAAGGACGCCATTTCAATCAATATGATTTGACATAAGAAAGCGAATTTCTTTCCTTGGAACTCCTCAATGAGATTTGTCGAAATAATTTAGCCAAGGAAAGACATCGCAAATTTGGGCTGCAGTCTTCTCCAGTTTAAGCAAACCGGGGCCCATAAAATTATTGATGAAGTGATCCGTTCTATTCCTTGTGACCCGTTTAAGCCAGGTATACCACACACACACATACACTTGGTGTTGAATAGGGTCATGATATACTTACAACAGGGAATTCTATGAGAAATGAGGGTCAAAACTAGTCAAGACCTGGTATTGTTTTACATGTACGTTCCTATCCATCCATACGAATGCTTTATATTGTTTACTGCATTGGCTATTCAGTTATAATTGGCTGTCATCCCACAAGTACGTCTGATTTATCCGGTCAAGTGAGCTGGTTAGGTGAAGGGAGCGACCTCACATACCTCGTTGCTCAGTCCATCAGTATGCATGTATTCTATTTCGCTGTCTACTTGTTCTCAGCGCTGGTGACCTGTTTATTGATATATTTTAGCCCTGACTAAAACAGAAAAATGGGTGTTGTGAGTTCTTGCATTTATATGTGCCTACATACATTAAACAAAACAGTGAATTGATGTGTCGGGTTTTAGTGTCCTATAGTTCCAAAATAGATAGAATTTGATTCTTTTTAATATACGATTCTTTATCGTCAACCTCGATACGGCGTTTATAATTGTTTAGCCAATTGATTTTTTCTATTGACTCCAGTGTTCGCACGGTTATAGTTATGGTCACTTAAAAATATTAAATATTTTTATTTGCTATAAACATGATACATGATTATAAAGATGACGTTGAAAAATGTTGATCCAAATGTGTGTATTGCGGTGTGCTTTTTTCTTATAACCCTTAAAACTTGATTATTGTAGATTGGTATCAAAAATTAAAAAGACTGAAAGATTTCTCTTTACAAACGTGATGTTGACTGTGTTTGGAAGATGTAATCTGCAACCAAGTAAACAACCGCCATATTTGCTAGTGCAAGATTATTTGCACAGCTCTCACAATATGATAAGAACAGTACAAATATGGAAGATACAAGCATAATATGTATTTCATTGTATCATGAATATGATCTACATAACAATGATGTCAGTTTTTGTTGTCTAAATGTAATGTAATTTTCTTTTTAAATACATTTAAATTTTATTTACAAGAAATTGTATAAATAGTAACATTAAAAAACGAATTAAAATAATAAAATATTTTGTTGTTTGCTTTTAAATTGTCAATGCGTTTGAGATTTAAAAATGAATTTTCTACAGAAAAATTCTTATGAGAACAATCTATAGTTTCTTGGGAAGAAAAATTAGAATGAAACTCACAAACATGAGACTAAAATGTTACATTTTTTAAATGTTTTTTCAATATGCAAGCATTTGTCTACCTCTCACCCAAAAATGATAATTTTGCAATGAATAATGACTAGGAATAAATTTTATTTTCCTCTACGAAAACGAATAAACATGGAAAAATGTGTCGTGAATTCCGAAGTGAGCCCAACGTTTATTTAATACAGCAGCTCTTAAACTTTTACTAGAGAATAAGTGTTCTGTGCTCCGATTGTACGATCTTGTTTTAACTAACGCTGTACTAAACATACAAACATTAACTCACGCCGCAATCAATCCCTCTAGAAGGGTAGGCAAGTGTGATACACAAGGCATTTCGCATGTTTAGTTGAGTCCCAGTGTGACAGGTTGCGATTATGTCGCCACTATCTGGGCACATTGTGGAACATGGTAGCTACAACTTACGGTAATCCGAGACTCGAACCCTCGACCTATCGGGTCGGATCGTTCGGTTAACCAGGGTCGGTTAATCTTATATGATGGTATGAAACCCATCATGTGCGAGTCTCGGTAACACCTACCAGTTTTTTCTTTATAACTACAGGGAAGAGGCGGTATATTGTTTCGCGAGCACACCCGCCACTCTGTCCCACCACTGCAACTCCTGTTCACCAGGAACTCCAGTGGCGTGGTCTCGCGAGTTATGTTTGATTTCTTTGTCTTGCGAATAGAAAACTTTGAGAACTACTGGTCCGGTTTAAGGTGCGCTGTCGAGATTCCATCGAATGCGGAGGTGAGCACAAGGCGAGCCGGTGCTGTTACTAAGAAAAAAAAAACTAGTCTTGTCTATGCCTAAGCTAAGTTTTTGCTAGAACGATTTGTTCTTTGTTTTTTTTTTAATTAGGTGCGATCTTAACGGGGGCGGTATTGATGGTCGTTTAATATTTTAATTAGAAACTCTCTGAAAAAATACTCCCCTATGTCCGAATACGACTTGCAATTTCATCAAAACGCTTTGTTAATTTTTGACGTTTCAGTAAGACAGAAGAATCTTGTGTCGTAGGTTCTAAGCAACGATACGGTATAAACTACATAAATAAGAATACTAGATCCAAAACCGGAAAGTGAAACAATGCGTCTTACAAATAACACAAAGTTCTGCTCCCGATTTGATCTGTTCCGGGATTCGAACCTGAAACATTAAGCGTAGCAGTCGCTTGCACTAATGCGCCACAGAGCCACAAAAAAATTGCAGGTTTGACATACATTTCTTAGTAATAAATGTAGACAATACAGTTTCCCTTATCAGTTTAATGTTCAATAAAATAACAGTTGTAATTTACAATTTAGCCACGGTTTTATGGGAACCAATAAAACATGAAGGTTTCAACTTTATTAGAAACCAACGAAGTGGGTTTAGAATTATTAATGAAGAGAATTTAATAAGATGCTGCAGGGCTTTGACCTCTCTAAGCAAACTTCGATCTATTCGATGGTCATTTAGTGCGAGCATGCCCTTGTATAGCTCCATCTTGGGATACTTTCCATCAGTTGAAAACCTAGAATAGTCGAGAGGTAGAGGTAGAGGATCTTTTATTATGCTCACTGCAAAGGAGTGGAATTATTTGTCTGCCTATTTGTTCCCTGATAATAATAAATAATAATAAGAATAACCACATCACTAAGACAATCTTGTATCGCAGGAACTAAGCAACATACAAATCTCTTCTTCAAATCTTTCGTCTTGCAAATAACACAAGGCGTCTAGTGTAGCATTCGGCTGTTTACGCCACTGCGCCAATGAGGACACAAAAAACCTAGGGCTCTTTAAGGCAAGAGTGAATAGGCTTCCCCTGGGTAGGCATGTTCCACCTTAGTTGGCATCACCGCTTATCATCAGGCGGATTGGTGTCAAATGTTCGGTTTAAAAATGGTCTTGCTCTTTCAACATATACCTATTGTTTTAATAATTACCTTATACTTACATTAAATTGATAGGACTAATGACCGAAAACTAATTAGTTGCCTACTATGTTACAGAAGGCATAAAAAAGAGTAATTGTTTAAGATGTGAAAAATATGTTCTTTATTTATTGCACACAAAATCATACAATTATAATTATAAACAATATCTGTTTTAGTTATAAATGAACTAGATTATATCAGATGTGAATTCATCATTGAATTAAAATAGAACATATCCAAACAAAAATAATTCAAAGTTGATCATTTAACAAGTTAGCTAGCTTAGATCAGACAATTCTTCAAGAAGTTGGCTGATTTAGACTTGTGTTAGAGTTTGTTTTTGCAGCTGTTTTTGTATTCCTTGCCTTTACAGGGCGATATTGTTACAAAGCCGTTATAATAAATTAAAAAAAAAACATGTTATCTATATTTAGGTCGACTTTTCTGTTGAAATATTTACCCTTTCAAAATAGATAACGTGACAAAATTAGTCAAAATAATTGACGCACCGCCGAGTGATTTTATAAGCGATAATCCTAGATATCGATCAGTTCTGATTGGTTATTTTGGCCGAGGGCTAGTCAATAAGTCTTTGTAAGGTCAACTTTCTGATAGTAATGATCTTTAACAAATAATTAATGCATTAATAAAAAATAAGCAATGAATTTCGCAATGACAGATAAAAAAGTCTGTGACCAAAAATTTGTTTTTTTTTATTTATAGATTATTAAGATGATCTTATTGTACAAACCGCTAACTAAATTTATCTTAAAGTAAAAAAGTTGGTGATTGAGAAACTATATGAGTACTGGTTTTTTAACTATTCATAAATAGTTTAGCTGTATCTGAAATCTACCTGCTCTATTACCGTTTTGTATTTCTATTGTGCCGGTGTCGAAATAATGCAGTACAATTGCAAATTTAATCTGTTTCACTGTACATGCATCAGTTTTGCTAATTGCCAATACGCGGTGTTGCAACATCATCGCCCACCGAACTGGCGTTCGAATCTCCCGTTTATTAATTTACAATTGCAAAAAGGTTGGCCTATGTTATAGGATTATAGGCCTACCCTTTTTTTACAGTTCCTTATTACATAATAAAGAAAACGAACTGTTACTGTGTCTGTCAGTGTAGTTATTTGGCGGGAACGGCGAGTGGTGGTTGAAATTTTCTTATTTTATTGTCTTTTCTTGTGTATCAGCAGAGCTTAATGTGTTAAATGCTAGTGTTTTAAACAGTGAACATGTGTAGTGGTATGCAAGTGTGGAGAAAGTGCTCTTTTCGTCATCGCCCAAGTAATTCATTAAAGCCTACAGTAACGTTACTAGCATGTTACTGTAGACACAATTAAGAATGAAAAAAAATATATAACTCGGAAAACTTGTACTGTATGGGCTAAAGCCCTTTGCCTTTACCGACAATAGGGGAGAATTAAACCAAGAAGAAGAAGCGTTTGTCAGTATACATCTGTCAATATTAACTTGCTCTTTTGCTCGATCGATTAAGTTGAATTAGTACCTAAACATCTGTGACTTCTCCTATAATCTTGCCTGGGTGCTTACTACAACCTTTTGTAGCTGGGGAAAAGTTCAACTGCATGGACTTTTCGTACTATGAGCTGTTCGGCGGGCTCGCGGCCAGGCAGTTTTATGATGACCTCACTAACCACTCACCGAATAATTTTTCTATCGCTTTGTCTCAATCTTCCGTTCGCCACGTTTTTCATATTTTAATTGGAAAATTTTAAATTACTTTTTAATAAAATTGAAAAGTGGGCTGTTAAAAACTGACTGGGAATGGGATTGTTTTTAATATGCCCCAGGTATTTTATATTTAACTGAGGTTGTTCAGATATCATCTTATTGTAAGTGACGTATGCCTGAACACAAGGCATACTTTATAAAATTTGTCGGTTTGCCGATTACGATTTTAAAAAAAAACACAGTTTTAAAAAGTCCGACTTGTAATGTTGCATCATTTTATACGTGATCGATACTGTCTTATAGGCCTTTGTCAGCCTGATTCGAATCTCATTTAAATGTTAAATGAACCCGATATAGAATTTGAATGTTAACGAAATTCGATTAGGCTGTTGCAATAGATTAAATGCATTATTTAACAATCGCATACGTATTAAAGTTTCCTGTGTTTTGTACTGTCCGTAAGTCTGATTAATATTGTTAGAAACTTGAAAGGAAACCGTAATGTTATCATATTTTTTTTTTGGGACCATCGAAGGATATATTTTTAATATCTAAAGCAAGATCTCTGGAAGGTTTAGATATAAATCGTACCAGCTCGATATATTTATAGGTATCTGATAAAATATATCAATTTTCTACAGTATGTATCTATAGAATAGTTAGTATTAAAGAAGATCTTCCAGCGAACGCTCAGGCTCTGGAACACAATCCCTGGCATAGTTTTCCCTGATGACCAAAGCATGGGGTTCTTCGGCTTCGCGTACGTATTGCAAACGACTATAGGCTACGGTGACTGTTTACCATCAGGCGGGACGTATGCTTGTTTGCCACCAAAATAAAAATATACTATCCGTCCCGCTATATATATAGGTCATTTAGTAAAAGAAGCTAAGCTTAGGGTGTGGAATGCATGGATGCAACTCCCTGGCATAGATTTCACTAGCGACAACAGCATGGGGTTCTTCAAGACGGGAGTTAAAAGGTTTTTTAGGGCAACACGTGCTTAATGGAGTGGTATTGCCAGTGGCGCTGTACGAAATGTGGGTACCGGTGACATGAATTATGCGCGGGCATCTTTAAGGGTCTCTTTAATGAAATGAGTTTAGTGATAAATACAAAAGAGAAACTGAAGACTTTTTTATTTAGGTTTTCATTTCGTATATACCTATATATACTACTGAAAACAAAATAAGGGCCTCGAGGTAATTTTTAATTTTGGTGTAAATTATTAAACATTTACATATTGAAAGTAGTAAAATATTGAGTATACAAACTCTTTGATACCTAAACTTTTTAATATTGTAGTATTCATCAAATGCTGGCAACAATTTTAAATAAAATTATTTTTGAAAATTTTGATTCCATTTTCTTTGTCCTTTTGCTTTCCTTAGCTTCTTGGTTTATTAGAAATTATCAGAGTTCATTGATATCTCGAGTCAGAAACATCTTTTGCAACATGCCACAAGCACGCAGGCGTCATATGGACTCGCTGACAGCAACCAGAGCCGTTACAATGATTGAAGAAGGTCATTCGCAGCGATCTGTGGGTTTGCAATTGGGATTTTCTCGAAGAGCTATTCAAAATCTATGGAATCGTTTCCAAGAGACCGGCAGTGTTAGAAGAAGACCTGGTTCGGGCAGAGTTTGCATTACAACAGCTCAAGAGGATCGTTACATTCGATTAAGTGCGCGCCGATCTCGCACAACGACGGCCCGCAAGCTGCAAAATCGTTTACGGCTCACAACGGGTACTCGTGTCAGTGACCAAACTATTCGTAATCGATTGCATGAAGACCAGCAGGCATCAAGAAGGCGAGTTGTCCGTGTTCCATTAACCAGAAATCATCGTGCAAATCGTTTAAGATTTACCCGCCAACATTTGGACTGGGACATAAACCAATGGGGCATGGTGCTCTTCACAGACGAATGCAAAGTTAATTTTTTTAACGACG
This sequence comes from Choreutis nemorana, assembly GCA_949316135.1. Lineage (NCBI taxonomy): Eukaryota > Metazoa > Arthropoda > Insecta > Lepidoptera > Choreutidae > Choreutis > Choreutis nemorana. Next base: position 8,654,979 of record OX438612.1, read on the forward strand.
ATCGGCGTATTAGAGTATGGAGAAGACGCGGCGAGAGATTTTCAGAAGCCTGCATCCATGAAGTCGATCGTTTTGGTGGTCCAAATGTAATGATTTGGGGCGGGATAAGCTTACACGGCAAAACTGAGCTCGCTATTTTAAATGAGGGTACTGTTACTGGTCAGCGGTATATTGAGGAAGTTGTCAGACCACATGTGATCCCATTTGCCCAGCGAGCGGGTCCTAGATTCATCTTGATGCAAGACAATGCTCGTGCACACACGGCTCAAGCGACTCGGTTTGTACTGGAAGCGTCTCAAATTCAAGTGTTGCCGTGGCCGGCGAACAGTCCGGACTTAAATCCAATAGAGCACATGTGGGATCAGTTGAAACGAAGAGTTAGAGACGGTGATCAGGAAATCCACAACCAACAGCAACTCATCAACGCTGTTAAAAGGGCCTGGGAAGTGCGTAGCGAAACGAGGAGGGCATACTCGTTACTAAAAGATGAGCATGGAGTATTGTCTTTTGTTTTCAGTAACTTTACATTGTTTTTATTTTTAACCTTAAATGTGATTTTTTCTTTCAAAAGCAAATAAACTTTTAATCATTATTATTGGAATAAGTTTATTGGTCTACACGGTAAAAACAACATTAGTTTTCATTATGGAGACAAAAAAATATAAATTGGTTTTATTATTATCATGGTACAGACAAAATACCTCGTGGCCCTTATTTTGTTTTGAGTAGTATATAACTTTCCATCAGGAACCGTCTACTCGTTGTTCATTTAAAAAGTTCAAAATTTTGCGAGGCGGTGTATAGGCTGCGGTGAATGCTTAACATCAGGCGGCCCGTATGCTTCTAAAAAAAAAAATGTATTGTATGTACATACGCTTTGCACGGAACATAAACAGAAGGGTTAATGGCATATCCTTTTGCCTATAACAAGCCGAAAGCGACTCGCTTTCACCCAATCTGTTGAACACGAATGCTCACTTAGGTGCAAACAACACTTCGCTAATGAATATTTTACGCCTGGTGAAATTGCTGGGGCCAGTTCCCAGGGAAATGGTAATGGAAAGAAAGTGTTAAGCTTCAAGTGGGCGGGACGGACTCAGGGAAATTATTCTAAGGGCTGAAGGGCCTTGATCGAACCGCGAAGAGCAATACTGTATGTTTTTGATTGATTTCGTTGTTGCCTCAAGACAGCCGGTAGTGTGTCCGGGAAAGTAGCCTGTGCTTAATACACAGCTGGAATATTCCTCACAAAGGACGCCCCTGTTTATGTCTATCCGAATTTGTTTTGTAAAAGTTGTTGACCAAACTGAAAAGGGTTTGTTTTATACTAGATCTCTTTCGTTTGTGGTTAAAGTTGAATTTCGACTAGATTACTACCTAGTTTTTAATATTTTAGCACAATAAAAATACTGTTGGGTGTTCTAATATATATAAGGTGTTGGGAATTGAGGCCCCAGCTCGATCTAACTAAGTCCTGCCCTGTCATTTTGTACTGGCGCATGTAAATGAAATAAATGTCTACACGCTAGGAAACCTGTGAAGAGCTGAATAAGGAGCTAGTTGAACGAGAGTAAATTGATTTCGAGCTGTTACCGCTGCTTGCATGTCTGAAATCAAGTTTATTCAAGAAGTTAGTATTTAAATTGGTATTATTTCAAACATACAGCTCACACCATAATGAATCTTTCAAGAGGGTCAGCAGAGACACACCGCATTTCGCATGTTTATGTTGAGTCCCAGTTTCAGGTTGCTAATCTGTCGTTACTATACAGGTACAATGAGGAACATGGCAGCTACAATGTACGGCAACCCGAGACTCGAACCCTCGACCTATTGGGCTGGGGCGTTCTACCATGACCTTCACGGTGTATTATTTGTATCTACTGTAATACTCGTAATTAAAATTGAATGTTTAAGAACAGTACCTGTAAAAAAATCAAGTACTACGGCATAATTTTTTTTTTTCTTTCGATAGTCGGTATTTTTAATTGTGGGTGAAAAAAAAATTGATGATAGGTGAGTAGTCTCAATATTTTCTTCTGCATTAAAAAATATAATTTTTATTCAAATAAATAAATAAATAACCACATCCAAGACCGGTAAGCGAGACTATGCGTCTTGCAAATAACACAAAGTCCCGCCCCCGCCGGGATTCGAACCCGGAACCTCTAGCGTAGCAGTCGGCTGTTTAAACCACTGCGCCACCGAGGTCGTTACGTTAAATAAATGTTACTTTAACTTTTCCTTTTAATAAAATAAGTTTACATAAGTATTATAGCATATTTGACATAACCCCATAGTAGGTAGAACTGTGATGTGACAGTGAAAGTCCGGTGATGGGTAAATTACAAGTTGTCGGGTTGTCGTCGCGCAACTTACAATTAACTCTATAGGAACCATGCTATACAACCAAGCAAGTGTGAGGAGATTTGGTAGTATAAGCCTCGAGAAATGGTAATGCGATGGAACCTTGTTTAATTAAGTTGAAAATTACGTTATCAGACAATAATGAGACATTGTACAGTAACATGACTGATGTGTGATGATGTGACGTCATCAAAATGGCTGCCAAGCGCATTACCATTTGACGGGGATTATATTGTAATAAAAATAACGTTTACCAGTGGATCAGATCAGTTTTTTTTTGTGAAATAAGTTTTGAAATCAGAAAGGTTTCGATTTAATATAACCTTTCCTAAATACTATGCCATTTTTAAAAAAGTATATTTTAATATTTTATAAAAGAGTTTTATTATTATGTCACGGGCAAACAAGCGGCCTGGTTACCTGATGGAATGTGATACCGGCGCCTATTGACACGACGATGCCCTTGATGACGTGGAACGTCACCACTGAATAGCACAGCCTAATATGCAGAGGAAGATATCTCTTGTGGCGGTAATTACACTGGCTCTCCTTCGAACCGAAACAGCAAAATTATTATATAAGGTATTCGTAATTAATTTTTCTACATACTTTAACTGCTGGCGAAATATAGAAAATTTAAATATACTTCGTACTTAATTCGGTATGGACATTAAGCCAGAGGTTACAGGTCAGATTATATATCATACATAATGTTTATTTCCAAATAAATATATAACGTTAGTATTTAAACTCGTTATCATAATCGATTAAAATAAAATATTTTGACGACCTTTGACGCATTGGCGCAAACAGCCGACGGGTTCGAACCCCGGTGGGGGCGGAATTTTGTGTTATTTTCAAGACGCGTTGTTTCGCTAACCGGTGTTGGATGTAGTATTCTTATCTATGTAGTTATACCGTATCGTTGCTTAGCAACAGCATCACAAGTTCTTAGGACACTGACTGCAGGGCTGAGTCGATGTGTGTGTCGTAATGTGGTTTGTTTATTTAAAACATTAAAATGTTTATTATCAAGAACAACGGTTATATAAAGAAATGAAAAGGCCTGGTTTTATGTGAATATCTCTTTTCATTTTATTATACAAGAATGATTTAAATTGTGTTGAATATCTTTTTGTAAGGTATTGATTTAATATGAAAAGTTGTGCCGATTCCAATTTTTTGACATTTTTTATTTGAAAAGCTTTAATTTAAGAAAACGGCATATTGAAAATTTGAAAATTTTAATGTTATTACAGTGATTTATTGCCGTTGTTATTTTATTCGTTCTTTCATAGTTGAGTTTGAAAATAACAGATCCGCTAAGTAGGTGAAATGTAAGATGGGAAAATGTTTCCGTATGACATAGTGCCTAAGCAATATCAGGGCAGATTATTCCGAACTAAAATAAAAATTGACTTAAATTGCTAAATTTAGACTTGTTCTGGTAAAAAATATGGTTGATTCGAAATTAAATTATAACAAAAAAAAAAAAATCGAAAGAACAGGCGGTATGGTCGAAAGACTATTATAGCCTGCGCCAGGGGCGAAAAAAAAAAATGATAACCAAAAAAAAAACAGTAAAAAGAACAAAGATATGTTAAAGGACAACTTCATTTAATAAATGTGAATAAAATGTTTTTCTATTAATATTCAAACATAAAACAAAAATCGATCTGGTTTACCTTCTATAGATAAGATCATCGCAATATATCATAAAGTTCATTATAACGATCTAGATAATGATCTATTATGGTAGATCAAATAAATTAAAGGCGACAAGTTTGTAATTAAAAAAACGTTAACGCAACATTATAATTAAAGATCGGGTTTTAAGATATTTTATCTATGGTACATTTGAGTGTAGATTTTTTAGATTTATGTTTAATAGCTCCTCTATACGATGGGCCATTCCTTGCTATTCGGAGATGGTCATGCTATAGTTGTTTAATGAGTCATCCGACGCGACACGACGCCACTATCCCTCTACACGGGCCAGGCTAGTGGGCAAGCCCGGATGGCCCATCGTATGGTGCCGCAATAAAAAATGCAGATATGTACTTTTTTACCAATACATAACTTTCTTATGTAGCATATAATGGGTAGTTACTAGCAGAGAAACAGTCCATTCGCTTGTTAGATGCATCAGGTGCTCGTTTCCTTGCTGCGAACTTTTTATTAAGGTATTTTTGGGGTATTGAATCTAGAAGTCTAGAGTAAATGTGATTTTTTCAGACAAGCTTTCTTCTTTTTCTCCTTTCTATGTGGATATTTGAAATATCCGGACTAAACGCTCTGAAAAATATTTTATAATGCGTACTGCAAAGTAGAGGAATTACTTGCAGAGGTATTTCCTGATCATTATAACCTTGGGCTCCTTAAGGGAAGAGTGAATGGTTTCTCTTGGCTAGGCATGTTAAACCTTAGACTTCAGCGCCGCTCAACATCAGGCGGGTTTATCAAATGATTTTCTGGTAAAAAAACAAGCATTCTTCACCTTCGGCCGCATCGTTACTTACGAATATCATCACATGAGATTGTTGCCAAATAATTGAGGATTGTAACAGATGCGTTGCTAATAAAATTAAAAGATGTAATTACAATAATAAAAAAACTCAACGTAAACATGCGAATAGCGGTAATTGACATCTGTGCCGACCCCTCTCGAGGGATAACGGCGTGAGTTTGTTTTTTTTTAAAAAAATTTTGCGTCTCCTAAAACTAACTTCCTAACCTAACCTTCGTGGTTACCTTTCTGAATGAAGTAACTGTATTGTGAAACTATTTCAATCAATATAAGTTAATAGTATCAATAGAATATTGAATAGCTTCCTTCATTATATAAATGTGGGCAGGTTGTGAGTAAAGTAAAAGTGCAATAACAAGTTAATAATATCCTGATAAGTTGTATTTAGGTTTTATTGAATTCTCTATCTTATTTTATGTCGAACGTAATATTATCGAGACTTTTCTGGAAAAAAGTTTTTACAGCAGAGAGGTTTATCTTGACTAGTTGTTTCCCAGTGGTTTTCTTTTTCTGTGAGCTTTCCCGATGTTTTATATAGTTATTCTGCTAGTTAGAACAGACATAATAAAATTCAGTCCAGTCGTAATCAGGTTAAAATTGTGTAATTACCTTTTTTTTGTCGGAATTTTGCCAAGGGGGTATGTGGGACTAATCGAAGAAGATGTGACGCTACCCACTAAAACACTCCGGCGTTCTCCTGCTTTGCCGTTGGTGAGGGCGCCATGGGGATTTCACCATGACACCGTCCGGCCGCACCTACTACTGGCTCGCCGGTGCCCCATGCCTTAGGAGGCTGATTTTGATATGAGGGAGCAAAATAAAATAACACATTTAAATATTTTTAACATACAGTGGCGGTACTGTCACACAAGCCCAAAAGCCCGGCTTGCCCTATCGAACCAAGGTAAGTTGGCGCTCTCGTTCATTCATTACTTTTCAAATCAAATAACAATATGCTTTGCATAGCATGGTTCAAAATTCGCGCTAATTCGAACGCGTAGTATGAAATATAGATTTAAGAGTAAAGAGGCAATAAGACGTTTATCGAAATGAATTATAAAACTGCAATAACGTATCTTTCGGCTTGCCCTATTCTAAAACTCCAGGCACGCCACTGTTAATATACAATAGATACCTTTATCCGAAAAAATATATAGTAATTGCAGGAAAAGGTTTGTTATTAATAATTTAATATAGCTCAATAACAATATATGTAAATGACTCGACTTACTTTGTCATGTGTTATCTGTCAACTCTATTATTCAAATTTGATTGATAATTACAGAGTTATATTTACTTGTACAACCCGTGCGACCAAACTGTGCACCTCCCGCGGTGACGTAACTCTTAACGGTCCTGTACTGTGATGCTACTGAACGCACGAGGCGAACATGGGGTGCGGCGCGGGGAAGCGGGAGAGGGGGCGCATTCCAGCGAAGTGCACAGTTGAGTCGCACGGATTATATGTCGGACTATTTTGATGCGATGTGGGATTTGTTACATGTTGTTTGAATATTTGCATATTGTAGTAAAAAAAATCAAAAGTATAATGCAACTACGGAGGTTTCTTGCCGGATTCTTCCCTTTAGAAATAGCATTCCGAACCGTTGGTTGTTTAAAAAATGACGATTTGAATGTGCTTATTTTAAGTATATTCGAATAAAAAAACATTTCGTGTTTGAAACATTTTGAAAACGAGTGAAAAAAGGGTCTAATGCTTGCCCTATATGTACATAAAAACCCTTAATATAGTTTTCTGATTAATTTTTACTGGATTTTTTTTATCACACCATATCCAATCGTGTTTTTATCACTAACATTTGCTCAATCCGGTATTCGAACCTAGGATCGGTGACTCGAGTGCACAGTTCAACAAAGACAACACTATAGCATTGAATACAAATTGGGAATTCAACCTTAAAAGTATTAATTTCAGGTTTAATTAACTTTTATATCTGCTCATACATGAATTTACAAATTAATGGACTCATCAGAATCCGGAGATGCTTTTATTTTTAGTTAGAAAGTAATTAAAACCGCGATTAATTTTACGATTGTCAATCACCACGTTTGTAATTTGTTAAGTTTCGGGCTTGCCTTCAATATTAGCGGAGTGGCGTTTTATACAAAACGCATATTGAATCATTAATTAGAAAATTAAATTAAATCAAATTCATCAGCATAAATGCCAAGATAACTCTGTCTCTGTTGAGTCCCTATTACGTTTAAACAGCTTAAAAGATTTTGAGAAAATTTAGCAGATTATACAGAAAAATTGCATCGTGTTCGATGGTGAAAGCCAACCAAAAAAAAAACAAAAAAAACACTTAAAGAGAGAAAAAATTGCCAAATGGTCGTGTATAAAATGAAAAAGGAGATACCTTAATTAGAATATTAAATTAAATCAAATTCATCAGCATAAATGCCAAAATAACTCTGTCTCTGTTGAGTCCCTATTAAATTTAAACAGCTTAAAAGATTTCAATAAAATTTAGCGCAGAGAGATACATTTTACTGTATGGACGGAATAAGCAAACTTTAAAAAAATAAAAAATAAGATGGCGCCGTAAGTGCTTCTTTTTCGTGTTTAATTGAATATTTAGACATTTTTAATTCCACAAAGAATAAACATCAAAAAATGCTCTAAAATTACTGAAGTAGTTAATTTTATTACTTTATTTAATTTTATTATTAATTTTTTTACTTTGTCTTAATTTCTTAATCATACACACACACTCATACATACAAACTTCCTACACAAATACACTCACATGTACACCCAAGATTTCCCAATTCTGATTCCCAAACCCAATTCTGATTTTATTTTGTATGATAAAAATCTTAATTAGCTTAAGACAAGCTTATTTTTCCTGAAACTTTTAATTTCTTACGGCTGTGTTTTAAAATAAAAATATCAGCAATGTTTTTGTAAAAGAGAAAAAAAAGTAGTGTTAAAAATGAGAAGGGAGAGTTTAAATCAAGAGTTTTACCATGAACCAATATCGCCGCCGCTCACACTGGAGCTGTACCTCTGGTCGTAAACCGACTGTATCAAGTTGTCGTTAACAGGTGGTTACGATAACCATTAAAATATAGTTCAACTTTCGCTGGACGGCATTCCTTAGCAGAATGCTAAATGGACTAGCCCGCGGATGAATAAATATGACCTGTCTCACTTAGATAAGTCCATAAAATATATTTATATTAAAAAGATTAGGTATTGAAATATATATTTTTTTGTACAGAAATGTCTGCTGTTGTAGGGTTCAGTACCCATAGGATGACTCGACACTATTATTGAGCCTCCGCTGTCCATCTGCCCGTTTATCAGCGGGCTGCATCTCATGAACTATAAGAGATAGATTCTTGAATTTTTTAGAGAATATCCATTTCTCTTGCTATATACAGTGAAACCTAGTTAATTGGGATCTCAAGGGACCAAGGATTTTGTACCATTTAAAGAGGTTTTCATTTATCCAGTTTACCATTTAGACAGATTTAAAAATTTGTTGTCTCATTTACAGAGGCCGTAAACAAAACACGTGCGAAAGAAATTCGAATGTTTGTAAACAATCGTGTCGAAACCTGTCCCAACCTGATACATTATCTCACTTATAAAGGGAACTGAGCTCCAGAGTCCCAATTATAGAGGTAAACATGAAAAAAATCCTAGAGATCAAATCTCATTTAATCAGGTTCGAAAAGTCCCATTAACAGAGGTAATTCGATGAAAAAGTGCCGGGACCTCATTGTAGTTCTCAATACTAGACGTTTCTCACTTATCCAGGTTCCACTTAACCAGGTTTCACTGTATCTATATCAGCAAATACTAACACATAAAGAAATCAAATATTTTATATATAATTATGATGTTTTGATTGCTCTTGTTTCTTTTACGAAATCATCTTATAATTTGCATATTATTTAAAATTGTACTATAATACGGAACCCTTCATGTGCGATTCCGACTCATACTTGGCAGATTTTTTAGTATACTAAAAAAATAATGAGTGCTAATTAAATATTCAGTTTATCTGATAAGTAAGATTAAAATAACTGAAAGACAATGATTATCGTCAAATGTATCGTTAAATAAGTCATGATTTAACTTTAAATTTAATTTTAAAATAAACAAACATCTTCCATTCCATAAACATTCCAAATCCGTCGACAACATCTTAACGTCTCATTCGACACTCCATAATGAACACGGTGTTGTATTTCAATATAACACACTGGGATCGAATCACGCAAAACGTGGCGTGTTTTTAAACGTTCCTAACACGACGGCAATGTTTTAGAATAATTAGATTTTTATGTTGTTTCCTTTTATTAACATGGTACCTTATAATGACTTAAAAAAAATGACATATCAGTCTAAGATGCTAGGCATCAGTAGACATTTTTTATTGTTTGAATTGGTTGTGCCGTGCGTTTTGCTTTTTTTTCAAATACATAAATTTTTGAAACAAAAGTCTTTAAAAAAAAACCTTTTCTTACGATATTTACAGTGCGTTTGTTGCGTAAAAAATAAAATATTACAGTATTTTTCTAACCGCAGCGTTTTTATAAGCCAGTAAGTTCAGCGTACGGTTATTCGTTTATAGTAAGAGCGGTTTCGGAACGCGGAAGAAAGCCTAATGCTTAAATTTTTGAAGTTAAGCTATTTTTATATTCATATCATTTCGTTAACAGAAGCTTTACGAACAAAAGTGGAGTAAATATGAGCTTAAATAATTAATTTCACAATCCTTAGTTTTGAGTTTGAGCCAAAATTTTGACTTGTTGCAATTTTTTTTCTGTAATAAACTCTAGAAAGATAAGGAAGTCGTATTGTGTTTTGAGTAGAGCTTAGATTAAATTAAAAAAGCGTACGCCATGACTTTGAAATCTTCAACTGAAAACGGGCGTCAAACACATAAAAACGTTTCACAAACATAAACTCACGCCGTAATAAACCCCTCGAGAGGGGTAGGCAGAGGTGTTACACACCGCATTCCGCATGTTTATGTTGAGTCCCAGTGCGACAGGTTGCGAATCTGTCGCCAATATCCGAGCACAATAATTAACATGGCAGCTATAATGTACGGTAACCCGAGACTCGAACCCTCGGTCGGCTAAACAAGGCACGTAACAAACTGAGCTACCACGTCCTCACATAAAACATTAAATAAACTTTTTTTTATTTTTCTTGCAGTTTACGAGTGTTTGTCTTGTTTATGGGCCAATGGTGTGCACACCTTTAATTGGTATACCCTTTGATTTATATTTCTATTTCATTTATAACCACACATTGTAAAGTACCCCTGTGTAATGCTGGTGTTGTGCCAATAAATAAGTAAAAAATTTTCAAAATAAAGGGTCACATAGAAAATAATTAATAGATTTAAAAAATCCAAAAACCCACGTTTTTAAATGTCCTAAAAATAAAAAAATAACCCTACGGGCCTGAAAGAGGGGCCACTCAAAACGTAGGGGCGTAGTTATTTAAGGGATTATTAATGGGATATATTTACATGACGTGTATAGACCGTGGGTGTAACATGCAAAGATACGCCCCTACGTTTTGAGTTTCCCCTATTTCAGCCCCGTAGGGTTATTTTCTTAATTTTAGGGCATTTAAAAACGTGGGTTTTAGATTTTTTAAATCTATTAATTATTATTTTTTTCTGCCTCAAAAGTCACTCCATACAAATTTTATCAAAATCGGTCCAGCCGTTTTATAGTTGTAATTTGCATTGTCATCGGGTTTGATGCTAACCTGAAAATTTCAGCCTGCTAGCTTATCGGGAAGTGCCTCAAAATTGAGTTGCAAAAATCCAACCGGAACGATAAACAAACAAACAAGAAAGTGAGTGTATAAAAACGTGGGGTAAAATAATTACTTTCTTAGCTGTACTTGAATTTTTAGACGCATTGTTTCGCTAACCGGTCTTGGTAGTATTATCTATGTAGTTTATACCATATCGTTGCTAAGTGCCTGCGATACAAGATCTTAGTGCAATGCTGAGTCAATGTGTGTGTGATGTGGTTATTTTTTAAATCCTATTACAATTAGTAATTAATAGAGATATGTTTTTTTGTCTTTGTGTACACCTTACGGTAATTACCTTCTTGTTCGACGCATATACTTTTTTCAATACAATTTTTATAAGCTGTTAAGTACCTTTATTTCATATATATATTTCTATAAATAATTTTTGATACAAATATATCGGGTACTGACAATTTTTTCTACGTCAGTCTCTGGTTTTTCCAAACAGAATTGAATGGATATTTTTTTTTTTTAAATGACCTAAACCACTATTATCATAAGTATATAATTTTAAGACTGAAACATACAACAGATTATATTAAAATCGCACCCAACACTGTTAAATTAAACGGTTATGGTGTTAAATTTAACTACATAGATAATTAATTATGGCCTCCTTATTTAATATGTATGGCGGTCGCTTTGAAAACTTACGCGTAGGTGATGAATTTAGAACCGAATGCAAATGGTAACATGAAGATATACTATCAATACATAATGATGGTGTGTTCCCCGCAAAATGATAAAATACCTGGCAGCCATGTTGGTGGTGTTAAATTTAAGTCACCTCCTGCCGTTGAACTCTTACTATCTACCGTCAGTAACACTAGACATCAAGTATTTTTCTACTCATTTTAATCAACAAATCACAATAAATATAACAAAAACATCAACAAAATTCTATAAGAATGTTAAAATAAAAATAACGCGCTGACTATACTTTAACTCACGCCGCAGTCCCTCGAGAGGGGTTGGTAGAGGTGCTTGCTACACACCGCTTTTTCGCATGTTTATGTTGAGTCCCAGTATGACAGGTTGCGAATCTGTCGCCACTATCCGGGCACAATGAGAAACATGGGAGCTACAACATACGGGAACTTGAACCCTCGAACTGTCGGGTCGGGTCGGTCGGATATCCATGGCACGCAACAAACTGAGTTACCACGTCCTCTTACACAACAAGATAACAACAAAATTCCATTAAAATGTAAAAATAAAAATAACGGGTTGACTTGTGTTGCGGTATATGAGTTAAATGGCAGCGAATGACGCAAAATAGACTTTATCAACATAGCTGTCAAGTTTTCTATCATTTTACGGGAATTAATAATAATAATAACAATAATAGATATCTTTATTTACGTAAAACATATTAAATAATTAAAATTTATTACCTGTAATTTATCACAAATTCCTTATAAAATAAATTAACATAGGTATCGAATCCGATCGAATATATTCTGGAGAATATACAAGTAAATGGACCTGTGGTAACCTCAAACACTATAGGAGAAAGTGGATGATTTAATCGATCGATTACGGCGATCACATACGTTTGGTTATTTAGACCGATCGTGAATCATGGTAGATGAGTTGTGGGCTTGTATGTGTGTATTTTACTAAGTACCTAAGTCCTTTCCATTTTTGCCGTGAAGCAGTTCGCTGTGATTCGGTCAGAAAGAGAGCCAGTATAATTACCGACACGATAGGTATAGCATCTTTACCTCTACATGGGCAACGCTTAGCGGATGCTCTTCGTGTTTCACGACATCAGGGCCATAGTCGTGTCTATAGGCGGTATCACTTTACTTTAGGTGAACCGTTTGCTTGAAATTGTATTGAAAACAAAACTTTGTAAAACAGCTGACTCAATAGACTTCGGAATGATTGGGCCCAATTCACACCACTGAAACTCTTGTAACCAGGATCAACAGTAGCATCGTTTGTGACGGATAATGCAGCTGTGAGATGAAACAAAGGTATTTGAATGGTGTAATACAAATTTTGAAGTATTTTTTTTCGTTTGTATATTTTGACTTTTACTCAAGCACGATTAGGTTTCTTGCTTCCTCCTATTTCTTTTGATTAAGTTCGTTGCGGGTCCCAAGACAGCCGGTAGGGTGTCCGGGCACAGCCCGTTATTGCGTTATTGCACAGCTGCATTATTTGTTGATTATTCGATCAAAGGACGCTACTGTTGATCCTGGTGAAGGAGTTGCAGTGGTGCGACAGAGTGGCGGGTGTGCATCGAAAAAAAACACACGATGTTTAAAGAGAAAAGCTACATTTTTTACCCGACTACGGTAAAGCAAAAAGGATAGTTATAATTACAATTTATTGTAAGCAAAGTAGCGAGATTGTAAGAAATGTATTAGCAAGGCTTTACTTACTACAAACACCTGTTAGATTTATTTGTTTTCACATGAAGCTTGAGTCTTCCGTGAGAGGAAGTCGTGTCTCACACGCGGACACAAGGAAACGTATTAACTACATGTAAATATATACTTGACTATAGAAAAAAATGCAACAGTTTATTACTGCATTTCTATGAACTGTACTTCTAAGTATATAATGTGCGTGTATTTTGTATATGTCCACGGCTGTGTCGTTGATGATATGGTTATATTATTAGGTAGGATATTGTCATAATTATATAAACGAATAAAACATAAATATAAACTTTCAGACGACCTCTGTGGCGCAGTGGTATAAACAGCCGCCTGCTACTGGGATCCCATCATAAGATCCTGGCCTGATAAACTAGAAAGAACGTCCTTTCAGAGAAAAAAAGAATTTTCCAAATCGGTTGATAATCAAAAAAGTTTTGCCCGAACTGACATTTAAAAAACACAATATAAAGTCGAATTGAGAAGCATCTTCTTTTTTTGAAGTCGGTAAAAAAATAGCAAAGATCCGTCCGACAGTCAGACAAACCAACATTCACGTCCGGTGTAAACCGCCAATTATTTAAAATCCATTCTCCTCCATAGATAAAAGCTTGAAACATGATAGCGGAATTTATTGATGCATTCATTCAGGTCAGTTAGCTTTGAATTCCTTTAAAATTTGACTTGCGTTCGTATTTATCTGTGTTGTTAATAGTATTGCGGCATTTTGAATTTTTGCTTTGAATCTTTGTTCAACGAGAGGTACACATCCGAATACATAAAATAAACTCACGCCATAATGAATCGCATTTTTATGTTGAGTCCCAGTTTGACAGGTTGCGAATCTGTCGGCACATTGAGAAACATTTCAGCTACAACTTACGGCAACCCGAGACTCGTACCCTCGACCTGTCGGGTCGGGTCGGTCGGTTATCCAAGGCAGTAAACAAACTGAGCTACCACGTCCTCCTCCGTCCACGAGAGGTACTTTTAGTGGAAACAAAAAAATTATTAATTGTAACTTTTTGTCTTGTTAGTTTGTGCTTTAAACTTCTTTGTACATAAAAATTAATGAGCCTTGTTGTTGATAAAACTCGGGAACGGCTTGACCGATATTGATGATTCTTTTTTCGCTTTTTAATAAAAAAATATCTTAAATTAAATAACTCTCATCTGAGCTCTGTGTGTACAAAATCACATTTATTACACCTCTAGTTATCGCATCCCGGGAAACATGCAATCTAATCATGATTGATAGCATTGTATCACGTTATCAACGTGCCTCCTCCATGTTTGTTTATACGCTACATCTCTATATTCTGTTTTAAATGCGTGAAAATATTATGAAAAGGTACTTTTGTATTAGTTTATTATACAAAAAAGGAAAGATGAAGGTCGGTTTCTGACTTCCTCCTATTTGTTCTGATTTGAGGTGAACGCGCATTTATCCGACCCGAACGAAAATAATGTTAAAATTCTTTCAATGAAATACTATTAAACTTCACACACATACCAGACTTGAATCTTCCGAATCTTGTACGAGGTCTCCTTGACTTCGTTGCGGGTCCCAGGATAGGTAGGGTGTCCAGGCACAGCCTGTGTCATTGCACAGCTGCGGTATTCGTTGATGATTCGATCAAAGGACGCCATTGTTGATCCTGGTGAACAGGAGTTGCAGTGGTGGGACAGAGTGGCGTGAGAGATTCTGAATACCTGACCCAATGATTATTGGTTGCCATTTCTTGTTTCTTCTAGAATATTCTCAACTTTCAACTTTGCAATGTATTTCAGTAGCTTTAAATAAGAGTTTAATATAAATAGATAAGAGTATATATAACACTCACCTTAATGAATAAATGAATAAAAAATAAATATAAAAATGCATGAATTTTTATTTTATAAGTATTCTATATATTAAGGAATGTATTATTTATTGATTCATTAATTTATATCACTAAACTATAAAGTTTTATTAAATAATCTTAATACTAATGTTTATTTAAAAAAAGAGATTTTAGTCTGATTTAATTTTAATTAAATAAAATATGAATGTTAATTTATAACCTTGAAATATATTAATTTTCAACCTCAAACAGAAAGCGAGCAATCATTCTAATGAATGCATAAGATGTTTAATTATTTTGTACATATTTTATTTTAAAACTTAACTTATGTCTCAATTTTTGTTTTTGTTTCAGGTATTACAAAAATTAGTAGTTTAACACTACAAAAACACGCTTGGAATGCCACTGTCTATCTTCTGGCTTCATCATCAGACCTTGAAACCTAATATCGTGGTCATAGTTCACTACAAGACTTTCCTAAGAAATCCAAAACATGTGATATAATTTTCCATCATGAAGTTCCAGTTCATATCTTCCGGCTCCATCATCAGATCAGTTCGACAGTACCATATTATTGTATTGTCATCAGAATTACATACAGCTGCCAATTTTCATTACGCTACGACCCTTGGAAGATGGTTAAATTATTTACCTTAGATTCCATTACATAGTGACATACACCATAGTTTCACCATAGTTTGACGGCCTCTGTGCCGCAGTGGTGTTAAAACGCCGACTGCTACAGAGGTTCGGGGTTCGAATCCGAAGTGGGGGCGGAACTTTGCGTTATTATCAAGACCATCCAAGAGGTCTCGGATGTAGTATTCTTATCGATGTAGTTTATACCATATCGTTGCTTAGTGCATGCGACACAAGTTCTTACGATACTTAAGCAAGGCTGAGTCAATGTGTGTGTAGTGGTGTGGTTTGTTTATTATTATTATTATTACATACAGGTCGACCGAATTAAAGCGTGCTAAAAACAAACAATTGATGAATGTCGTTTTGTTGAAACAGATACAGTTTGATATCCACCTGTTACTTCCATAAACGAAGCAAAAAATGATTCGGCGTCACGCGACGTAAAACCTATCAGGTATTTATTCACAGACTCAGACATTCTGGTGAATGAAGTAAATGCAGAATCTTGTATATAGCTTAAAAATAAAATAAAAGTTCCGCTTCTTTGCAGTTCTATCAAGGAACCGTTTTCTTAGAACTTCAAGTCTAATATCATTTCTGTAAGAGTTCATAAAGGCTTTTAATGATTTGTTTTTTTTCTCTTTCTTTCATAAAAGTTTAATATAATGATTTCACAAATGTTAATATCTGTTTCTGTTAATTATATATTTGAATTATGGCTATGGAAGAGCGGGACCTTCTGACACAGGTATTTTATACTTAAAAGAAGGCCTCAATTAACGGAAAATGGATTTTTTTTATTTTTCACTGAAATAAACAATTTATTAATATGTATTTCGAACTAGCCAATCTTTCAATTGTACAACTTCACGGGAACAAACAAGCAAACGGTTCATTTCAATTCCTGATGGAAAGTGATACCGTCGCCTATTAATACGACGATGCCCCTGATGTGAAACACCAAGAGCAACCCCTAAGCCGTTGCTCATGTAGAGGTAATGTAATACCTCTCGTGCCAGTAAGTACACAGGCTCTCCAATTCTTTGAACCGAAACACAGCGAACTATATCTGTGGTTCTTACTTTTTTTTTTTTTTTTTTTTGTATTTATTCTTTAGCTATTAATAAAATGAATGTAGGTATGTTAATTGATATCTATGAGTACCTACCAGAGATAAGGTTTTTTTTGCTAGTAAATTCACTTGCCTAACCTATTTACCGTCGTTGGTAAAATAGGTCAAATTACTTTCATTACTGTAGATTTTTTTTGGTATAAAATTTTCTTCATTAAACAATCAGTTCGTAGGTCATTCAAGAAATATCATTTATAATTTAATATAAATCGATTTTAAAACACTACTGAAGTTGTTTGTCCCAAAAATTCATACCTACTATCACCGCTTGCGCACAGCACCGCGCATGCGCATTTTTCCCAGTCACCTGCCGCGCCTTTCCACTGACGAACGCGTTTGACCGTCTCAACATGCCGACATACCCGCGTATACTACTTCGATCGAACTAAAAAAGCGAATACCGTGTTTGCAATTTTAAATTTAGAAGTTGGAACTAAACATACAATTTCCGTGTTCTACAATTCGAAAAAAGAAACTGCAATAAACGAATTCCTTGTTCTACAATTTGAAATTTAAAAGTTGGAACTAAATATACGAAATCCGTGTTCTAAATTCGAACTGACGTTGAAATTCTTTTTTTCGGTTTTTTTTTTTTAAATTTTGGTGTGTGCATAGAAAAGAGTGATGTGTTAGTTATTACTTCTCGATTGTTTTTGGACTTTAATAATGAAGGTAAAGTCTACCCTATTTTTTCATAATACTTCACTGAACGGAAATATAAAATAGTTCAAAATTAAAATAAGAATTATTCGTTAGTATTTAATTAAAACTTAAGCCTTCAGTTTAATTATTCTGTTTAATTTAATGTTCCATTTTGTTGAGCAAAAATATTTTATTGCTGCACTTTTTGTATCCGTTTTTATGTTTCATAATAAGTAACATTAATGGTTCTATCCAAAGTCTAAACAGTACTACACATAGCGTTTATCCTAACCTTTCGTGGATGGAATTTTGTTGCGCTAACAGAGTATGAAGGTACTTATTGTAAGTAGGGTATAATACACGAACACCCACTTTGTTTGTTTTCGTTGGACTTTTCTTTGTTTTAAATTTTATTTATTGATAATATTGACAGTATTTGTTGAAATATGTTTAAAAAAATTAATTATGTAAAACGACCCCGAGACGTCTTTTTTTTTAATTTTCCGTATTACATATTACGTACGTATTACGTAATGCATATTTTTTCCTTGTAAGTAAAAGTTCATGATATCCCCCTGTAATTAACGTCGAATATAAAATTATTGTGGTCATAGTCCCAACTTAACCAATTGTTAACAGTGATTTGCACCTAGATAACTTTAACGATAACTAATTTCAAACGTAAAATTTTCGGGTAGCATAAAATAGTGTTGCGCTATTTTTATAGTTTAATAAAATGACGCCCAAAAATAACAATATAGCTCCAACAGTTAGTTTCACTTTATTATTTAACTATAACAGAATGCTCAACTTTAACAACATTTTTGGGTTACTTTAAAATGAAGTCTCAGTGCAATTCGTATTTTTTTTTTCATAACCTAACTTTTGAAACATGAATGAATACACTGCTGTGAATGTCGCACATCAGTTGCTACACTTCCTTAAATAGTGTATTGCATATCCATTTTTTTTTTAAATCTGAAATTTCAAAGATACCGTACATAGGTATAATCTTTTTATTATTTATTTATGCAAAACATAAAGTAGATAAATATTTACCACATTAATCAGCATAATACATAAGCAGGACCTTTAAATATAATCATTTAATTGGGGTGAAAACATTATTTGAAATTAAAATGGTGAACAATTGAATTAGGATGTATTAATTTCGTAATATTCGTATATAAAAGCGAAATGTAAGTTTACTTCTTTATAATATTATTAAATACAAAGCGGAATGTAAGTTTTGACTTGAAAAGGTAACTCAATATATAAATGCTTGTATATGGGTAGTAAAAAGAAACTAGTTTTTGTAGTACATTTTCTTCCTAATGAAATGAATGTCCTGTTTGTTTGTACGGTCCTTATATCTACTATCTATATAATTAGCGGCCCGCCCTTGGCTTCACACGGGTGGAATTTATTATGTATAAAAGAAAAAAAAAGCCTATATGTTTTGGGGATAATGTAGTATTTTAAAATCGGTCCAGTACTTTAAATATACAAAAATACAAAAGTTTCCAATTTATTTTATTACAGTAGATAAAAAATGCGAATGTTACTCCGTCTGTCTTCCTGCTACCTTTTGACGAATAAACTGTTGAACGGATTTTCATAAAATTTTGACAAAACGGAGACAAATTTAGACAAAGGACATTTAAAAAATTCGTAAAGTTTAGTTTTGATCACGTTGTTTCGCTTCTTTAAATAAATTCAATATTTTACATATATAAATTTATTTTTGAAAATTTCCAAGTAACTGTCCGTTTATTACTGAATAATAAGAAAATTATATATTTTGTAAAAAAGACAAACTAAATTGTACTACTATGCAGATGTAGTTTCGGGCAAAAGCCAGTATGCCATACACGCCGGTCATACAAACAACCTGCCTGGAAAACTACAGGTTTACCGTCAATCTCAAGTAAAAGTGTGTGTATGTGTGTCAATGGCACTTCATAACACTTTTTTATATGTTCACTAGTTTCTGTAGGTGACTTTATCCATGAACAAATCTTTTTTCTCCATGACAAAATTTAGCTCTGGTAAGATTTATTTTCTTGCAACATTTTATAGAAAACTGTTCAACGGTTTAGGTTTGAAATGGTAACAGACAGACATTCCTTTTCAAATCTTCGCTTTTGTATACGAGCCAAGTCACAAAAACATAGACAAGAAATGTTATAAAAGAAATGTCTTAATATTTTTGCTTTTTCTTAGTTACTCTAATATATTAAAAAAATCTAAATACGATATAATATCATTGAAAAGTGACGCCTTTCTTTTCAATGAAATACCTACTTGATATTTTATATAAAACTATTTAGACAACACCTATCAATATTGCATAAGAACTGTTTTATTATTTTTTTTCATCCAATCAATCATTGGCTTTCTGAACGTGCAGCTATTTCTTCATCGAACGTAATTTAAAAGAAAAAAAAAACACGTAGGTAATTTGAATTAGGAACATCGAACCCGGAATGAGTTCCGATACACGGACGGTTGGATATTCTGTTTCCGCAACACCTTTCAGTGGTTCGTTCTGTTATGTTGGCACATCACTTCTTGTAGTAGCAGCTATGTTGTTTTGTTTGTTTGCCTTGTTGCCGTGTACAATTTAAATGTTATATTTTAGTAAAACTGGCTTTGTAAGCCCGGTCGCCCGGTTGTTTGTGTGCGTGCGTTTTGAGGGAAAATTTAGCTTTGTCTTTCTAATAAATTTCTTTGACAAATTTTGGCCCAAACTGTTCGCAGGGTTCCAGGGGGGCTAGGGGGCCCAAGCCCTCCCAAAAGCATCTGAGTTCTTTGGACTTTTAGCTTTTTGTTAGTTAAAACCCAAAATAAGAGGGCTGTCTCGCCCCCCAAAATTTCATTCCTTTATTCGCCACTGAGTCAAGTCAAAGGATTATTATTATGAAACATTTATTTCGGATCAAAATCTTTATGTAGTTAGTGAATATCTTATAGCTATATTTAGAATAAATAAATGAATTACAATAAAAAAACAATGTCACACACACACACAAAAATAAACTATTAATTTAATGTCATTACAATTACAATTACAATTTGTAAGTCACTATAATTTTACTGTCATTAATCTGGACCAGTGTTAATGTGTAACAGACTTTACAAGAAACGTGTATATGATAATTTTTGTATTGCAATCGAAAAAAGGCTTTCCAATATTAAAAGGGAAAATAATTACAAATAAACAAAAAAAAAAAAAAACTCGTGACATGAAAGTTTGGTTTTGAATTATTTTTTGCATTGTAAAAGTTTCTCAAAATAAATTTGCAATTTACCGTAAAATAAGTATGTGAAATGAATTGATAGAATGAATGAAATTTAAAATATTGCTGGGTACACTTTTGCAGAATACATTCGATGAATTGTGGAAATTATTGTTGGATTATCAAATAGATTCTTGATGTTTTGAAAAAAAAAGATTGGAACTTATAAATCAATGCTTGGTCTGCCAACCGCGGTGAGTTTTTTTTGTTTATTTTTTATTTTATGATTTAAAAGAAATTTTCCTTCTTTTCATGAAATAAAAACTTATTAACTATTTACTGTTGCAAATAAATAAATTTAATTAATACATTTACAAAATGTAATGATAATCATGTGTACAATGGAGTGTGCCCATAGCACTGGCTGCATTTCCACGCTGTATAGCGATGCTCAACCTCTGAGCGAAATGCAGACCAGCGTTCCGGTCACGACTCTCTTTTTTTAATTTAACATTTCAATAACTCACTTTAAATGTTCCAAATATCTTAAATGTTAGAGAATTGTTTAAAAACCACAATAAGATGCATTCATTTTAAATCATTGTCATAACGAAGGTATCATGAGAGATGTTAATGACGAAGTACATATAAAACCTTGGCCTTTCCGTGGTTTTACGGTCGAGTAGCCAAAGGTCGTCTGTGGTTTTTCCCTATTAAACATTTATTTGCATTGTTTTTAAATATATCTCCGGTTTAATTCAAATGGCAACATTACAACAATAAAAATATCACTGAAATAATACTTGAATTCTAATTTCGTGATAATAATAATAACCACTCGCATTGACTCAGCCCTGCGCAGGCGCTAAGCAACGATATGGTATAAACCACATAGATACGAATGCAACATCCAAGACCGGTAAGCGAAACAATGCGTCTTGCAAATAACACAAAGTCCCCACCGGGATTCGAATCCGGAACCTATAGCGTAGCAGTCGGCTGTTTACACCTCTTGGCCTCTCGTCAAATGACGAGGTTTTTGAGTTAAATATCAAAATATCTTTCTGTATTGTTTTCGATGGAGAAAATAGGTAGGATTTATTAGTTCTTTTGAATTTATTTAATATGCACAGACATTTATGATATGAAACTCATATATAACTGACATATACTAAATATTTTTACTCACGTTGTTTAGTTATAATGCAAAATATAAACTCTGTTTCTCCTTTTATATATAAATATTAAATATACAAAAATACCAAGAAAATATTCATTCATTTCCACGTAAAAAAAAATATGAGTATTAATTAGTTTTAACAATAGACATGAGTTCATTATGCCTCATGCATTTCGAGTCTACTCCATACAGTCTAAAGTCTAACATTTGGATTCTAGATTTTTTGTTTCTTTTGCTTTTTTTTTATTTATCATGAGCAAAGCAAAGATAAAAATCGTTATAAACATATTTCAGCTAACTTTAAAAAGGGATAGATAAATACCTTACAATAATAGTTGTTTATTTTTTAAGGGTTTTGTTTGTTATGGATGGACTCATTACAATTTTACTGACATTGAGCCTTGGCTTTCGTAAAACATGATTTTCATTAGAGATGATTTTTATTTAAAAAAGGAAAATTTGAAAAAAGTTTTTTTTATTAATTAAAAATAAATCCATGCCATTTAATTTTTAAAGATTACTCGTTTTTCATGTAAATGTTGGCGTTTTATATCCATTCGAGAAGCACTAGAACGTTTAGAAGACAAAAACATAACACGTGTTATTGGTGAGATAGCCGATATGCTCGAAAAAGTAATTCAACATAGCATCCGTGTGGATCAAACGCAGTCGTGCTCAAAATTTTCATAAAATATCTTTAACAATTAAATGGCCAACCTCAATTGTTAATTTCAAAATGTTAAATTTTTTTATTCGAAACTAAACGTATATGTTGTATTAATTTTTTAAATTGTTATTCATAATAACGACATATTCGTCCAAAAGTTTAATTATATGAAGGTGCAATGAGAAAGTTGCCAGATGATAAAAATATCTTTTGTGCAAAATAAATAATGTTTTCGAACGTAACAATGGATTTGATTTGAATTTCTAAAATTTCATACATTCTTTATATTTCGCACTTTTCTATTTGACTGATCACGCTTTTTAGATACTTGGTGCTTTCGATGAGAAACGTCGATGAGATTTAGTAAGTTCGAAAAGTAATTCTCACGTAAGTCTCAAATAAAGCACACTTTAACAATTCTTATCAAACTTATTAAGGTTTTTATTAGAGTGCGTGTGCTGTACACACTTATAGTTATATTCAAAAAAATGTTGACATCTCCTTTTTGTTTATTTTCTTGTCTAAAAAATTGTTATCCAGTTTAATAATCTGTAAAGATAGAAGGAAACAAAAGGTTTCTTAAATAATTGTTTCACGTCGTTGTTAGCGATTTCAACAACTGGTTATTAACGCTAATAACCAATAACGTTATCAGTCAGTTTTCGCAACGCTTTCGTTATAATGCTATCCTTGTCACGCAAGCCCGATATCGAGTTGTACGGTCGAGCTGGCAACACTGTTTCTTTTAGGGTAGATTTGTATCTTAATTTATATACTTATTGCATTATGTACTTGATTAAATAGGTATCTCTATTGAATCGGAACGGTTACTTATTCACCCATTATGCGTTTAGTTTCCTAATTTAAAAAACTGTGGAGAAAGTTAAGCAATATTTTTATTATGAAACTAGCGGACCCGACAGACTTCGTCCTGTCATATAGAAAACAAAACCTTTTGTATGGGAAAGAGAAAAGGGCTGTTTTATAGTTTTTCCGGCAATTATTCGATTTTTGTCGCCGTAAAAACCATCCTTGAACTTCAACGAATATTTTAAAAAAGAATTGGCGAAATTAGTCCAGGCGTTGTTCAGTTATGCGCTTACCAACACATTTTGCGATTATTTTTTTTTATTATCGATATTTTGTTAATAAATTTAACTAAAATTGACAGTGTTTTAACGTTGGTAGGAAGGAAGGCAAACTCTGTGTCTGTATGTTGTTGTAGTTCTAAAATGTGTTAGCATTTTTTCTTGGTAATGATTTAAGATTTATTTGATAGGACATTTAATAAAAATGGCTGAACAAAATGGGTTTCTTAATAATATCGTTTAGTCGTTTACTAACTATTTTTAAAGGTAAAAATGTTTAAATCATGTCAAAAAAAAAAAATTGCTTCTAGATCTTTCTATTTTCTTTCTTTTCATACAAATAAAAGTTGTCCAAAAAACATGTTCAAGAAGTAATAACGAATAATTCATTATTAACTAGTGTTGTTCGAGTGATAACGATGTGATTTAACGCAATACATAAACTGAACGAAAATGTGCAGCAAAGACCAAATCGATCATATACTTGGGAAGATCAATGTGGTGAGTCATTTTTTATATCTAATTTTAAGTTTTGTGTTTTCACGTGGAGGATGTGGTAGCTCAGTTTGTTACGTGCCTTGGTTAAGCGACCGACCCGACCCTACAGGTCGAGGGTTCTAGTCTCGGGTTGCCGTACATTGTAGCTGTCATTTTCCTCATTGTGCCCGTATAGTGGATTCGCAACCTGTCACACTGGGACTCAACATAAACATGTGAAATGCGTGTTTAACACCTCTGTCAAACTCGCTCGAGGGATTAATAAAGGCGTGAGTTTGTGTTGCTTCTAAAAAAAATCCAATTTATTTTCACAATTGTTTTAGGTACAAATTTTTAGTATTGTGCAAACGTTGCTTCTACAAAATGTATATAATTTTTTTCATATCAATTTCACAATTATAGTGGAAGTTATATAAATGCGTAAAAACTATTATGTATAGGTAGGTTTATAATTATTATTATGTATAGGTTTAATTAAATTTGATGATTTAAACAAAGATAAAATAAAAAACATTCATTTGAGTCCATTTTGAGTATAAGCAAGCAAACATTAACAAGTAAATTTTTTTTTCTGTATTTTTCGACGATTGTTACGTTTAAATGAAAATTTTCGAAATTTTAACGGATCATGATTATGATTTTTAATGTGTTTTTTTTCAATGTAAAAAATACTTATAATATAAAAATTGTAATAAAATTTACAAAAAAATTAATCAAGATATTTTTCCAACGATACTGTTAATTCGATAAGAAGTGTAATGGAGTTAGCCATTTTGATTTATTATTATAAAATTGCTTGCAGCCATCGCTTGGGGATTATATTAATGAACGGTTTAAGGCATCATCTAACTGTACTTGCAATTACACACTTACCTAGGGCTGGCACTCGCTAGTTTACAAAAAACTATATTTAAAAATTGATAAGGCACGTACGCAACAACATTTGTTACCAAATTTCTAATGAAATTAAAAATAAATGAATGAATAATAATTTCATTGAATTAAAAAATATATATATGATTGCAATGGTACATTTTACCAAAAAAATGCATGTATATTATTATAAACGTAAAAAAACTGTGTTTCAATGTAAGTTAATCAATTTTTTTTTGACTTACATAACATGAACATGCGAAACACGGTGTTTAATCTACCCCTCTCGAGGGATTAATTACGGCGTGAGTTTTTTTTTTTGTGGCAACCCTATAAGGCGGCCAGCCTCCGATTAACCGATGACGGTAATTTAAAGAGGTTAACACATCTATTCACCCACGGATGTAATTTCACTAAAATATTGACTTTCCTATGCCACAACACCTGTTTTCAGATCCATAGATAATTTAATTTATGATTCCACAATTACTATCCTACATATTATTATTGACGTGGATTAAAATAATGTCAAGAGTGAGTCGGACTCGCACTTGATGGGTTCCGTACAATCTTAAAATATTTAAATATTTTATACTTATTAGATGATTTCAAAAAAAAACTAAAATTCACCTTTCTTGCATGGCTTACCCTACTTTAATTTTTATTGCCTATCTCTTTGTTTTTAATATTTTTGCTATAGCGGCAACATACATAGACATGCTTTGAAAATTTCAAGAGTCTTTTGCGTTATCCTTAAAAGAACCATGGTTAAAACCATGCCCGAATGTCAGATATCATTACAACAGGCGGTATCCGCTTAAAAGTATTAATGTTTAGGGGTTTGTTCTAAAAAGGTGAGAGACATCCGTCCGTCTGTCAGTGAGTGGTATGACTCATGAACAATAATAGCTAGCCAAACAACAACAAGAAATAGTAAAATCATAAAGAAAAAAAATTAACGTGAGTTTTTGTTTACAAAAACATACTGTTTAATCTTGTATAATAGAACGGATCTCGTTCGATTCCGACTCACACTTGGTCGCTTTTATTGTACAGGAAGTTTGAAACTGACTTCAAAAATATTCTGGACTCATAGATTTGCTTTACTACGTCATTTAATTAGACGGTTGTGATTGATTAATGTTATGTTTAGTGAAATTTATTTAATATTTGTTATAGTAATTCATGCATTATTTATGTATTAAAAACTATGAAGCCACAGACGATTTTGCAGAAAATATGCAATTCATTCAAATATTCTTAAACGGGTTCACAGCATCAGCATTAACTTTTCAAAAAAAATGTTTCAAAAAAGTCAGTATTCTTTAAAGATTTTTCAAATTAAAAGTCGCATTTTTTTTTTCATACCGCGATTGGAACGTTATGAATATTGATCGCGCTCTGACTAAGATCTAATTTTGTGGACAGTACGCCATTGTTTCATGATGAACTGCTTTATGCTAATGCAGAAATGACGTCTTCTGCTAATGATCGTGCCGTGTGAGAGGCGTCGTTGAGGGGACAGTATACTGCAGTTGTCAAAAAAACAAAAAAAAGATTTGATGACCTTGATTTGGTGACGCAGCAGCAACAGCTGACGGCTACGCTAGAGGTTCCGGGCTCGAATCCCGGCGAGGGCGGGACTTTGTGTTATTTGCAAGATACATTGTCGATTTTTTTTTTTATCAAATATTTTAAAGCCTTAACTCGTTTAATAATAATAAAAAAATGTACTAAACCAAAACACGCAGCAATAACAAATTAACAGTTATAAAAAATCTGGCAAATATGACTACCACACATTAAGTATCACATAACATGTGCAATATCAATCCTTATGCTGTATAACTTAAGAACGGTACCATCTCAAAAAAGGATAGGTTGGTCCGTGGAAGTGGTTACCTTTGCAAGTTTTCTATTTGTGTTGTATAAAGTTTGTATTTTACCTAGTGGATTTAACTTTACCAAAATCAATTTCATACAATATCGTTGCTTAGCACCTGCGACAAAAGTTCTTACGATACTTACTGCGGGGCTGAGTCAATGTGTGTGTCGTGATGTGGTTTATTTATTTAATTTCATGTTTATAATTGTTTTTTTCTTAGGTAGGTATGTGGAAACCTTTTTTGGAATTGTTTTCTTCATGAAGATTCAACAATATGTAGTACGCAAGGTCCGTTATTTGTTATGAATATTATGGTAATAGTGAGATATTTACTGTAATGTGCAAGTGGGTTAGTTATTTAATTATTACGATTATTTTAATTATTACTATTGTATTATTTAACTGGTATCTGCATGGACTGTAATATACCAGTATTTACTATAAATTAAATTTAACTATACCTACAATTAGAAAATTCAAATGTGATGAAAAATTATCGTGAATTTTTGAAAAAAGCAACTACTTAGGTTTCTCGCCTGCTTCTTCCCAGTAGATAGCATTCCGAACCGGTTGTAGATAAATAATACGATTTGAAAGCATTTTTTAAAATCTATTTAAATAAAAAACATTTTGAACTTAAAGTCTAACAAGTACATGATAAAGTATAAAAGCAAAGGAAAATCGAATCCGCTACCCAAACTCGGCAATCTAGTCGACCATTTTATAAGTTCTTTTGAATAGAGGTTTTGAGTTGAGAATGACAACTTGTACTAAGAATAGTTTGAAGCAACATTAAAATTGAGTTTTCAATGTCAATTTCAAATCCCCAAATCTGAAGTCACCTGTAAGTGTTTTCAAAATTATTTGTAACATAAAACATAAAGTCACGCCGTAATCCCTCGAGAGGGGTAGGCAGAGGAGTCACACACCGCAATTCGCATGTTTATGTTGAGTCCCAGTGTGACAGGACGCGAAACTGTCGCCACATCAAACCGATTTTTTTTTAATATTATTCAAAACTCGGCAATTTATTTTCTTTAACTGCGTAGACTTTAAATTTAGAATATATGAGTTCGAAAAACAATTTCCGAAGATTATTCAAAATGTTTTCATTAGTCATGAATAAATTATGTACAATAGCTTATATGTTATATCCTATACTGTCTAGACAAAGAAATTAACATGTGACATTTAAGTGTTTTCCTAGGATTAAAGTTAATTAGTATTTCAAATCATCGCTAGTCTCTGCCTCCAATCTTGCTCGTCGGGATCTAGTGTTTTGTTTTTTTATGTGCATCTTAATTTTAATATAAACGCAAATTTTGCACGTTCACTACTCAACAACGCAAAAATAGTTGAACGGATTTCGATAAACTTTTGCACAAAAATAGTTAAATTTAGATATCTTGATTAACACACTCTTTTTACCGATTTTTTTTTGGGTTATGATTACAAAAAAGGTCAAGTTTGAGTCGGAATCGCACATCATAGGCTCTGTACTATCTTATAACTTAAATATGGTGTACTTATTGTATAATTTTGTAAAACAAACTACTTTAATTTAATTTCCTCATGTTTCTAGTATTTATTGTTATAGCAATAGAAATAGACATTCAGTGAAAATTTAATTAGTCTAGCTATTATGGTTCTAAATCAAATAATTTTTATTGAGATGGCCTTAAAGAAAGTACTTTTAAATCGTCAATACTTTTTTAAATGACCACCGGATCTGAATGACTGTTTACGGGGAAGAATCCGGCAAGAAACCTCCGTGGTCGCTCTTTTCAACGAGTTCATGAGATACAGCTTACAGACGAACGGACGGTCGGACAGCGGCTTAGTAAGAGGGTCTCGTTTTACCCCTTGGTTACGGAACCCTACCTAAAACGAAACACTGGTGTTAATTTTGAAGATGACCTCCTACATACAAATTTATACTTAATTTTTATTAATAATATTGGCATATTAAACCAGTCTGTTTTAATTTTGATCCACTTTTTAATTTAGTCTTATTTAAATGTCGGTGCGGTGTGACTGTTTTTTTTTTTTAAATAATTTTCGAGTTTTTAAATGTTACATTTGAACTTACATTTATAATAACGTGATGTGTGTTAACTTTTAATGTTACATTGTTCCAAAGTGTTAAAGTGCTAGTTATAAAAAAATGAGATTTTAACAGACAAACTGTTCAACCTCAAAGGTATATATTTTAAAGCATCTGTCTGTAAAATTCTTTAAAAAAATACCCCTCTCCAATTATTTTAACTGAGTAGTTCAACTGTAATTGCCCAACCGAGTTAGTCAACTGATCTGTTAATTGAAATATAGCAACATTTTCCCAATAGTTCAACCAGTGGCGGTACTGTCATACGATCCCAAAAGCCCGTCTTGCCCTATCGAACCAAGGTAAGTTGGCGCTCTCGTTCATTCATTACTTTTCAAATCAAATAACAATATGCTTTGCATAGCATGGTTCAAAATTCGCACTAATTCGAACGCGTAAGTGTTAAATTCTATCGACTCTTATATTACTATGTTTATTCGTTAAAAAACGGGTGTGGTAACTATTTTTAACATAAAAGTGCTTAAATAACGCTATTGGCATTTTGACAGTCGATTAATTTGCCGTGTCGTTGTTTTGGGCTACTGTATTCTTATCTGTCAAAATTCTGACCTTTATACCCAAGGTCGGGCTGGTTGGGCAATTCACCTGTCAGTTTTATTTACTAAAATAAATAGTATTCTTTCAACGGTCTTAAGTTGTTAGTTGTCAATGCCTTAATTTTGTTTTTGTATTGACAGATTTAAAAAAAATATATATTATTCACATTGTTTTAATACAAACTTAACCATTTTTCAGGCTGTATATTTATTTGCTTGTTGCTTTTATGATAAAAAAAATATACCTAATTAAATATGTATAATTTTTTTTTATGAATTCATATAATTTCGATTGACCTTTTCTGTTTCTTTAAACATGTATAAACATGCCATCAACTATTTAAAAGCACTAACTTTAATTTCGACTCTATTCCTTTACGTTTAGAAAACGAATCGCATTGTTATGTTTATTTGAAAACGAAAGTATCTAACAGCGGTGAAGAAGTATTTCAAATACTTTCCATGTCGTTGGTTCCTTTGCAATTGTTATTATGCTATAGCACTGTGTTACGTGGCGCTATTATGTATGGGTTTGACGGAGATGTAATGATTTTAAAACTGTTATATTTAAACTATGAGATATAATGTATTTTTAAGCGTTTGTAAATGTGTGCGTGTGTGTTGACGACCTCGGTGGCGTGGTGTAAACAGCCTACTGCTACGCCAGAGGTTCCAGGTTCGAATCCCAACGTGGGCGGAACTTTGTGTTATTTGCAAGACGCTTTGTTTCGCTTTTGGTCTTGGATGTAGTATTCTTATCTATGTAGTTTATACCATATCGTTGCTTAGTTCCTGTGACACAAGTTTTACGATACTTACTGCAGAGCTGAGGCAATGTGTGTGTCGTGATGTGTGTGTATGCGGTTGTTTGAGGTTGTCTACGTATTGGATGTCGGTTAAAAGTGGTTGGGGTGTTTAAAAGGGGAACCTTATAGTAAGAATCGTGCTAAATGTAATGTGTGAATGTATTTAGTATTTTTACTAACTAGGTTAGCATTTGATTCCAATCCCGGCTGATGTTAAGCGGCGATGTCTGATGTGGAGCATGCCTACCCAGTGAGAAGCCTATTTACACTTTAGCCTTAAATATCCCCAGGCTAAATCTGTCAGGGGTTACATCGGCAGACTAGGGTAGTTTTGTGTAGTTTAAACTTATTCCGCACCTCCCTGATTCGCAACCTCACACTGGGACTCAACATAAACATGCGAAATGCGGTGTGTGACGCCTCTGCCTGCAACTCTCGAGGGATTACGGCGTGAGTTTATGTGCTATGTGGTTATGTGACGAGGCTAGTCGTCCCGATTTCGAATCTCTGATTAGTTGGACAAATAAAATGTATACGTGATAAAAAATATTTCGATGTAATTCTATATTTAGTTTGATTTTATAATTATTTTTGTAGTTTCTTATTTCTCTTAAATACATACAGAGCAAAATTTGCGGAATAAACTAAAATTTCCGATTTCCAAAAAAAAGTTTTTTTTTTTTTGTCGTAAACATTTAATTCACAAATTGTGAATACATGACGTCGAATAATACATTTTAAATATGTATTTTTGAATAAGAAAAGTGTTATAATTATTTGATTTGAAATGAAAAACGATGAAATCGTAAATTTTATGATATGCAATGCGTCTTCCTATAGGAAGACTATAATATTTCTTATTGTAAAGATGTCATTAAGAATGTTGCATAAATCCGTGGGTTCCGTATCACATTAGTTAGAAAGCAGATTGATTTATTTGATTAAATCAAACGGAATGGCCGAGTGGGTGGTTTTTTATGACTCGAAAAAATTAATATTGCATATTAAAAAAAAATAGTTAAAACCAATGGAAAGTGAAGTCAATCGTTGAATTGTACGTCAGTACGTTTGTTGTTGACTTTTAGTTTAGGTTTTTCTGTTGTTTTTTTTTCTTCTAATTTTCGCGTTTTTTGGAAACGTTCGAAGTCAAGTTTCTTTTAAATAGTTTTTATAACACTTTTACAATGCATTGTTCTTGAATATAAAATAATAATTTGTTGCATTTAAATTAATTCATTTGACCTTATAATCTGATACCTAACTCTTTTTTTGTTTGTTTTCGCGATATATAATTAACAAAAATACTTGGTTTATTAGTATAGACCGCAATAAATGTTTTAAAGGTCGTACCAAAAATACTAGAGGCTGAATAATTTATTGTTTATTTTTAAATTTTTTGGTGTTTTTTTATTTTGTTACTCACTGACAAATACAAATCGCTGCATTTTTTTTTAACAATACCATAGGTCAATTAGCAAAGGAAAGTTATATTACTGACGAGACGATGCCAAGAGCATCACCAACGGGTCGCCCATGTACCGGAAAAGATGTTAAGACCTCTCGTGCCGGTAATTAATATTGATCTCCAATCCATCGAATCTTCGAGGATTTAGTTATATAATAAATAAAAAATGGACTATAGCGCATAGCAAGATCGTTAAAATGAAAATAAACAATTACTCAGTTGAAATTAGTCACTAAACTTACTTCCGCTGACTTTTAATTACATCCTTAATTGTTTTTTTTTAATTGACTCCCAAAGAAATGTTAGGTTTCTATCTAAGCGAAGTCAGGGCGTGTCGACAAATCTACATATAACATATTATGTACAATTAGCTTAATGTATCACTCTGCCACTGTCTGGCTCGGGCTCACCTTCAACTGTCGAAGTTAAAAGCAAAAAATTGATAATTTCCTGATAAAAACAATTAGTTCGCTGGGTGGAGGTGCGCTGGTGTGGGCGCGGCTTTGTTTTTGTTAGTCATTTGTTCAAGACTCAGCTGCATCTGGGAAGAGGAATCAGGAATCAGGGAGGAGAATCATTTAATGATTTGGTCTAGTTCATGTATGGGTGCATAGATGTTTGTTACACTTTCACGCAAAAAACTACTGAACGGGTTTTAATGAAACTTTACAATACTTATAATTTATAATATACAATAACTTTTAATTTTATCTGTTCGCTTGTAAGATCAAATTAATAAATGAAAAGAAATGAATAAGCTATGATTTACAAAGATATTGTATAAATTGTCGAAAATATAACGAAAAATGTCATTTAATTAAAAATCCTATTAGAACCATGGTGGAGTTCTACGCGGACGAAGGTCTTGATATTATACTTTATAATGTAAAAACACTAGAAAATACGCTTTAAGTACTTACAAAACCTTTTAAAACCACTTAACCTGTTTTGTCCTCGCCTGTCTTGATGCTCGCCAGCAGTAAAGCAAACCTTCAACAATATTTTTCGCAAACTGTTTCTGCAATGCTGATGCGCGCGCAGCATTTGTAATTACACTAATTTTACTGCCACCCGCGAATTACGTTGCACATTGTTTTGAAACTGTATTAAAATTCTTACGCAGAGGTAGGTAGGTGCTCTGAGTACATATGTATCGTACCTATGTATTGCGTAAGCTTAAGGTAGGTTTTGGCTTACATTTACCAGCCAAATATTTTGTGCATATATATATTTTAAAAGTATTTATTTAGTACTTTTAAAGTCTGTTTTTACGTATGTTTTTCGTTCGTACGTTGAAAAAAATTAAGGTGGCCGAAGAAAGTGTGCCTCCCATTTGGCTAAAATTTCTATAGATGGTAAGAGGCGATGTACCTGAGGGAATAGGCATGTTTATCTTACCCTGGTACATAAAAAGGCAGGAGTTACAGATGGTAGATCTACGTGCGAGATCGTCTGGGTTCTTACAACCCTCCTTTCTATTCCTGCCGTGAAGCAGTTCGCTGTGTTTCGATTCGAAGGATTGGAGAGCCAGTGTAATTACCGGCACGAGATGTACCTCTTCATGTGCAACACATAGGAGGTGCTCATGGCGTTCCCCGATATCAGGGGCATCGTCGTGTCAATAGGCGGCGATATCAATTTCCATCAGGTTATCGGCCCTTTCATCAGGTGAATCGTTTGCTAGTTGCCGTTGCATTGTAAAAGCTTTTCTTGGAAGTTGATGAGCTAAAAATCTAAGCCCTTACAAAAATAAGTAGAAGGCGTAGTATTGCACGGTACCCCGCGATGTGGATCAATGATGTTATAAAACTGTAGGAAGTGGCGTAACTAGGGGTGGTGCATGGCAACCCAATGCCAGGGGTCCCAAGCCTAAAGGGCCCCAACGCGAGTAATATAAGGGTCCCATTGGAATGGATACCTCAAATTCAAATTGTTTATTGCTTGTAACATTACATTAGATACAAAGGTGTTACTTTACCTAAAAAAAGATCGCCGGTTATTAAGTGTTTTTTTTTAATGCCACGGGCTATGGTACGCTGGCGCTTTTACTTGAAATAGATACCTAAAAAACTTGTTTTACATGCCCCATTATATTTATTGGCCACAGACTCCAGACGGCCCAGTTAGGCCTTTGGCTGTAGGCCGCTTGAATCAGGCTACACAGGATTACCTTTTACGGAAACATTTGAAGGAAGGAGGTCTTACTCCAGTAGTCCGACATCAACTCAGTTAGTTAGCAGTAGTTCCGAGCTGTCTCGACATCAATGTCAGGGCTTACTTAATGGTAATTGATATGTTTAAAGCCTTCTATTACTCATAGTATCCTTTGACAGCTAATTATAGTGCTGCCTGTTAAAACTACAGATCTAACGCTAATGTGTTTCTTAATGAATGGACACGAGTGATCTGATGACCTTCGGAAGTTGAATTTTCAATCCCTGGCCCTGATTATGTAACCCGCAACCGGTCGCGAATAAAAATTTCAGTTTTAAACGTATTTTTTTTTGTTTTTTGAAAATGAGTAAATTAAGACCGGTAACTGAGTTTTATTAATCAGGAGGCCTTTCTTTGATAACTGTTTTCGCAAAAAAAAAAAATGGACAACCCGCCTAATCCTGACAGCTTCACATCGGAATAAAAAAGGATTTTGCCGATCAAAAAAAGAAATTCCCCAACTCGGTGTAGCTGTTCTCAAATGAAGTTATGACAGATGTCGAAAACGTTTCGAAATATTTTTGATTTATATTTACGTGAAAAATGTGACAAATGAACTTTAACCAATAAAAAAACATATCTAAGAATCAGGAACGAATATAAAACATATAAGAACTGTCACTTTCGTATTATTTTATTGCGATGCTGTCGCCATTGTGTTGCTGTAATTAATCATGTTAAACAGGAATGTTACAGCTTTCAATTGAGTGTCAATATGTATTGAATTATGGGAAAATTTGCATTAAGATTTGTGTGATATAAAATTCATGTTTTAGGTGATTTTTTTAAGGAGTCAGCATTTTAGACCAAAAGTAAAAAAAAAGTAATAGATTTGGATTTATTGAGGACTTTGTAGTTCAGTTTGTTACGTACCTTGGATAACAGAGCGACTCGAAACGACAGGTCGAGGGTTCGATTCAAGTAAATTGTTACTTAAAATAGGTCTTGATGGATGGATGAAATATTTAAAAAAATCGTTCAAATATCTCGCTTATGATGGTTTTCGTACCATGTTTTAAGCTTAAACAATATGTAATTATTTATCATTTCGTAAAAGAAACAAGATCAAGCAAAGAAGAAGCAAAATGGGTCAAAAAAATCACGTTTCTTGTATGGAAGCCCCCTTTTATTTTTAAATTTCTTTATGTTTTTAGATATTTATAGTATAGCGGCAAAATCCATACATAAAAATTAAAAACATACTACTCAAAACAAAATAAGGGCCACGAGGTATTTTGTCTGTACCATGAAAATAATAAAACCAATATATACTTTTTGTCTTCATAACGAAAACTAATGTTGTTTTTACCGTGTAGACCAATAAACTTATTCCAATAATAATGATTAAAAAGTTTATTTGCTTTTGAAAGAAAAAATCACATTTAAGGTTAAAAATAAAAACAATGTAAAGTTACTGAAAACAAAAGAAAATACTCCATGCTCATCTTTTAGTAACGAGTATGCCCTCCTCGTTTCGCTACGCACTCCTGAAGCCTGGAGTGCATGCTCTCAATCAAATGCCTGACATTTTCCATTGGAATCTCTTCCCAGGCCCTTTTAACAGCGTTGATGAGTTGCTATTGGTTGTGGATTTCCTGATCACCGTCTCTAACTCTTCGTTTCAACTGATCCCACATGTGCTCTATTGGATTTAAGTCCGGACTGTTCGCCGGCCATGGCAAGACTTGAATTTGAGACGCTTCCAGTACAAACCGAGTCGCTTGAGCCGTGTGTGCACGAGCATTGTCTTGCATCAAGATGAATCCAGGACCCGCTCGCTGGGCAAATGAGATCACATGTGATCTGACAACTTCCTCAATATACCGCTGAGCAGTAACAGTACCCTCATTTAAAATAGCGAGCTCAGTTTTGCCGTGTAAGCTTATCCCGCCCCAAATCATTACATTTGGACCACCAAAACGATCGACTTCATGGATGCAGGCTTCTGAAAATCTCTCACCGCGTCTTCTCCATACTCTAATACGCCCATCGTCGTTAAAAAATTTAACTTTGCATTCGTCTGTGAAGAGCACCATGCCCCATTGGTTTATGTTCCAGTCCAAATGTTGACGGGTAAATCTTAAACGATTTGCACGATGATTTATGGTTAATGGAACACGGACAACTCGCTTTCTTGATGCCTGCTGGTCTTTATGCAATCGATTACGAATACTTTGGTCACTGACACGATTACCCGTTGTGAGCCGTAAACGATTTTGCAGCTTGCGGGCCGTTGTTGTGCGATCTCGGCGCGCACTTAATCGAATGTAACGATCCTCTTGAGCTGTTGTAATGCGAACTCTGCCCGAACCAGGTCTTCTTCTAACACTGCCGGTCTCTTGGAAACGATTCCATAGATTTTGAATAGCTCTTCGAGAAAATCCCAATTGCAAACCCACAGATCGCTGCGAATGACCTTTTTCAATCATCGTAACGGCTCTGGTTGCTGTCAGCGAGTCCATATGACGCCTGCGTGCTTGTGGCATAGTGCAAAAGATGTTTCTGACTCGAGATATCAATGAACTCTGATAATTTCTAATAAACCAAGAAGCTAAGGAAAGCAAAACGACAAAGAAAATGGAATCAAAATTTTCAAAAATAATTTTAAATCAAATTTTATTTAAAATTGTTGCCAGCATTAGATGAATACTACAATATTAAAAAGTTTAGGTATCAAAGAGTTTGTATACTCAATATTTTACTACTATCAATATGTAAATGTTTAATAATTTACACCAAAATGAAAAAATACCTCGTGGCCCTTATTTTGTTTTGAGTAATATGTAAATAAAAAGCTTATCTCAAACTAATTTTAGATTTCTAAAATTACGGCAATTTTTTTATTTGTTCGCATTTTTCGAATACAAAACCTCACTTTAAATTTGGATATCGATTTGCTAAACCGTGTGAAGTTTCCATAAAAATACAATTTTAGTGTCAAAAATTCCGTTATTTTTTCCGAAAAAAAAAAAAAAATGTGCAGTGAATTTTAAAAGTTCACGGAAAATGTCGAATTTATTCAGATGTTATCAGTAATGATGTTGAAATGTGATATTTACCTGAAGAAATGACACCACATTGTTTTTATGGGACGTGGGCAAACTTTTGATAAAGATATCGCATGCGAATCAGATATTTACGATAATGCATTTGAATATTTTTGAACTTGCTATAATATACGTTTGTTGAATTTTGGGCCTCAGGGCCATTTCAATTGCTGTCTCCGCTTTGTTGGGAGGGAAGTCTGAAACCGCTTTCTTACTACCTCCTATTTCTTCTGATTAAGTTCGTTGCGGGTCCCAAGACAGCCGGTAGGGTGTCCGGGCACAGCCTGTGCGTCATTGCACAGCTGCATTATTCGATCAAAGGACGTCACTGTTGATCCTGATAAACAGGAGTTGCAGTGGTGGGACAGAGTGGCGGGTGTGCCCCGATACGTTTATTTATTATTTATTTTATCTTTATGTATACGTACATGATGTTGTTTATAAGGTTTTTATAATTATATTAAGTGTTATGTACTTATAAGCAACTTTGTTTCGTTGCTGTCTTATTGATAAAGCGGTTTTCTTTCCTATTGACTTGTTCCGACATTAGGCAAAAATGTCAGAAATTTTTAATAATCATTATTTCAAGATACTGTTTTGCGTTTTTTTCTTTTCCCCCAAAAACACAGACGTTATAAAAGCAGAAAGTACATGTGTAAACCTCTCTGCAGGATTTAGAAAATAATTGCAGATATCTGTTGTATAAAACCTTAATATTTGGCCAGCTTGCGTACGGTTGTTTACAAAAAAAAAAAAAAACCGCGGTCGCCAACGCGTTCCTGACCTAAAAACCATCAATGGTTATAATGAACGAGCATTTCTGTTTGTCCGTCTGTCAATGAAAACATTTCTATTGTAATGATACGCCGGTATATGAACAAGCGTGTGTAACCCATCAAAGTAGTCTGAAGGCCATACAAAGCCTCAAAAGTAAACCTTAACACCCAAAAAATAAGAAACACAATGTTCACTTTGAGTTATTTGTATAATTCACAAAAGCTTCTACAAATCTGAGGTCAATGGTTTATTATTGATTTTTTTATTATATTCTCAAAAGATTTTGAAAAGATGAAGAGAAAAGCTCAATGCGTTCGGCCTTTGACCATAAAACAACTTTAAAATGTTGAGAAATACGTTTTCTTTACATCACACACATAATATAAACTCACGCCGTAATCCCTCGAGAGGGGTAGGCAGAGGTGTTACACACCGCATTTCGCATGTTGAGCCCCAGTGTGACAGGTTGCGAATCTGTCGCCACTATCCGGGCACAGTGAGGAACATGGCAGCTTTAATTCAACAACCCGAAACTCGAACCCTCGACTAGTCGGGTCGGGTTGTTCGGTTAACCAAGGCACGTAACAAACTGAGCTACCACGTTCTCAATTTTTTAATATATTGTATTAGATATAGTATGTACTCTTTACATATTAAACTCGTTAATAATCTTGGCCAAAATGTAAAGCAACGTGTATTTAAATTTGTAGGTTAGTTGTGGGATGTCTCTAAAATATTAGATTTTCCGCAAACTGTTTTAACACAATTTTCTTTCTTAGCAAAGAACTAAAAAAAACTATGATTTCTGTTTTAGGCTTACGTACTTCAGAGGGAAGGAATTCTTTAGTGATCCTTCCTAAGACCTGACCTAGATCCTGACCTAAGATCCTGTAGCTTTTTTTATGAAGCCGGGCTTTTTCTAGCTAGCATTGAGATAACAGCGATAAGTAATGGGGTACAAGTGGCCATTATCCATTTTCCATGTCGCAGCCCACGCAATATTAAGGACGTCGTTTAACTGATAGAGATATTACGCATATTTTAATGGTAATAAGCGGTGTGCATTACAATGTTATTCAGCTGGTTTTCACTTGGAATATCTTAACTTTCCCCAATAGTCCAATCGCCTTCCATCAACGTACTAGGGCGGCGAACAAGGATACAGCTTTGGTTATAGCTGTTACAAATAATCGCTTTTAGTCAAGCATCATATATAGTAGCTTCTTCCTAAATTTTCTGTTTTAATTCTTTGGAAGTCTGGGTTCTTTGAGAGTCGGTACTAACTTTGTTTTTAAAAAAGCATTTAGCTTATGCTCATGGTATAAAGGTTACGCATGGATTATTGCTAGGGATTATTATTATTGTTAGGGATTTGCGACTTCCAAAAACTTTTAATCTTCTTATAAGAAGAACTAATGTTACAATGGTCTTTAGTAACTTACTTAAAATACATCAGTTCAACACAGCTTGAATTTTCACTGAAGGGAACGTCGCAATCAAACTGAATCAGAATTTATTTGTAAACATAGGTAACATTATTCAGGTGTACAGTGATTAATACTAAATGCATTATGTTTCGCTTTTCAAAGCATACAAATATAAAACGTCAAGGTGGATTACTAACATGCACACAAATAGGTATCCAGTACTACTTAAAAACAATTATAAAATGTCAAAACATAATAACAAGAATAATTTATTTGCACGAAATATACAGGAGGTGTTAAATTTTATAATTAGGTTAGTTATACATATTTCTCTTGTATCAAGCATGCAACATTCCAAGTCAGAGCATTAGGTTACAATTGATTAAAATTAAAAAAAATCCTTAGTAGAGGTATTTTCGTCAAAATATTCAATATGACATTCTAGTAGTCTTCGTAATTTATTTTTAACATTGTTATGGATACATTTTTATCGGATTCTGGGAGCTTAGATATAAAACACAGTTATCATTTAAATATGCTGTATGTGAAACTTTGTAACATTCGAGCTGTATGACCAATTCCCAAATGAAAAAATGAAATGAAAAAACCATTTAAAAGTTTTAGTTTTTTTGCACTCTTTCCCCATTCATAATTTTTAACGAAGCCAAATTTCATACTCCTTACTCCTTCGAGCAATTTTCGTTTTTTTTTTTTAAATTATTTTTGTAGTGATGACAATGCAAACCTGCACCTTCATGGCTGTCAAATCCAAACTTTGAGCGGGAAAGCTCGCTAAGTGCCATACCACGTTCAAGTCGTCAAACCCAAGACCTATTCAAGTCGGGGAAAACTAATAAGATGAAGATTAAAGGTTATGACCCAGCAAGCGGACGGGCAGCTGACCGGTTTACCTACTTGCAGACAGGAGATGCCAATTTCCCCGGACAAGTCGATCTATTGTCTTGACCAAGGCCATGGCTCAACCTGACCTGTTTGGACTTTGTACCGTTGTTATGTTGTACAGCATAAGGATTGATATTGCCACTTGTTATGTGAAACTTTATTTCTTGCCGTCTGTACGTATAATTAATGGTCAAGTGCGAATCTGATTTGGACAGCAAGTGCTCCATTTCACCCAAATTTTTAACCTGGCTACGGCGAAGCTAAATGGATGAGTAATGATTTTGGCAGTCTATGTATGTACGTTTGTTTGTATATTCTACCGTAGCGCCTAAACTACTAGACCGATTAAAATTTTAAAAACTTTCGTCAAAGAATCAATGAAACATTCAAAGCTTCGTGATATTTGTAAGTTTTGTTTTAATAGACTTCTGTTAAAGAAGCTAACCGCAGCTAATTGTCACACACGTTTTAACGGATTCAAGAATGATTTGGCGGTTTGGAGAATTCATTTAATTGTTCGCTTCTGTTGAGGATTGCTGGCATTTGTTTTTAGTATATGAGGTCATATGCCACACATTAAGATGTACGTTAATGTTAAGAACTCAAATCCACCAGTCCTTCCACCACCAGCGTCAGTCCTCCGTGCGGGTACTGACATAATGCTGAGTTGCATGCCTTTTCATGGATGTAGCATGTTATTTTAGTGTCATGAGTTAAATTAATACCTATTATTGATATAATTATTTCGATTTAAGAATATTATGTTACATTTTAGTGACTAAATTTTTTACTAAGTAAATGGCCACAAATAAACATTACTAGTTGTTGTTTAGTGCAAAATCAGTTATCATTTTGTTTGAACTTAAGAAAAGTGTAGTGAGAAAAGCTAAATTGAGTACAGTACAGTATTCGTGTCGTGTTTAATCATGTTCATTTCTATACATTATTCTACCTGCATATTTACCTGGCTGCTTACTATAAGCTATTAGAGCAGGGCAAAAATTGAACTGCATGATTCTTTCGTACTATGAGCGTCTATAAGCCGGGCTCGCAGTCAGGCAGTTTAACGATGACGTCAATAACCATTCACTGAAGAATTTTTGTATAGCTTTGTCGCTCACTCTTCCAATCATCGTGTCATTCATTTTTGACGACCTCGGTGTAGTGGTGTAAACAGCCGACTGCTACGCTAGAGGATCAGGGTTCGAATCCCGGCGGGGGCGGGACTTTGTGTTGTTTGCAAGACGCATTGTTTCGCTTACCGGTCTTGGATGTAGTATTCTTATCTATGTAGTATATACCATATCGTTGCTTAGTTCCTGTGACACAAGTTCTTACGATACTTACTGCAGGGCTGAGTCAATGTGTGTGTCGTGATTTGGTTATTATTATTATTATGATTCATGTTTGAGATGCTTTTAAACCATTCAAAAGCCGATCGACTTAAGAACGGCCTGGGAATGAGATAATTTAAATAAGTGAGGTGTGTAGGTGTACCTGCGATAAAAATAAAAGAAAAAAATCGCATTTCTTACCTTGCAAAATGCTTTTGTTATTCTTTTTATATAATGTAACTATATATTTCATTTACAGTCAACAAATAAATAACGCGAACATAACAACGTTCCAATACACGTATTCAATTAGTTAATTTATTATGTAATGACTGACCCGAGTATCAGTTATGTAACGATTCACTTATAGGAGATCCGGCCCGCTTGTTACCTGTCTTTTAAGTAGGTACCTGTTATATAATACATAGAATGATAAGTATATAACAGGGATCCGCAAGTCAAAAGGGAAAGTTAAAAACCGTTCAAAGTTCAAGAGATACTGCGATTGTATTTTTTCTTTAAAAAAATTTTTTCAATTTTTTTTAATGAATTAAGGGAATTCCAAAGAATATTAATCCCGAATTCAAATGTTATCTGTGTGTGGGGACGTGGTAGCTCAGTTTGTTATATGCTTTAGCTAACTGACTGACCAGACCTGACAGGTCGAGGGTTGCCGTAAATTGTAGCTGTGATGTTCCTCATTGTGCCCGGATAGTGGCGACAGATTCGCCTGTCACACAGGGACTCAACATAAACATGTGAAAAAAAAACCACATCACGACACACACATTGACTCAGCCCTGCACTAAGTATCGTAAGAACTTGTGTCGCAGGTGGTAAGCAACGATATGGTATATACTAAATAAATAAGAATGCAACATCCAAGACCGGTAAGCGAAACAATGCGTCTTGCAAATAACACAAAGTCCCGCCCCCGCCGGGATTCAAACCCGGAACCTCTAGCGTAGCATTCGGCTGTTTACTCCTCTAATGTAGTGTCTTATACCTCTGCCCGCCCCTATCGAGAGATTACTGCTTGAGTTTATGTAGGCGTGTACACAATATTGGGAGTACTGAAGTAAAGAATATGTACATAAGTACTTCAGTATTGAGGGCTTCGCTTGACATTTGCGCAAGGGATGTCAATTTTGACTTGAGCAAAAAACATGCAACAAAACAAAATCTGCTGTGGCCATAAAAATCACAATTTCCAATGTTTGCTCGTTGATGTTTGTCGCTGAAATAACTTTTGACTATTTCTGTATCATTGAAATTCATGAAAATGAAGGATTTAAAGAAGTTCAAGAATTTAAAAAAAGAATAGAACAATTCAAAGTTTATAAAACTTTTTACTCATCGCATAAAAAAGGCGCGAATCATTTGTTTTTGGTGAGTGTCAATCGCCAACGATTCCTTCCCAATCCTTCCAAAATTTCTTGTCAGTGAATGACTCGTGGATGATGTCTATGTGTGCGTTGCGCGCATTGTATGAAGCTTTACTTCTGTACTGTATCTGTGTAAATAATTTAATCTGACATGTCTGTTTATTACCACTATTAAAATCGCCCCATATAAATTAGACTAAACTTTTGTAGTAAATAGTTCCACTTTCACTGTAAGCTTGTGTTACAAGCTAACAAAACAAGATAGGTGGTCCGATTATGTGCTTGTCGCAATAAGATTGAGCTGTAGAAGTATCGAGTTACAATGAAATTTATAATGGGCCAATGCGGAAATATGTAGGCAATTTTTGAACTTTCATTTTGTTATACAGAAAAATCTTCTTCATTTTGTTCTATCAATGAATAAATAATATGTTTTTAATGTCTTCTGAATCCGTTACAAACAGAGTTCCTAAGATTCCCACCGAACCGATAGTCGGTGACCGATTTTTTGTTGGTGAAAACTCGAACGTGTTAAATGCAATAATGAAACTAAGGCCGCTGTTTACAAAAAAATCGTACCGATTATCGGTCGTACAAAAAGTCGGTAGTGGGTGGGGAGCCATGAAATAAAGTTTTTTGTTCTAAATGTGGTTGTATTGGATAATTAATAATCATAACAAGAAACAACAGCAAATATTCGTACAAGATTTAATAATATGCAATTTTAAGATAATTTCATATAAGAAACAAGAACAAGCAAAAAAAATCGGATTAATCACTTTTCTTTTTTGTTTTAATTAGTTTTTAGTATTTGTTGTTGTAGCGGCAACAGAAAGAGACATTCTCTGAAAATCCCAAGAGTCTAGCTATTATGGTTCCCGAGATACAGCCCGCTGACAGACGGACGGACAGTGGCTTAGTAATAGAATTATCTACCGTTTGGGCACGGAACCCTAAAACCTAGTGATTTCTGCCCATAAAAATGATAGCATAATCTAATTATTGCCACGATCGTCATAATGAAGCCGTTGAATTACCAGATCACGTATATTTTTATTAGAAAAGCATGTATCGTTATATTTAAACTCATGGTTTTATGTAATGGCTGCATACTATATACTCGTTCATTGTGATTTAGTTATAACACCTATTGAATTGCTTTCCCGCGCGTCTGTCTA
This sequence comes from Choreutis nemorana, assembly GCA_949316135.1. NCBI lineage: Eukaryota > Metazoa > Arthropoda > Insecta > Lepidoptera > Choreutidae > Choreutis > Choreutis nemorana. Next base: position 8,698,962 of record OX438612.1, read on the forward strand.
TCCGTCAAATATTTATTTTTAATATATTCAAATTCAAATTCAAAATGTTTTTATTTAAATAGACTTAAAACGGGTGCTTTCAAATCGTCATTATTTATTTACCACCGGTTCGGAATGCTATCTAAGGGGAAGAAGACGGCAAGAAACCTCCGGAGTTGCTTTTTTTAAAAATTACAATAGGTTTATTACAATTTGGAACATTTAAGTTTTCTGACTATTTCATACAATTTAAAGCTACTATGAATACCTTTATATAAAGCAAATTACAATACGTGATATTTTTAATAATTAATGATTTTAAGTCTACTTAGGCTATTATTTAAATACTTGCAATAATTTTACTTACTTGCATGAAATATAGGGGATGCAACGAATTTAATCTATAGTATACATCCGATTTATATAGTACAACAATTGTTAATCTTAGACATGTTTAAATTGTTGTAATTTAGTGGCAGGAAGTGTTGTGTGAGTATATACAATTACAATCATTATTTACTTCATACCTGCATATATTTTGACGGTCTCTGTGATGTATACAGCCGACTGCTACGCTAGAGGTTCCGGGTTCGAATCCCGGTGGGACTTTGACTTTGAGAAAAGCCATGATGCGGAGTATATACGCATACCATATAGATAGGCCGCATAGGCACACTATACAAATGTGTAAAAGTATAATAGCAACATTTGTTTCAGGACAAATTAAATCATTATCCACATGTTATGTAGATAGGCCGCTTAGTGACGCCACTGTTGATCCTGATAAACAGGAGTTGCAGTGGTGGCACAGAGTGGCGGGTGCCCCGAAATGGCCGCTTAGTGATTGGGATGCTCTTACCCTCTAAATTTGTTGATAAACAAATGTTGGTACTGGACTTTTAAACGTATGTATAGTGGGCATTCAGGAAGTTCGAGAACTCAAAGAATTTAATGTTTCTTAGCTTATGTAGGTGAGAATTTTGATATTTAACAAATTACCTACCAGCATAAATTGATTCTAAACGAAATAGAACCCTGTGTAGTTGGTGGAAAGGTTTACCTTCGATTGCCGCTTGCGACTGCAGTTACAAATTTGTGTGAATCTTTGTAAAGCGCCTCTAACGGATTGTTGGGGAATTAAGATTGCGCATACTCACTGCAGTAATCTATGTTACCTGACGTGTAGGAAAACTATACGAAATCATGGTAGACACACTGATCGTATACCGTGAGTTGTTAGTAAATTATTCAGGATTGTTGTTGGCATCTACCACATATCGTCGTCAGCCGGTAGCTTGTTGAATGCGATTTATTGCTTCTTATCCACTCGGCTGCCATGTTCGTTTCCATTTTACGATACCTTCACTACTTCAAACGGGTTCCTTTTGTGATACTGCACGAGGTTTGAATGTAAAAGATTAACACAAAATATCCGCAATAGGGAACATTCCGGGAGGACGTGGTAGGTCAGTTTGTTACGTGTCTTGGTTAATCGACCGACTCGACCCGACAGGTCGAGGGCTCGAGTCTCGGGTTGCCGTGCATTATAGCTGCCATGGTCGTCATTGTGCTCGGATAGTTTTCTTATTCAACTTCACGGACAAACAAGCAAACGACTCACCTGATGGAATGTGATACCGCCGCCTATTGACACGACGATGCCGTTGATGTCTGAGAACCCCAAGGGCACCGTCAATGCTTTGCCCATGTAGAGGGAAAATATGCTATACCTCTCGTGCCTGTAATTATAGTATAGTGGCGACAAATTCGCAACCTGTCACACTGGGACTCAACATGAACATGCGAAATGCGGTGTGTATCGCCTCTGCCAGCCCCTCTTAATGGATTACGGCGTGAATTTATGCATGGCTACTTTATGCTGTGCTTGAAGCAGAGTGCGAACTAGAATATATATTGACATAACGTAAATAAACCGCCAAAATGTATGTCTAATATGACTATGTTATTATATGTATGCCCTCTGAAGCGAGAACATGCAGTATTATTTCCTATTCTATCATTTCTAAAGCCTATGCAATAAGACTAGTTAAGCTTCAGCTAGCCTCAATGTAAAGCAACTGAAATCTATAAGGGAATAGACGAATATTCATACATGCATACCGGTCAAAATCATAACCCTTTTCTTCACCGTAGTTGAGTAAAAAGTATCCTTAATCTTTTTAAATAATAAAAATAAAAATATATAGGTATCTATTAAATAAATAATGTAATGTGGTATATAATGTGGTTTGTATACACACACTGACTGAGCCGAGCAGTAAGTATCCTAAGAACTTGTGTCACAGGAACTAAGCAACGATATGGTATATACGACATAGATAAGAATACTACATCCATGACCGGTAAGCGAAACAATGCGTCTTGCAAATAACTCAAAGTTCGGCACCCGCTGGGATCGAACCCGGAACCTCTAGCAGTCGGTTGTTTACACCACTGTGCGACAGAGGTCGTCGGAGGTATTTATTATGATTCTGTATGCTTCTTTTTAATGAATGAATGCGGGTGGTGATAGGTACGCTAGATTTGATAGAAAACTTCTAGAACAAAAGCAAGAATCTAAATGGTTAGGTAATTGAAAGCTTATTTACCAAAGGGTCTGAGTAAATAACTAGTTGAATGCAACTGAATTAACTAATATCTTATTAATGTGATTACTTTGATATGCGCATGTAATTTATTACTAAGGTATCAGACAGCCAAAAATATAAATTGCCTGTCAATCAAAATGGATGGTTACTTAAAATTCCTTATTAAATTTCGTAGGCATATTTAGTTTGTATTAAATTATTACAGTGAATTAATGATAGGTAAATCAGCCATGTTCTCAGAGTCAAATGAAAATTCTCACATATCTTTTGGTTTGTTAAATAAACTCATGCCGTTATCCCTCGAGAGGGGTTGGCAGAGATGTTACACATTGTCCAATAGAGGCTTTTATTATTAATATAAGAAATTGATTATATGCTCTTATTTTTATCAACATTTCTATAAAAGCAGTCTTGAAAAAACTAAATAGAAAAATACATTTCTGGAAATTTCTTATTTCAGTTGAAAAATAAATAAATTAAAACAGATCACAGACTTTAAAAAAAATATTGCAATGAATGAGTGGTGACCCTGTTGGTTGTGAAAGTGATTCTAGGGTGCAGTGTCGCTCCCCATTCATCATGGTGGCACCTTGCAGGCCAGACTCGCTTATATTTGTGATGTGGTCTCAGTTACTAGATCGGATTCTAGGCAGCACGCTTAATAAATGCGACGAGAAACTTTTCTCTCCGTCATAAAATACGAGTATAACAAAAAAATTTTTGTTGACATGGCAGTATAAAAGTATCCCGCATATAAAAATATATTTTCAAGGACCCTTAGTCGATGTCGACAAAGATCCCCTATGTCCCAGTGTGACTAAGTGCGAATCTGTCGCCACTATCCGGACACAAGGCAGCTACAACTTACGCCAACCCGAGACTCGAACCCTCGACTCATCGGGTCAGATTGGTCGGTTAAGGACGTGGTAGAGTTTGTTACGAGCCTTGGTTATACTTAATTATGCGTATACCATTTATCTTACTAGGATGAATCTCGTCCCATAGACTATTCTCAGTTAACAAGGTTAAGTTGTCTCTAATCCGAAAACTCCTGTCTCGAGTATGATACAGTTGGCTAATGTTACAGATAATAGTAGTATCACTCAACAAAATAATCAAAATATTTGGTAGGTCAATAATATGTTAATTATGAAATTCTTTCAAGTTCATATCGATTTTCGTAAATTCATCACCTTATGAGTAAACGCTTTGCAAAAACGTAGATTACTATTGGGTTTGTAAGCAATTTGAAACATTAAATTGAATTAGGCATTTTAATCAAGTCCTTGACACTTTTGCACTGAGTTGAATACAAATTGGATATTAATGGTGAGTCTACGAGACATGAATACTATTGAATTTGATGACCTTATTATTAGTAAAGTAGCTTTTTCGATTGCTTTTTAAAGGTTCCATACCCAAAGGGTAAAAAACGGAACCCTATTACTAGTTGCCCTTCCTTTGTCAGCGGGTATCTCATTAACCATAATTGCTAGCCCATTGAAATTTTGAAAGAATATCTATTTTTTATTTTGTCGCTTAACAACTTATACTTTTGACAACCTCGGTGGTGCAGTGGTGTAAACAGCCGAATGCTAGGCTAGAGGTTCCGGGTTCGAATGTTATTGCGTGTGTATTATTTGCAAGATGCATTGTTTCGCTTGCCGGTCTTGGATGTTGTATTCTTATCTATGTAGTATATACCATATCGTTGCTTAGTTCCTGTGACACAAGTTCTTACTATACTTACTGTAGGGCTGAGTCAATGTGTGTGTCGTGATGTGGTTATTATTATTATTAGTATATATATTACAAACCTAAATAATTTTATACTAAAAGCGAGAATCGTGATTTTGTTCGACATCTTTTGGATTAAGTTATTTAAAAGTACATTTTTATCCTGTACGATGGTTAAACCCTTTACGTGAGAGTCGGATTCACACTTGACCTGTTTTTTATAAATGTTTAGTTTAGAAGATGACTCCCTTTAGATAAATTGCCTAAACGTGAATTTTTTTTTGAGGCCACTTTTGGTAACTGCCGTATGAATATTGTATTATTGTTTACCAATGCTCGGGGTCACCCAGTGACTTTCTCCTTTCATTCCGCACATCTGATTGCTTATTCTTCCGGTAAAATACGTGATGGTTTAACTAATGATCCAGCACAGGTCGCTTCAAGGGCACTCGGCACTCGCTAAGTGACCTGGACCCGTTCTCTGAATGCCGCCTCCGGAACTTCGGGCCGACCGAACGTAAAATCAACGATAAGACTGATTTCAAATCAACAAACTACACTATTTCTATTAGTAAATCTCTTTCGATCGCATATTGCGTACGTAACATTCATTGCATACTTTTGTCATTTAATTTCATCATCTAGTCATCTACTTAAATATTAGATAAAGATTGGATTTTGTCACTTAAATCTATAGATCAATTAGGTGTTTAATTAGAAAACTGTATTTTATTTACAAATTGTAATAGAATTTATTGAAGCATATTTTTTATAAAGCAACCGCGGGGGTTTCTTGCCGGATTCTTCCTCGTAGAAATAGCGTTACGAACCGGTGGTATAAAAATGACAATTTAAAAGTACTTATTTTAAGACTATTTGATTTTTTTTTTAACTTAGACGTTGACGATGTGTCGGTATCTTCGGAGAAAGGTTTTTGATTAAATATAAAATGTCAAACAAAGTTCGATCGGAATGAATGTATCTGTGAACCAGACTGACCCGACCGAAAGATTTTCGTAGTAGGAAACACACAAACATTCGGCCGATACTGGCCCTGGCTCTGGCTTCGCTTACATCGAATATTTGCATCAAGGTTAAACTTTCTAAAAATACGCGATTTTGAGTTTTTCGATTGTACTTTTTCCTTGTAAGTTGGGGTGTTGGTATTGTAATTTTGTTGTCATTGTATTAATTTGTTTCGCACAGAAAATTAATGTTAAAGAGAAAAAGAAACCCATGTCTTTGTTAACCGTTTGTCAAATCATTTTCGAATCAAGTTTTTTAAAATAATGAATAATCTTATAAACAAATATATATATAATAAACAAATTTGACATTAATCACTTCTATCAAGCAAGGTTTGGGAGACAAGTAGCTTGGGAGACCCTACTAGGTGATGCGTGTGTGATACCCCTGGTATTGGAAACGTCCATAGGCTAAGGTGACTGCTTGCCATCAGGCGGGCATATGCTTGTTTGTCACTTTAGCGATATAAAACTTTCTATAGACTTCACTTTCACCAGGGTGCCTCACCTGATCACCTGTACGTGAGGATTATTCTGATGATGACCTCCTGACCCACAGGAAGTCGAAGTCGTTTGTCGTCCACAGAGACAATTCGTTCTTTGCTGTAGTTTGAATAGTAATTAAAATGATTGTCTTACGTTTGTTTTAATTTTAAATAATTGTTGTAGTTAAAATGGATTGTTAAAGTGAGGGAAAGTTTTTAGAATTAGATCACTTTTTTTTGTAATTCAACATCACAGGTAAACAAGTTGGTTTACCTGATGGAAATACGAAACATTATTTGTTAAACCAAGTTATTTGTAAGGGCTTTTTCAGTTTAGACGTTTGCTGTCAGCCGTCTTCGGTGCCAAAGCCGTGAATTTTACGCCCTTCCTGTTGACAGATCAACCTGATTTGTGGCACAGACCTTTAGTTCTGATGACAATACAGTATAATACATTCAGTATCACTGTATATCTAAGATGGCCGCCGCTACAAAATGGCGGACTACAAGTTTTTTAACCACCCACTAAATATCGGTATCAAATGAAAGGGCTTCACTAGAAGAATATAGTACAAAGAATAAAAAGCGTTAATTTAAATTAAACCGTTTAACTTAAAACTATTTATTTTTAATAATGTTCATAGAAAAAGCGCGGAGCGGCGACCGTGCGATAAACGCACGACAACAGGTCGGGAACGCTTTGTATTAAAAATAGCGAACCGCTGTTAGCGGGAAAACTAACGTTCGACAGAGAGCTGAAAATAAACTTCTAAATTGAAAATACATCAATATATTTGTAACAGGTTGCCACTATTCAAAAAAGTCATTAAAAAATCATCTTTATATAGAAAAATAAAACAATTAATTCTGCTATGACCAAGTTCATTCGATTGTTTTGTAACTTATTTTAATATTAAAATGTCAAATCGTTTAATTTTTAAACAATAGTTTAAATGACTTCGCTCCACATTTTCAAAGTTTCTCAACCAATATTAATGGTTTGAACTTAGAATACATAATGTAGAGGAAATTTGCATATTCTGATATTTATATGGGCGTCGATATCGAAATGTTTGATTTATCACACCTTCAAATTTACCTCATATAGCAATTATTATATGCCTACTAGACTACGAAAAATGATATCAACCTTAATTAACAGTGAGTTGAAAAATAACTTTAACTATAACAGACTAGAACAGCTTCAAATCTCCGCCTAATTATTTAATATTTAAAATGTCATCACAAAATAACAATAAAACTAACGGTGAGTTGCACCATGTCACTTTCACGGTAGCCAAAACCACTTTCGGTTAACTTTGACGATAACATTAACAGTTATTTTGCTGCAAGTATTAACAAAGGCAATAAATAATAGATACAAACCACAATGTTTTGTTAACGAGATTATTATAGCTTACAACATAATGACCGCGTCCATTACTATCTTATTAACGCTAATAAAAAATTCAAACCTGTTACTAAGACGCCATTGACTTTAATATGAATTACATCTTTGTGATAATTGGATAAATTGTAATCGTATACACATAACCATGGACCAACCTAGGTTAGGTTGGCACTTTGCACCGTTCTTAAGTTGTACAGCATAAGGATTGATATTGCACTTGTCACGTGATGCTTTATGTGTGGCCGTGTTATATAAAATAGAGCTGCATCAGATGTACATGAGCAGGTAATCGTTGTTGTATCGGTTTCATTTAAACTTTAAAATACTTAAACATACATACATAACCTCACGCCGTTATCCCTCGAGAGGGGTAGGCAGAGGTGCTACACACCGCTTTCGAATGTTTATGTTGAGTCCCCCAGTGCGACAAGTTGCGAATCTGTCGCCACTATCCGGTTATATTGAGAAACGTGGCAGCTATAACTTACGACAACCCGAGACTCGAACCCTCGTCCTGTCGGTTCGGGTAGGTCAGTTATCCAAGGCACGTAACAAAATGAGCTACCACGTCCTCCGCTTACGTTTAAATTAATTAAATTAATGTAAAATCTTTTAGTTTCATTCAGTTGTATCTGTTTTCTTTTTTTATTATAGTCATTTGTAACTGCAAAACGGCTGAATTGATTTCAATAAATTAGAGGATAAGATTTTGTGGGAGGTAAAAGCGTCACTTTTAATAACGTTATTTAAGAACAAATCAAAAGGTTGAAGTAAATTTTTCCACATACCTAAAATTTAATCCTAATTGGTTCAGCCGTTTAGGAGTCGTTAGGTGACGAACATACGAAAAGAATAATTATGGATATATGAGATTAAATGTCGTATAATTCGCATTTTCGTATAATAGTCCAGTCAATTACAATTTTCCGCAGGCTAAGAGAAAATAACAATATTTGGAAATGATATTACTACACCATATCTCGACCTTTTGACGACCTCGGTGGCGCAGTGGTGTAAACAGCCGACTGCTACGCTAGAGGTTCCGGGTTCGAATCCCGGCGGGGGCGGCACTTTGAGTTATTTGCAAGACGCATTGTTTCGCTTACCGGTCTTGGATGTTGTATTCTTATCTATGTAGTATATACCATATCGTTGCTTAGCACCTGCGACACAAGTTCTTACTATACTTACTGCGGGGCTGAGTCAATGTGTGTGTCGTGATGTGGTTTTAAAAAAAAACTTGCGAGCCAGGAAATGTTATTGCTATATATTTTTATTTTCTGATTTTTATTTAGTGTTAGTTTTAGGGGGCAGGGCTTATACATTCTTGTTCGAACCTAGACATACAGGGTTGATACTAGGTTAGGTGTAGGATTCCTAAAGCTTTAAGAGAAAGACAAGTCTAGAATTTTTCAAACTTTAATTTTTTACAACTCTTCGTCTTCTGAGATACCGGATTCATTTAATAATAATAATAATAATAATAACCACATCACGACACATGATTTCTTAGCGTAATTATTCTTTCTCACCACTATAGTCCTATTTATCAGGTTGCAGTGGTGGGTCAATTGGTGGGTAATTTCCTTGAACACTGTATTTATTTGTTTTTTTATAGCGGTTTTTGATTCCTTGCCTTTACAGAGGGATTTTTCACTTAGCAACGAGGCCCTTTTATAATGAAAAATAGTTTTTTTTTCCGAAAAAAAATAACTGGAAGCGCAGACGATAGAATCTATGTATACCTATGTACATAAAGCCGACGTACATAAAGACTGGCGCACAAAAAATCCGTTGTACACTAACAGGGTAACGTAAACGACATTTTGTGCAAAAAAAAAAAATTCCCGGCAAAATGTATTTACTTAAATTACCAACTTAAGAAAATATTATTATTTTCACAAAAAGAAAAATTTGACTGTAGTTTTCAAATGAACAAAAAAAATTGCTTTATAATATCGCTTAACGATTATGTATACCTGTTCATCGCTAAGGCAACATCAACTAACATAACACTGTTTACAAATCATATGCTAATCGCAATTAAAACCATTCAGATAACACATTATTAGAGTCATCTATCACTTAGGGGGTTTTTTTTGCATAAGAATTCGTACCGTCCGTCTGTTCCTATAACGTTACGTAAACACATGACACCGGTTTAAAGAAAGTCGAACTGTGTCAGAGGCGCCGAACCTTTTAACATGATCATCGATTATTTAAATTTAACGTTCTAAGGATTAACATTAGGAAGTTGCGTTTTATTACTGTTTTTTTTTATCGGTTTCTGCGAATATACATTTTTGCAAGTGGTTATGCAATGTTTTTGTGGTTGTAATTTTTTTTGTGTTCAGTCGACCATAGGGTTCAATTTTAAACAAAGAAGAATAACGTAAATAATATATTAGTTTTTCAATGAAAAATAAATCGGTTGGAGTTCTCGCCACAAAATTTTGGACCATTTCATAGTCAAACACAATTCAATTTTTCTTTAAGAATAATAACAATTTAAAAGAACTCCATCACCAACGGTTTCCCGCCCCTGTCTTTGGTAGTTGTCTATGCTAACAGCAATCTACTTGTTTAATAACATAGGAAGGAGATAGCTATCTTGGATCCCAGCTATCCAATAAACAAATCATAGTCATTATCTGACGATTATGGATTTATGTCGATCGGATCCATCAGATGTAGGTGTTACGAATAAATTTGTTGTTAACTACCTTTTTCTATTTATTTTCAAGTTGCATAAATAATGTGTGTATTAAGTTAAAAAAAATCCGTTTTAAAATTAATATAACATCTTTACACCCTTCTTAATGTTTTTTATTTTTATTAAAACAATACCACAGTTTAACAGATAACCTGAAACACTATGATACTTAAATCTAATACATTTGTAGTTATAATTGTAATTAAACACATACGCTTGAGCGCCTATCATCAATCACGTCACAATATCTCTTACACTCGACATATACATTCGTCCATCGCCATGCAAACACATCGCACTCCGGTACCGATGTCAGTAACGCATTCAGCAGGGTCAGTCCTGTATTGTTAAAATAATCACTCAATAATCACACGAACAAAGTCGCAGGCAGAAGTTATTATTTTCATGCACTCGTAATCAGCGGATTGCGTTTAAAAAATAAAGCACCGAACATAAATAATTAATTATTAAACTCGCTTTTGCGTGCGACTTCGTATGCGAAGAATTGATATTGTTCTTTGTAAAATTACACACTGCATGTCAATCGACGAATTTTTTAATTGATGAATTGGTTTATTTGTTTAAAAATGAAATAATTATCGTAAAACGAACAGTAGTTTTTTAATACACAATAAATTCTCAATCAAGGTATCTTTATATAACGTATTCGGTACTGAGCGACCTACAATATAACGTATTCTGTATCTTTATATAACGTATTCGGTACTGAGCGACCTACAATATATAAAATGAGTACATAATTTACTATGTAGAAATGTAAGTTATGTTTTTTCTGCTCTGCTTAATATCCAGTCAAATAATAAAACTTGAACTACATTTTTAGTTCTTTTTTACTAAAAAAAATATCTATGTGAGCATTTGACTTGATAATTGACAGTTTAAAAGGATAGCTAGATTCATCATCTTTGATCATTGCGATGATCAGCTGGAATACTACCCAAACGTCTTGCACAGGAAGAAGTGTCTAATGCTTCCATCTGGCAGGCCTCACAAGACTGATAGCCTAATTTCTCTTGATAATCTATATGGCTTCTGTGGCGCAGTGATGCAACCGCTGACGTAACAGGACCTGGGTTCGAATCCAGATGGGTGCAGAACTTTGTGTTATTTGCAAGACGCATCGTTGTCAATACTGGTCTTGGATGTTGTATTCTTATCTATGTAGTTTATACCGTATCGTTGCTTAGCACCTGTGACATAAGATTCTTAAATCATACTGCAGGGCCGAGTCCTTGTGTGTTGTGAAGTGGTTATTATTATTTTATTTTTGAACTTTGTTTATTATTATTATTTTTTGCAATACTAGGAAAATTAATAATTTTTGTTAAACCTTGTGATGTATTCCCTCGATACAGGCTTGCCTGGTAAGGGGACCAAAAGACATATTGTTTTAAATGTAACATGTTTGATCTATTTTATAACAATATAAATATATTTGTCCCCAGGGCCTGCCGTCGTGGTCCCGAGGCGTGGAGGTGGCGGAGGCGGCACGAGCGCGGCTCGTGCGCTGGGCCTGCGGGGACCCGCCCCCCCCGACGGAGCCCCCCCGGAAGAAGATGCCCCACGCGCTTCGCAAGCGGTGGCCGCTCTGCCCCTGCCTGCAGGTAACAACAAAAGTGCCTACCATACGACAATCAAAATAAACGTGCACTGGAGGCTCCCTCAACCAATAATCGGTGACCGATTTTTTGTACGTTACAAACGGAATATATTAATTGCTATAGTGTCAATCGTTCTATAAAAGTCAGCCACAAAATCAGCAGTATTCAAATCGGTATGTGGAAAAAGCGGCCTGAATTATGCTCCGGTGCTCCAAAAAGTTGGTCGTGGGTGGGGAACCGAAAGGGACAACCTTGTAACTTTGCTTTACGATGGGACTTTCCTCGCCATTTGGAGATGGTCATCCTGGTGGACCATTGTTTGGAAGAGTAAGTGGCGTCGTCGGATGGCTTATAGAGCCCTCAAATTTACAACTGTAGCATGACCAGCTCCAAATGGCGAGGGATGGCCTATCATATGGATTTGTATGGGCATGGTTTGTTATTTATTCGGTATATCGGGATTGTTCGTTTTCGCACGAAAATTCGCCCCAAAAGGTATATAGGATCTAATGGTGGTAGCAGGCTGATGATTAGCATACTTCCAGGTGGGTAAAGTACCTTACAAAACATGGTTTTAAAGTTTTAGTTGTAATGAGCCAGTGCTTGTAGTAATAATAATACTTTATTTCAGGTCTATTTGCCCATACATAATTAATACATTAATCACAGATAAAAATCAAATTAGCATTTCAATATTACAAACAAAAACTTTTACACTTCAAACTCATTACAATTTATGTCCAATTAAAAAATAGAAAAGAAAAACAATTACAGTAAAATAATACACATACATAGTAATAGTAGTTGTATAATTAACATTATTATTAATTAGTTGTGAAGGACACTATACTATTTTAATAAAGTCCACTTCGATTTTGCTTTCAATCCCGACCAAAACTTGAAAATCGTGTGCAAATATTAAATTTGTATACAAAATTCAGCTACCTATTGGTGTGCAAATTTTATCATACATTTTCATACGGTTAAATAAATATTTGGAAGCTGAAATCAAACAAATTAGCTTAGATAGCAATTTGATCTGACGTCATATAGCCTATTACCAGCGGACGATCATGACACATTTAACGATAATTCATTTGTAAATTTATGTTAAGTAGTTTAGAAGTTATGAGGGAACAGATGAACAGACATACATACCTACATACCGTACAGGTAAAAACTTATTGGGTAAACAATACATAGTCTTGAAATTTTTGGGTCACAAATAGAATTAAAGTTTATATTCTTGCAACAGAACAGTTTTCAGATTGCATTATCTTGTGTTAAAATCTTGAAATGCTAAGTTTAAACAAAGTTCGAATGTAGTTAGTTTGTTGTTTCGTTTCGATCGAGAATCGATTACTGCGACATAAATAAGATAACGAAACCTTTATATCGACTTCCTTAACTGGCGTCGTTAAAGTTAATGAGTTTAGCTGCTACCTAGGTTTTAGAATGCCCATTTATGTTTATACTGGTATGTAGCTTGCCTCAGGCTAGATAGATTTTTTAAAGATCTAGCCACTTAGATAGATAGCGCCTAACGGGACCAAAACTATTATCTTTCAAGTCAAAAAAAAACCAAACGCATTCAGAAAGTTTACAAAATTTACTGTGATGTTTCGGAAATTGGTTTGTGTGAAATTCTAGATTATTTGACGCTCTTTTTTAAATATTGTAAAGTATTTTAAACAATAGGGAATATACATGATTTTTTAAATGAATTAATTATAATTCGATACCACATGTAAAATATACACAAACACAAACACAAATCCGTTAGATTTTCTCAAATATCTGACTTATTAACTATGTTATAAAGCTTCAAACTCGCTGGTTAGACAGAGAGTTCCGATATGTACAATGACGTCGAAGTACGCAGGCGCCATACAACTTCCATAGAAAAGGTTGTTCTGATGAGCGAGATAGATTTATTTACTTTTAATGGTTGTATCTCCCTGGTTTATCGTAGGCTTCTAATTCTGTTTTCTCTGTAAATATTCTATTTCCATATAATTTACGATAAATTGATTGAATAATCAAAATTCATGCATTACCTATTAAGGGGTCAAGCAATCTTGAACCGAATGATGGTATGCCTTAACCTTCCAGAGTAAAAACGTTTGCGTTTCCGACCCATAACCTCTTGATTCTCATATGATCCCGTGTTCTTCATTGTTACCTATATTATAGAAATAAGGCGTGTGAATTCGCAAGAGTAAAAGCATTTGTCAAATTTAATGTGTTTAACCAAAATATTTTTATTAGGTCTGACGATTTTATATTGAGCACGTGGTAGCTCAGTTTGTTATTTGCCTTGGTTAACCGACCGACCCGACCCGACAGGTCGAGGGTTCGAGTTCGACTGCCTAGTATGTCAGCTTTGCTTATTATGAAGATAACATACATCTTCATTATACTAACGAATAAAGTCACAAAGTACTGGATCAATTTCAAAAATTCTTTCACCGTTAGTATTCTATATTATCCCCAAAACATGTATGTGTAATTTTTATACAAAAGTTAAATTCTACCCGTATGAAGCCGGGGCGGGCCGCTAGTTATTAATATAATATGAAACGTTGATACCAGATCAGATTTCTGTAACTTTACTTGCTTGTTCTACAATATATTGCTATTGTTAATTTATTTAAATAATGATCCTTCTAATTAAATAAAAGTGGCTAAAATTAAAAATTCAATATAAAACCTCATTGTCGGGCAAATCTTTTTATTCTACCTCTGGAACTCCTGTTCACCAGGATCAACAGTTGCGTCTTTTGATCCTAGGATCAACGAATAATGCAGCTGTGCAATGACGCACAGGCTGTGCCCGGACACCCTACCGGCTGTCTTGGGACCAGCAACGAACTTAATCAGAAGAAATAGGAGGAAGTGAGAAACCAATTTAAGACTTCCCTCCCACCAATAGTGGGGATATCAATTGAAAAGGCCCAGAAGCCTCATGTGATCAATAATTGAGTAGGGTCAAAGTCAAAGTCAAAATGTGTTTTATTCAAATACACTTAAAATAAGTACTTTTAAATCGTCATCTCGCATGCGTAACATCTGCAATATTTTATATGTACTATATTCACAATAAAGTGAGTTTGACTTTGACTTTAATCTTTTATACTACCACCGGTTCGGAATGCTATTCCTACGGAAAATAATCCGGTAAAATTGATTCGAGTACGAGTCGGGTCGATCACTATAATATTATATCTGTAACTGTCAATTAAATGTCAGAAATGTAATGTAATTCATTAACAAGGAGACTTCCGTTTGATTATCAAGTTTGTACAGTGAATGATAATTGACGATAGGGTTAGCAAAACGCTAACTCCATTAAAATATATCTTATTTTTTAAGTGTAAATTATTGTTTTAATAAATTAATTAAGTCGCCCCAGTTAAGACGTATTTTTAAGTGTTTAATGTGCCAATTCTAAAATTGGTAATTCTAAATAATTTAGGTATATTGTGTCACTGGCTAACTACGAACTTGACACCAAAACTTTGCTGATAAAGTTAACGTTTTTTTTCAGACGATATCAAATCGAATGGTTTTGATTACTAAAGTTAATAAACTCGCTTGGCTGGACTGTCTTTAGAAATTATAATACCGTATAATTTGAATAATTATTAATATTATTATATTTATATTCATTATGATTTTTTAAATCATAATTGTATTCAAAATTGTTTTTATTTTAATATTATTTAATTAATGTTATGGGTGCGTATGTGCCGTATTAAATAAATTAAAATTAATAAGTATTATTTCTTCATTCGTCGATGACCCTAGCGCTCGGCGAAACGATGCGATCTTTAGGAAACCTGTTAGTATTGGAAAGCGCAAGCAGATATAATATGTCGGTCATACAAAATACATTTATACTTACTTTAACTTTACAGAGTCACTGTTTTATCGCCTTTGTATCTTCCTTATAGATTCGTTAAACATTTAATGTATTCAATTTGAATTGTATTGATTTTAGTTGGGTATTTAAATAATATTTTGTTTTTCTCTCTGTTATTCCTTCTTACAGGTGACGCTGTGACACCATGTTGTGTCTCATTTTAAATAGTAATCTATTTTTAAATTTTGATTTGATTGTGATTTTACAAATCAATAAAAAAATCACTCCAGTCTGTCAGCAAAACCGAAGAAATCAAAAACTATAGGATTCTTCACGTTGATCAGCAACTCAATGCATACAATCTGGTTCGAAACAATGTCTGTTGCAGCATCGGATTCGGATGTAAAAATCCAGAATCCGATTTAAAAATTCAGAACAAACTCACACTGTAATCGCCGTGATCAAGAGGGGTTGGCAGAGGTGTTACAAACCGCGTTTCGCATGTTTATGTTGAGTCCCAGTGTGACAGGTTATGAATCTGTCGCTACTGTCCGGGCACAATGAGGAACTTACACCGACCCGAGAATCGAAACCTCGATCTGTTGCGTTGGGTCGGTTGGTCGGCTTTTAATTGTAAAATATAATAATAATAACAACCACATCTCGACACACACATTGACTCAGACCTGCAGTAAGATTTAAAAAAAATATGTCGCAGGTGCTAAGCAACGATACGGTATAAACTACATAGATAAGAACACTACATCCAAGACCGAAAAGCGAAACAATGCTTTTTGCAAGTAAAACAGTTCCGTCCCCGCCGGGATTCGAACCCGAAACCTCTAGCGTAGCAGCCGGCTGATTACCACAGCGCTACTAAAAAAAAGAAAGATAAACGTGGTAATAATTTTTACAGTAAGAAGGAAGTAAATGCCATCTATTACATTAGATAACAAAAATGATTATCTTACTTCATTCAAACCCATCTGAAATGTATTATTTTGAAGACAAATTAAATGATTGCCACCAATGAAACGAATTAACGTAATCGAACAAATTGGTTCTGTCAAAACAGTTCGAGGAGTCATTGGTGTAACAGAAATAAGTTGAACAAAATTGCATGTCTAAGGTTAAAGGGCATTAGTATTATAACCGGTCAAGCGCGAACCGGATTTGTGTTCTGAGGGTCTTTTTTATAATTAGTAATTAGGTACAGATTTTTTTTTTCTAACAGTATGAAATAAATTGTTCAAAAGTAAAAGAAAAACAGGATGTGTTCCAATCTAAGTGGTAAATTTTTTCTTTGTCATAATCTATTTTTAATGTTGTAGAAATATGTCAAGATTTTGTGTTTCGATTAGTTTTTTTTAAGAAACATTATATCATGTTAAAGGTTTGACTTACGAAAGTATACGGAACCCCAAAAAGATGTTGAAATGAATGAATTTAATTGAATGGACAAGGTTATGATTCCTATGGTATATAATTTGATAAAGTGACAGATAATTCGCTTAATTGTCGCCGTGACGTCGCGAGTAAACATTGACGGCCCCTGTGACGCAGTGGGGTAAGAGCTGGCCACTAAGCAATAGGTACGAGAAACGAAGTTTCGGCCGAATTTTTGTGTGTTTCCTACACCGAAAATCTTTCCGGGTCGGGTTCCATTCTGATGCAATTGATGTCAAACTTGTCAAGTTCTTCCAAGCATTGTCTATGATCATGACCAGTTGACAACAAACCGAAAAATGTTCAGAGTAGGGTCACTTTCGCACTTTCTGATATTTTATTCGTCTGCCCAAAGTTTCTGTTGCGTACTTTCGAAGGGCATAGAATAGGTAATCTACTGCCTGTCGTACGAGGCGAATAAAAGTAGTAATCGGTCCTGCAGACGCACTAAGCTGAGTGGTATCACAGGACTGGGGATGGTGATAGCTGTGTTGTAAGGTTAGCAAACAACAATCCCGGGATGTGCCTCGGCGCGGCACTGCAGGACACTGGCGCGTTCCTTCTGAGAGCCCAGAGTCCTTCGAGTTGTCGAGGATGGCTACCGACGAGGTTTTAGTGAGTCCACGACTCAAGTGAACCTCACATAACTTTGTACCCTCATGCAAAGTAGTATCTTGGTGAAAAAAAGGGCCCTTGGCTATGAATCCCTCCAATGCAAGATTAATTTCGTTTTGTTTACCGGTCTTGGACAGATGTTATTTTCCTAGGGACATATGTCGTATAATACGAGTAAATAGCGTTTTCTGGTAAATGAGATACATTTTTTTTTTGTAAACGGCAGAGTAAATGCGTTTGTTGCAATGTTGACATTATTTTGAGTGGACAGGTTGAAGTAAATTGATTTAAGTTTTGGTAATTTTTTGAACCGGTCGGTGTAGTAAGATTGAAGATCTTTTGGAAAAAACAAACAGTTAATGTCGATATAATTATGGTTTTATTATATAACTGGCAATCCGCCTTGGCTTTGCATGGATATTATGCATATGTTACATACATATAAACGTTCTTCTTGAATCACTATATTTTAAAAAACCGCATCAAAATCCGTTGCGTAGTTTTAAAGATCCAAGCATACATAGGGACAGACAGCGGGAAGCGACTTTGTTTTATACTATGTAACAAACATACCCAATAATGTACAATATTTTTCACACAAATAAAATATTTTTGAATTTAATAGTGGTTTAGGGAAATGCTAATAATAGAAATATATTCATTGTTTCATTGTTAATTAGCTTCAAATAGGTACTATATATAATAACAGGAAAAAATACTACTTGAATTAATTTCCAATTTATTACGTTGTTTGTTATTGGTGTTGTTATATTGTCATGTTGTTCTGAGTTGAATTTCCATAATTCACTAGCTAGACTTCGCTTGAGCTATTTGTACGTGAACTTTAATCCCCTGATAGGGGTTGAAAATTTGAAGAAATTGTTTTGACTGCTCGTTTGTCAGAAACATGAATTTGTTGTTACAGGGATTTTGGGAACTACTCGTTTGATTTTAGGTACCTCGAAGTGTAGATAGGTAGGGAATGCATTTTTAAATAACTTTTTGGTTATTGTTAGATTGCAATGTTTTTTTATGTAAAACAGAATATAGGCAATTAAAAGTTAAAAAAACTAATATTCCGAGTCTATGTAACATACATCGTGCTATCATACTAAAATTATAGTTGTAAAATTTGTATGTTTGTTACTTAATCACCCAAAAACGGTTGAATGGATTTGGATGAAATTTGGCACACAGATAGTTTATCATGTTGATTGAAACATAGGATTCTTTTACCCCGAAAAAATGTTACTAATGGTAAAAAAAATCAAATGTACGAAATCGCAGGCATAAGCTAGTGCATGTGTATACAAACTAGCACATTGTACAAAGCATGAGTCCAATCGACTCGGAGACAGGGTAAAGTAAACAGTATAATTGTTAATCGCATTAGACTGACACAATGTGCGGGACGAGCGAGGAAATATGTTAGTTTACTTACGAACGGACGTACAGACGACCGTGTGATATCAAATGACAGATTGTCACGTCCATTAGTTTTAAATAACAAGCCGAGACTAAGCGGTTACGAGTGACGAGTGACAAACTTCTTTTTTTTGAGCAAAAACTTTTTGTGTAGTGTTTTTTTTTAGTGCAGTGACATTTAAAAATGTCTAAATTGAAAAAGACCACCAGGTCCAGGTTCAGTTTGAAATTAAGAAGCAAGCGATTTAAAGCCAATGTAAGTGGTTTTTTAACACTCTTAGTTGAAATGTACACCTTTGGTTTTGATAATAAACTTTACTGGATTGTAGATATTCGAGTAATTGTTTACTTAGCTTTATTTGTATAATATTAATGTCAATGATAGTAGGTGAGACTGGAAAAGATTTTGTTGGCTTTATATTGTAGTTTTGTTAAGAAGTATCCTGGATATGTAGTTGTTTATGCTATTTAGGCTTAGTGCCTGCGATACTAGATTATATCTTAATGCGGGGCTGATTCTATGTGTGTGTCGTGATGTGGTTTTTATTTTTATCTTTATTCACTTTAATAGTCGGTTTAGGTTTTTACAATATTGATAGAAAAGTAGAATGAAACACGCACAAATTACATGAACACAATAAAAAGCTAACCTAGAGTGCCGCCGGCAGCGGGGCTATTCAAGCTACCGGTGGTTAGGGCTTCAGAGAGAGGAACCTCCTGACAATCTGTGTCTTGTCCAGGAGTACTTATAATTATTTGATGATTGTATTAGATTAACCGCTATCGATGCAGCCCAAAGGCGTCTTTGCGGTAATCAAGCACATCATGATTATTGCTTATTTTAAAGAATGATGGCCAAAAGAGTTATTGTCTGGCTATTTCTATTTTGGATTCGTTTAAAGGAATAGCTTGTGATCATCCTGAAGAGTACTCCTAAATATTAGTGAAAGAATGTTTGAAATTGGTTTAATGGTTTCGAAGATTTATATATATTTTTTTCAAATAGAAGCGGAGATTCCTTTGCAACTTCTGTTCAGGTTGATGTAACAAAGTTTTTTGATAGCACGACCTATAGCGTCCTGTCTTAATGTGGTGATGAATCGATGATGAAATACCTGTGTTTTGTGTGTGTGTGAGATATGTCACGTCCCTATAAATATGTTTATTATTAAAAACAAAAGTTAGTCTTCGATTAATTATAATGGAACAATACTTATTTTGAAATTAAAGATAAACAGCGTCTAGTCATTCTTTTGTGTTAAACCTAGCATTAGTTTTTCACACACAGACTGATGGACAACGCATAAACAACACCGATGGTTTTAGCTAGAAACAAGAGATATTATTAATTTATAAAATATGAAAGTAACGGTAGGCATTTTTTAAAATCGTTTCAAAAAATTCAGCCTCTAAAGTAATCAAAATCATAACCCTACTTTTTGGTTCGCCGTAGTTGGTTACAAAGTGTTCAAGGGGACTCCACTTGGGTAAGGTCACCAATGAGTGAGGTTAGTTAACGGGAAATCCACGGGGAAAATGGCTAGTCATCAATAAATGATCGTTTGACTCACATTCATCGTTCTGCTTAAACCGCTGCACCTAGAAACGTAAAATTCGGAGTGACTTACATTGAAGGTCTGACTCAACTGCTTGAATTATTAAAATTAAATTTAGTAGCCGACTCATCATCATCAGGCGGAAGGCATCCACTGCTGGACACAGACCTTCACATATGACTGTACATAGAGATCCTGTATAGCTTGCATTTAGGGGCTCCCTGCAGCCAGCATGAGATCGTCGGTCCATCTTGTGGTGTCGGCCAACACTGTGCCGTGGTCATCGCTCACTTTACAGCCATTCTTCATGTATAACAAGGAGTACTAGTAACTGATAGGCGGTATAAAAGATCGTATCCCCTCCAAGGGCGTCGCAAGCCAATAAGCAGATTGAGGTATATGAGACAACTGGGAGGGAAGGGTCAGGGGGAAAATGTATGTTTATTAATCAGGACATTTATAGATCGTTGTTGATGTTTTTAATAAAAGTTTCATATATTTTTTTATTATTAAAACCAACTACTGCGATTTCGTTTCCTTATAAATATTTCTGTATATAAAGGAATATTTTTAGGGTCTGTTGTAAATAATGTCAAATAAAGAACCTGTAATAAATGTGAAATATCCTGACTGCGTCCGTGCTGTGTCGAAGGAGTCATCGACAAAAATAAATGCGGAACGATGCAGTCGCGTGTCTTGGGCGTGAGGGTTATCAGACATCAACTGTAGTAATAATATTTCTTATTTCAAAATAATGATAGCCAAAAGAGACTTTGTCTTGAAAATGCCAATTTTCTTTCGACTCGAATGAAAGGTGTAGGCAGTGCTTTACACTAATATTGTATTTAAAGTTTGTAAGTTTAAATATTATAAAAATATTCAAAATTATTTTTCCTCCTCGGTGGCTTAGTGATTTAAACAGCCAACTGCTACGCTAGGGGTTCCGGGTTCGAATCCCGGCCACGGTGGAAATTTGTATGATTTAAAAGATGCATTGTTTCGCTTTCCGGTCTTGGATATTGTATTCTTATCTAAGTAGTTTATACCATATCGTTGATTAGTGCCTGCGATACAAGATTATATGTGTGTGTCGTGATTGTATTATGTATTCGATTTTTTTCCCACTATTTGTTAGCAGGTATGTAACGAATATTTATAGCAAATTTACATATTATTGTGTATGTTTTATGAATTACCTTTCTTTGTTAACAAGCTGTAATTAGAGCTGCATTGTTTCAATGCTATGATTAGGTGCTTGGCCTCGGAGAATGTTTACTTAAGACTGATAAGTTAATGAGTAATGCCTACAGTTCGTCTTCTTAACTTAATTCATTTAATTTTCAAAGTTAAGTGTCTTATTATGGTACAATGTTACCGTGTTAGGTTTAAGTGTATAGGTTTCCAACATGGCTCTTCCAATACAGGCATACAAATTATTATGTATTGTTAGACATTCACTATACATATAAGAAAAAATCATTATGGAATGTCAGACTTATTACAATAATTCGTTTTAAGCAGTATGTCAACTAAAAAAAAAAAAAAAAGCTTTATATTCGTTTGAATTTGAAAAAAAAAAATTTTAACTAAACAATTCGTGTCTCTTCTTAGGTTGTATCTTCGTCATTTTTTAATTAAGAAATGGCGAAGTTCTGAGGTAACAAACATTAAAAAAAGCAACATGGAAACGAATTGGGAACCTCCAATTTTTTTGAAGTCTGTTAAAAAGTCGATATTTACTTCAGTCCAAAAAAAATTCTACAAAGTTAGTTCTATTTTTGGTTTAAAAAACTAGATTTTTGTCCTCTTGATATTGACATAACAATCAAAGGTCAAGATACATAGAGGTCCGATTTTAATTCACCTATTTTTTTAGTTGAATTTATTTTCGTTGGCAACCCTGGCTCGAGTCAATGAGTTTGCAAGACAGTTGTGACATTGGATGAATAGGCGCAGGCGCCGCCGCGGGGTCGCCCTTACTGACTCACATTCAATTTATAATCGTTTGACGATCACTAGCCAACCGTATCGACGCAGTCCGTTCCACGAACACCGCACGACTATCGTTGTCTTAAAACGTGTACATGTACGCGACTCTAGTGTGTGTAACTATTTGAGTGAACTCGAGGTAACGCACACTGAGTTAACACTGCACGCGTACACTCGAATAAACGAACGACAACTTTAGCCGAACGGATTTCGTGAGAAGGAATGTAATCTTTAATTGCTCTTTTAAAAGTGAACCTTTTGTGTTTAGAAATAAAGTTTTAAATTACAATTTAAAACGCAGGTTAAATAAAAAACGCTTGTCAAACCCATTGTGATGATAAACTCGGAAGTATGACATATTCATTATTCTTAACGTTATTAATATCTCAACTCGTCGTTTTCTACATCTGATTCGTTCATTGTCTTTTAGAGTTCCGTATCGAAATAAAAATAATAGTCAGGACATTTATTTTGATCTATGATTGATTTTTATAGGACCGATTTTTCCTCTTAATTTTAATTTATTTGTTTAACTTAGACCTATGATCGATTTATAGGACCGATGAATCGGGGCAACCGATAAATCCCTTGTCTTACTAACCGAATTTTTGACTGGCTTTGTGTATAATGTAGGCATTCCGCTATTGCATTTAGTTTTTTCAATTTCTCACCTACTAAAATCGGTCAACGACTATTGGTCTTGGTAAGCATAAAGCTAGTGCTAAAGTTTTATCTATCTTGGGTTAAATTTAGGTTATTGCACTAGCTTCGTATTTGCTTTTTTTGGGGCAACACTCATCGCACTTTCCCAACTCTGCATCTTCTGCTGGATATAAAACCCTAGGCAGGACTGATGCTTGCTGGTGCTGGATGCTTGTGAAAACAGGCTTGTGTTCTAATGGAAATTAAAATTCCAAAGTCTACACGTTCAATCTAGAGACTGAATGTTCCATCATTATCCTTCAATGAGTCATCAATCAAACTGTACTTCGGCTAATGTCATCGGCATCTGACAGACAGGGCAATCTGTCAGATATTAATCAGGCAGATGTGAACGGTTCCTTAGAAAAGGTATTTGACGTGTTAATCAAGCGAGAGGTTGTTAAAGCATAAGTAGGTAGATTTTTTTGTAATTAAGGTGGTAAGCCTGCCTGACGATAAGCAGTCACCGTAGCCTATGGATGTTTGCAATATTAGGGGTTTAACTCTACAAGAAACTTAATTTTATTTATACTTATCGTCTTTTAGTGTTATTGTTTTATAGAAGAAAAAAAAGTCTTTTCACAGAAAGAAAAAAAACTAAAAAAATGGGATAAAAAAGAAGAGATTATACCGTTACATTGAACGTCGATATGGACAAAATAATAAACCTCTCTCCACATAAACGGCTCGCCAATACGGAACGATTCCTTTTACGTATTCTTCAATCGTCAATTGTTTATATTTTTTCACAGTACCCCAGTCATTTCCATATTAGTCACCCGGGTCGCAGTCTCACTACTCTCGGCCCTACCTTTTAAGTTGAAATTTATTGCAACCGACTGACGTACGTTTGTTTTTAAGGCTCGGGCACATTTAACTTGGTTGCGGTACGCGTGTGTGCGTTTCGGAAATTAATCTAGACTTGTTATGATCAGATTGATTCATATATTGGCTAAGTAAATCAAAAATTCTGTGATAATGATTATTAGTAAACTGTAAAGGATCAACTTTTTAAAACATCGTGACTTCCGCTGGCATTTGTCAGTTTTTTAAAAGTGAGAGATAGCGGATCGTTTGGAGAAATTGTAATTCATATTGAAAAGTAAATAATATACGAATCAAAGGCGATAAATTAATGTTTTGAATATTTATCTGCTGCATTACGACAACACTATTAAATTATTTGTTACACATCACACCAACGCCGCATCGCAGACGGACTGCATTTGATGTGACGTCTTTCATAGAGTTTCATACTTCACAACTCCTATACTAAAGCACACTTTGATTAGGGTTGGAACGCCTTCTGTATGAAAACCCTAAATGTCCTTCGATAGTCCGACCAGGTCTGTACTAGGTCAGGCTCGATGGGGAGGGGGAGAGTTATGGCGGTCGTACCTATGTTTTCCGTCCTGTTGTATTGTCTTAATAAATACGATATCTATCTATTGTATAGGGAACGATAGCGACGGTAAACTGAAGTCAGGGCAAGCCGGGGCACTGGCGCTGCTAAGCACTCGTCGACTTGGGGAAAAAAACGAAAGCAAACGCACCGCAACCGCACCGTAACCGCATTCGGTGCGCTTCAGCCTTTACTACATTTATTTTTAAACTTCATATTAAAATTCCGCCTCGGCTACGGATTGTGCAATATTTACTGAGTAACTTTTTGATTTATTATGACAAATCGTCGTCGCTTAGCAGTTAATTTTCGGTTTGTGTTTTTGTTGTGATGAATAAATTATACCGTTGTTATGTTCATTGATCGAAAATGCATTGAATGTACGTTAAAAGTTTTTTTTTTTTTTAATTTGTTGAGGAAAATAAACTATGATAAACATATGTGATCATTTTATTTTTATTTCCAAAATACTTCTATTTTATTAAAACTGACCTATTTTATTTTCAAAACAAAACCCATCAAGACTTCGAACTGTAAAAAAATCATTTTTTGATACATTAAACTACTTAGAAGGATTTATTTATACAGAAAGACAGAAACAACAATTTGTTATATTTTAATCATGAGCGAAGCGTTTTGATGACTGTAGTAAGTGGCACCATACCCTTTTACGAAACGTTAAGAATAACAAGACAAGAATTCATATAATTATAAATCATTATAATTATGTCCGCAGTTTTGTGAATCCTTTTCACTTATAATTGCGTAGTTATTTATCGCTTAATTATGCAGATGAATTGTTAAAATTTACGTAACTAAGTAATTTAGATGTTTACGCCATTGTGAAATGTTATCGGAGACGCTTGTAATCCTGTTATTTGTTAGGTTTGAGAATAGATGTAACGATCGAATGATAGAAGTAAGGATTTTTTTTGTAGGTTATGCCAAGATAATTATTGTTAAAATTTACTAGTTCCAGGCTTTTAATTAAGAAAGTATTGTTTGGGTTCCGTACCCAAAGGGTTAAAACGGGACCCTGTTACTAATCCTCCGCTGCCCGTT
The DNA here is from genome assembly GCA_949316135.1 of Choreutis nemorana. Classification (NCBI taxonomy): domain Eukaryota; kingdom Metazoa; phylum Arthropoda; class Insecta; order Lepidoptera; family Choreutidae; genus Choreutis; species Choreutis nemorana. The sequence continues at coordinate 8,724,602 of OX438612.1, forward strand.
TGTCTATATGTCAGCAGGCTGTATCTCAATAACCATAATAGCTAGATTCGTGAAAATTTCAAAGAATGTACAATAAATGTTAAAAACATAAATAAATTATAAATTAAAGAGGGCTGCCATGTATGAAACGTGATTTTTTCGAAATTTTTGCTTGTTCTTGCTTCTTTTAAGAAATTTTCTAAAAAAATCATAATTTTAAGTTAAAAATCAAAAGCTTATAAGATGATACGGAACCCATCATGTTTGAGTCCGACTCATACTTGACCGGTTTTTTTTCTATCGTTATTGGCAGGGAGATTTTTAAATTTACTGTTGTAACATAATTCTTTTAAGGCACTCCATAAAATCCTAGTTTTTCTGTGTCTACTGTCAAGTTGTAACTAAATTTTGTTATTTTATTGCATTTAGATTTTAGACAAGTTTTATTAACCTGTTATGCTTAAACTTGCTGACCAAGCAAGCAAAGAACTGTATTAGCAACTCAAATATAAGTTTTGTTTCTTTCTTTTCCACAGAATGACGAGCCACCCGAGATCACGTACTGCGTGGTGGGCGGTGAGGGCGGGCTGGCCCTCCAGGCGGTCACCCCGACTCACCCCATGCCGCCGCAAGACGAGCTGGACGCCAAGTTCGCCGAGCTGGTGGTTAGTAGCTCCTTAACTTCAATTGCTGTATCTTTAGATTATTTTTATTTATTATGAGTAAGACCAAACAAGCATATGGTTAACCTGATTTAAAACGCAACTGTATTCATGGCAGAAATAAAAAGGAGTATGCTAATACCAACCCAGACAATATCCAGACCTGTACGTGAAACTTAGAAAGAAGAAGAATCTGCCCTACTAGCTTAAGGTCGAAGAGGTGAACCCAAAAAAATAGGTTGTCACCCAGCAAAGGGGGCTTCGGCTAGGCTTCTCGTTGACCTGGAAAAAATAAATTTGGCAAGAAGCAATGTCATAGAACCAACAAAGTAAAGGAAAAATCCGAGACCCGTTAATTTGTATAACACAAAAACATCCCCATGATGAACGAACTACTTATATACCTACAAGGTTTGTAAGATACTGTGAGGGGTAGTTAGGAAACCAGGGATTTTATATATATTTAATTTTACTATCTAGACACAAAGTTTATATACTTAAAGTCAAACAGGAATGTCGGTAGATCGATGTCATTTATTTCTAAAATAGTCTTAATTTAAAACTTATATTTAATTTTTTAAAGTTCACGGAATAAATTTATTTTGATTTTGATGTTAAATTCACAAATTCCAAATAGGTTGATATCTCTCCATGCGCGTTTCCGACTCGCACTTGACCGGTTTTTTTGTATTACAATCAATCTTTAATTGCTGTTCCCATTTTCGCTGGAAAGGTAGACTAGATTCCTTTGATTTTATTAAACTCTTCTTATTCGCTGCGGGTTGCATAATCATAATAATAACGACATCACGACACACACATTGATTCAGCCCTGCAGTATCGTAAGAACTTGTGTCGCAGGTGCTAAGCAACGATATAGTATAAACTACATAGATAAGAATACAACATCCAAGACCGGTAAGCGAAACAATGCGTCTTGCAATAAACACAAAGTCCCGCCCCCGCCGGGATTCGAACCCGGAACATCTAGCGTAGCAGTCGGCTGTTTACACCGCTGCGCCACCGAGGTCGTCAATCCATGCCATCTGTCATGTGGTCTGCGTCCATGCCTGACGGTTGTAAACAGTATGGAGCCTGTGCTTCATTGCACGCACAACTGGCTCCTTTGTTTTAAAGGACGCGACTGTTGACCCTGGTGAACAGGAGTAGCAGTGGTGGCACAGAGTGACAGACGTGATCCGTTCGTTTCTTTCCTCCAGAGAAAAACTAAATTTGCAAAGTCAAAACCGAAGAATTTTTATGCAGTAAATTTTCGTTTTTGTTTAAAATTTATTTTCTCTGTGAATGTGACGAAGCTATTGTTTTTAATAAAACAAACTTGTTTCTTTGAGCATTGTCTGATCGTCGATTGAATTATAAAATACAATTTGTGTTATTGTTCAACAAAATTAATACAATTGTAAATATATTTAATGTTATTTATGGAAATACATCTGTGCAGCGAATTCGCATGAATTTAGAATTTCCATACAATGCTCGGAGAGTTTGCCAAATGTTTGAATGATATTGCAAATGAGACGCTATTATAATTTCTTACGTTATACATTTTTCTCAAGCTCCTTAGTTAACGTGGCGGAGGACGTGGTGGCTCAGTTACGTGCCTTGGTAAAGCGACCGACCCGACCCTACAGGTCGAGGGTTCGAGTCTCAGGTTCCCGAACGTTATAAAAGTGACACTTTTACCTCCCATAAAATCTTATCCTCTAATTTATTGGGATCGATTCAGCCGTTTTGCAGTTACAAATGACTATAGTAAAGAAAGAAAACAGATACAACTGAATGGAACTAAAATATTTTAATTAATTTTAAAGTAAGTGAAGGAAGTGGAGGCTCATTTTGTTACGTGCCTTGGATAACTGACTGGCCCGAACCGACAAGACGAGGGTTCGAGTCTCGGCTGTAAGTTGTAGCTGCCATGGTTCTCAATGTGCCCGGATAGTGGCGACAGAATCGCATCTTGTCACACTGGGACTCAAAATAAACTTGCGAAATGTGGTGTGTTACACCTCAGCCTACCCCTCTCGAGGGATTAATTACGGCGTGAGTTTGTGTTGATGTTTAGTTAACTGATCTCGGACAAACACACGGATAAACGCTTAGGTCCCAATAATTTTGTGTATTTTTAAGTTGGTTAATCGACCTTGCTCTCTTATTTTTAAATCAAAAGATGTCGAAAATATTGACTGTTTATTAAAACACTACTTACTAATTTTGAGTCTTTGTAACGATTTTCATTAACATGTTTAATATTGCTATAAATTATTATCAAAATCGATTAAAACTCCAAAACTCTGGTGTGTTTTTAGATAACTATTTGGTTGTGTGTAGATAACTATTTTACTGTGTTTATGTGTGAGTGTGAGCGTGTAAATGTATTCATTTATGTATTTTGTCGACCTCGGTGGTACAGTCGTGTAAACAGCCGACTGCTACGCTAGAGGTCCGGGTTCGAATCCCGGCGGGACTTTGTGCTATTTGCAAGACGCGTTGTTTCGCTTTCCGGTTTTGTATGTAGTATTCTTATCTATGTACTATATACCATATCGTTGCTTAGTTCCCGTGACACAAGTTCTTACGATACTCACTGCAGGGCTGAGTCAATGTGTGTGTCCTTTTATTTGTCCTTTTATTTGTGCCCCTTTTTGGTATTTTTGACGTCCTCGGTGGCGCAGTGGTGTAAACAGCCGACTGCTACGCTAAAGGTTCCGAATCCCGGCGGGGGCGGGACTTTGTGTTTATTGCAAGACGCATTGTTTCGCTTACCGGTCTTGGATGTTGTATTCTTATTTATTTCCTACATACCATATCGTTGCTTAGCACCGTTGCGATACAAGTTCTTCTTCTTAGTGCAGGGCTGAGTCAATGTGTGTGTCGTGATGTGGTTATTTATTTATATCTTTTGAAGAAGTGTTATTTTTTTCAAATAGCGCAGTCGACCGTGCACAAAAGCAAACTGTGTAAAAGTCAATGGCACAGATTACACAATAGTCTATCATCCTAATCAAGATGAGACAGATGTAAGTGATTCCGTAACTGTTACGCAATGCTGTGTTTCATCTAGACTTGCAAGAATCGGAATGCTTTAGTATCTGCATTGAGCCGTCCTCTTATTTGGACAATAATGTTAATTATTGTTATAGGCAGGTAATTTTCAAGAGATGTTTGTTACGTGCCTTGGTTAACCGACCGACCCGACCCGACAGGTCGAGGGTTCGAGTCTCGGGCTGATATTTCCTCATTGTGACAATGGCGACAGATTCGTACTGGGACTGAACATAAACATGCGAAATGCAGTGTTTAACACCTCTGCCTCTCGACGGATTAATTACGGCGTGAGTTCATGTATGTAATGACTTGTTTAGGGTTTCACCGCCTTTTATAGAAACTGGCGACTTTTTTGTATTGGAAGCTGACTAAGATCCCCTAAAACAGATCACCTCTTTTGTTAGGGTTCCGTACCTAAAGGGTAATAACGGACCCTATTACTAAATCACCGTATTACTAAGACTCCGTTTGTCAGCGGGCTGTATCTCATGAACACATACTTAGCTAGACTCTTGAAATTTACAGGGAATATCTATTTCTGTTGCCGCTACAACAACAAATACTAAAAATGCAAAAAAAAAACAAAAAAAATTGGTGGCTCCCATACAATCATCGTGATAATTTAAATATTGCTTTAGCTCTTGTTTCTTTTACGAAATTATCTAAAAAGATGGTACGGAACCCGTCGTGTGCGAGTCGAATCACCCTTGACCGTTTTTTTGTCATATTTTATGACGGAGAGAAAAGTTTCTCGTTTCGCGGGGTATGTCCCATTCATTTAGCGTGCTGCCTAGAATCTGATCTAGTAACTGAGACCACTTCACAAATATAAGCGAGTCTGGCCTACAAGGTGCCACCATGATAAATGGGTAGCGACACTGCACCATAGAATCACTTTCACAATCAACAGGGTCACCACTCATTCATTGCATTATTTTTAAAGTATTTTTTCTATTTTTTATGAATTTCTAAAATCTATCTTTCTTCTTCATCTCAAACAAGAAGTTTCCAGAAAGATGTTTTTTTTTTATTTAGTTTTTACAGGACTGTTTTTTAAAGGAAAGACTTGACTCGAAGAGATGAAAAGTAGAGAATATTTAACCAATTTCTTCTGTTAATAATAAACACCTTTATTATATAATCTCACAACACAAATCAATACAGAAGTCTCCTCTATAGTTTGAGAAGAATTTCTTCAGTTAGCGTTTTTTACATCAGCATTACAGATTTATGTTCATTTTATTAAATATAGATGTTTTATAACCCTACGAGTTTAGTTAAATGAGTTATCGCCAACCTGAGTACGTCCAGTTTGTATTTAATTTGATATTTACTGTCGCAAGCGAACCCTCTTGTTACGGAGCAGTGTACGGCATTTGCATTCTCTGGTGAAATTATAATTTTACTACCGACCCGCCCCGGCTTCGAACGGATATTATACATATATCAAATACATGTAAACCTTCCTCTTGAATCATTCTATCTATTAAAAAAAACCGCATCAAAATCCGTTGCGTAGTTTTAAAGATCTAAGCATACATAGGGACAGACAGCGGGAAGCGACTTTGTTATATACTATGTAGTGATTTACTTTACCTATGTACCTAGTAGCTGTTCAAAATAATTGAAACTTGATTGTTCTTTAAGTTTCTTTCGATCTTATGTATGTATATAGCTATAGACTATATGTTTATAATTGTTAGTCGCGGTGCTCCTCAGCGGAGACCAATCATAATTCTATACTATAGATATTAGTAGGTAGATTACCTTATTTTTATGTATATGTCGATAGTGTGGCACATAATCTCACGCAGTAATTAATCCCTCGAGAGGGGTTGGCAGAGGCGCTACACGCAAGTTTATGTTGAGTCCCAGTGTGACGGGTTTCGAATCTGTTGTCACATTGTGGCAATTGGAGTAAAATTTATATTTCTTTGTCGCCATATTTTTTTCAAAAGAAACGAAAAATGATTAAAAATTTGACTACCTCGATGGCGCAGTGGTGTAAACTGCCGACTGCTGCGTCAGAGGTTTCGGATTCGAATCCCAGCAGGTCGGAACTTTATGTTATTTGTAAGACGCATAATAATAATAATAATCTTTATTTCCAAAAATAAAAATAAAACAGACATCTCGTGAACTGTTAAATATACTTCCTCAAAGCTGCAATTATTTAAGCAAACTGTTAATAAACATGTCTTCAAGTTAACTTAAAAATTTATTTATTGCCAGCTAATTGCCTGTACTTTCGTTTTCTCTCATCGGTTTCACGTAAAAATTAATTATTCACATCGCTCTTTAATTAGCCCGGTTTAGGCAATTTACTAATTAATAAGAAAAAGCGATCATAAACGTAATTTCGCTTGGTATCATCGGAACTGGTTTTATGATACAATATAAACTATCCAATTGGTTCAAGATTTCGCTACTTTTATAATTTCTGTTTTGTAAATAGAAATATAGAGAAAACTTACATAAAAAAGTTATAAACTTGTCTATACCCAAGTCTATGGACTGAGTTTGATAGACTAGGTCACGGTATAAATACCAGAAATAGTGATAAATTACGTATCTCTACAGTTAGATTAGGAAAAACTAGTAAGTCATTTATTGGAAATTGTGTTCGCTTTTATAATAAAATTCCAAGAAATGTAACAGAAATGTCAGATATGAAATTTAAGCAATATGTTAAACAAATTTTAATTAAGAAGGCTATAACTATAAAACTCAAAATTATGTAGAGGATAAAGATATATGGAAGTAATTGCACAGGTTTATCTTATTGACAGTTTAGCTAGATTTATTATGTTGAAAAATTGAAATTTGTAGTAGAAAATATTGTAATTGAATATTGAAAAAAGCAACTACGGAGGTTTCTTGCCGGATTCTTCCCCGTAGAAATAGCATTCCGAACCGGTGGTTGTAAAAAAAAAAATGACGATTTGAAAGTGCTCATTTTAAGTCTAATCGAATAAAAAACATTTTGACTTTGACTTTTGACTTTGACTTTGACTATGTATGTATAGTACCCCAGTATATAGTAGTTTACACAAAGTAGTGCCAACAATATCTAATAAGATAGCAAACTGACAAACATTCTTATACCTTTCTGTGAACGTACCATGAGGTTCACCTTCGATTGCCGCTCGCGACTGTCGTTACAAATTTGTATGAATCTTTGTAAAGCGCCTCTAACGGATTGTTGGGGAATTAAGAAATCTATGTTACCTAACGTGTCGAAATTCTTAGCGAAAACTGATCATTTTGACGACCTCGGTGGCGCAGTGGTGTAAACAGCCGACTGCTACGCTAGAGGTTCCGGGTCCGAATCCCGGCGGGGGCGTGACTTTGTGTTATTTGCAAGACACATTGTTTCGCTTACCGGTCTTGGATGTTGTATTCTTATCTATGTAGTATATACCATATCGTTGCTTAGTACCTGTGACACTAGTTCTTACGATACTCACTGCAGGGCTGAGTCAATGTGTGTGTCGTGATGTGGTTATTATTATTATTATTATTTCCATCCTTGCTGAATAATTTCATTAGAAGACATTGATGGCTTAAAGCGTCAGTCACCATAAGTTAGAATTACTTTTCTACATGTTTAATAAACTATACAGTTTTTTTTTTTGTACACTCTCCTTCCTCATTTACTCCGTAGAGGCGATGCAAAGATTCATTATTTATCACTGCAGTTGGTTATTTACAACTGACGGTAGACACAGGACGTGATTCTAATACGATCACTTTCACTGAGAATCGAATAGGAAAGATGTGTAGACAAACGACCGGCGCCGGCGCAGTAGGTAATTACGCTGTCAGCTGATAAGCTGTTACGTCATCGGCGCTATAAGAAAAGAGTCAATGACATCTGTTTGCGCCAACAAGGATCTCGCCTTGTTTATGTAGTGAACTGGGATTTATGTTAATCATAGCGACTATTGTGAGGCTGGAATGGTAGAATACCATATGTTACTTTAAAATAAATATTGATCGAGGATAAAAAAGGATTGTTTCTGTGTGGTTTCGTTGTTGTTTTTATACAACTGAACGGAACGGAAAACAAGCATATTGCCCTCCTGATGGTAAGCAGTCACCATAGCCTATGGACGTTTGCAGGGGTATCCATAAATACCTTTTAACCTTATGCTGTAGTCCCTTGGGAAAATCATACCTAAAATATGTTTTTTTTTTCTACATCTTAAAGGAATTTTTATTTTATTAATATAATGAATTTTAACTAAATCTCAAAAGCGTTTAATTAGAATTTAAATACTTATTTTTTAAACAGTTTTATTGTAACTAATTATTTAAATCGTCAACAGGGTCAGTGTTATTTTATGCTCATTACTTTTTCTTATTTGACTTAGATCTATACATTTATATCTAAGTTAGTATTTGCTGCGATTTTCGTGCCTCCAAGTCATAGCGGAACCGTAACGACATATCGCCTCATCATCCTCTTAATACTTGAATGACTCAGTGAAAAAACCATGGCTTTCTCCGTCTATAGATATCATTTTTATCCTATTACGAGAACGTTCAAAAGTCACTAATATAATATTGTGTATATTGTATCGGGTTTTAATGACACCACAGCATCTGGCCGGCTTTGTTCTGACGTTTTCTCTTCATCATCAATCATTGAGGCGATTTTCAATGCCTCCGCAATGCATTTGTATGAGCTATATTTTGTTAATTATCGTCGAACACTTGTTGCCGTGAAAGTAAATTTGTTGTTTTGGGTTTTATTGTAGAGTATTTTCATAACCTATAATTAAAATTATATAAAACTATGGCTTAAAATGTATGGAATAGCGAATATTAGATCGTTGTAAACTAGAATTTTGATTAATTGCCAATAACTAAAGTATTTACAATTAATGAAATAATTGAAGTACATAAACTTCTAGTAGTGGACTTGGCTCAGTTTGTTACGAGGTCGGGGGTTCGAGTCTCGGGTTGTTGTAAATTGTAGCTACCATGTTTCTCATTGTGGCCGGATAGTGGCGACAGATTCGCAACCCGTCACACTGGGACTCAACGTAAACATGCGAAATGCGGTGTTCAACACCTCTGCCCACCCCTCTCGAGGGATTAATTACGGTGTGAGTTTATGGTTATGTATGTTTTTGATTACAGTATAGTAGTTTGTATGTAGAAGTAGTGATTAAGAAATAAAGTAGTATTGTAATTAATAATAATAATAACAATAACCACATCACGACGCACACATTGACTCAGCCCTGCAGTAAGTATCGAAAGAACTTGTGCCACTGGAACTAAGCAACGATATGGTATATACTACATAGATTAGAATACAACATCCAAGACCGGTAAGCGGAACAATGCGTCTTGCAATTAACAAAAAGTTCCGCCCCCGCCGGGATTCGAACCCGGAACCTCTAGCGTAGCAGTCGGCTGTTTACACCACTGCGCCACCGAGGTCGACATTAATGATTTGTAAGTACTTAAAAGAATTGCAGATTCAATAATTGAGATTAAGAAAAGTACAAATATACCCTAGTTAAGATACCCTAGTTGAAGCAATAATTAAAATCGAAAACGCACACAGCGTTTATAAAAAGGAGCTATTAAAAGCAAAGTCAATAGTAAGCTATGCCAACTGAGTATCTAAGGTCAAACTGTTCCAATTTACCTTTACTATTTGTAATTCAAATCGTCGATTCTCGTTATTCTGATTCTGCAGAACAATTTGATTAGCCGTCTTTGTCGCTCCTTACCGCCTCGACTATAGAAATTGACTTTATCCACTGTTTCCATCGAGGACGTTAGCGAAATGTCTCCATTGCATAGCAGAAAATAAGGCTCTGTACAGACGATACAACATTTTTTTGTAGTGAGTCGCAATCTTGTCGACAATGCTTTTTCTATGCAAGCATGCTCAAATTCGACAGCATTGTCGCTCACGACTTCAAGCATTCAACTTCAACTCTTAACAGCATAATCAGCTAATTGTCATAACTTTGTTCGCTATAACACAGGGGTTTTTAATTAACACAAAAACATTTACCTCTACATGGGCCACTCATTGGCGGTGTCAAGAGGCGGTGTCAATTTCAATTAGGTGAATCGTCTTTTTGTTTTCCCTTAATGTTGTATAAAATTCCGGTCCCGGTCGCGTATAAACACGTATTAACGCGGGGTCAATTGGTTTGCTATAAAAATCTACCGCTCGCAATTAAGTTGCAAGTCGATTAAAATATTGCGACTATTCTAGGCAAGTAGTCGCGATATTTTTTTCTCGGTGTGAACGAGGTGTTACATCTGATCGCAGCTGTGACCTCCGCAAGTCACGAATCCTTTTATCTCAACTCCTCGTAATGTCAGATCACCCATCTCAAACTGAATAGTAATGCTGACATTCTTAGAATTCCTTTTAAGTGGAATGAATTAATATTGTGGGGAGGGAGTTTTCTACGTAGAAGTAATATGCACTAGAACAGCCACAAAAAGTATGCGCCAAAACTTACATGAGCCACAGACTACTCAAAACAGCTGAACAGAGAGAACTGGGTTTAGGATAGGTGCAGAATACAAACTTCTGCAATATCTCAATACTATTCATGAGGGAAAATAGCTAAGGAATATAAAGCGTCTAGCTTTGTTGAGTGTCCAAACTATCCTTATTGGTAAAATAAGTCAGTTCGCAATGTCGCCTATATACACATACATATATATCTCAATGATTTTCTATTACTTTTAGATTCATCTAGAATTTTCCACGACTAATTTTTTTATTAAAGTAATAAGAAATTCCTATATATTTTTACTTTAACAATCAAAAAGACATAAAAACTGCATTTAAAAAAGACGAAAAGAGTAGGAAATTATGACATTTTTTACAATAGAAAAACCTTAACTTTTTTCTACTTTTACCAGCCCTTACTGTTAGTACATTTTGCTCAAAAAGATGTTAAATCCTATGCCAATTCCGTTCGTAGTGAAATGCTAGTAATATTGGTATAGCAAGATGGGTGTAGACAGTAATGTTCAGTGCATTAAACAGCCTGACAGACAGTTCAATTAAACACGGAGAAAACTTTCTAACGCCCTGTGAACTCACGGCACATACAATCAACATCAAACGAAAGTTACATCTTTAATAAACATCTTCTTATTAGTACCAACTGTAATGAAAGACGGGTTTTCTAAAAAATATTTGAATTACCTTAGTTTGGTTTAGGGAGGGAGAGCGGGAATACGCCATTATTTTCATGAACTCTTTTTAATCCCGCACGCATTTTTTTTCAGCCCGTTGTCCAGGAGGCAAGAAGCGTCAGTTTATGCAGCCAGTTTTATTTTGTATACATATTTTTGAAATTGAATATTAAAATTAACAAAATCACATCACAACTCAATACGCTGTAAAGCTTGTTGATTAGAATTTTGCTAGAACGGTATGTACACGTGGTAAAACGTGATACACCATGGCTCAACCTAACCTGTTTGGACTTTGTACCGTTCATAAGTTTTACAGCATAAGGATTGTTATTGCAATTGTTATGTGAAGCTTTATGTGTGTCTGAGCATTGAGTTCAGAGGACTCAATTAAATTGTTAGTTATTTTTCAGCTAGAATTCAAAATCAGGATAAAGTTGTTTAAGAAATTCGGGAAATTACGTATGCTGATAATAATTGGTTCTTTAAATCTTTACACCAATAACATAAATAATTTAATAAAATAATATAAAACTCACTGCTTAAAAGGTGTAACTCATGTTATAGTAGGATCTTCATGTTGTCGAAAAAGATTTTTACTCTTCCAAATCTCATGATGAAAGGAGATAAGGTTAAGCGCTGGTTAGCACCTCTTAGCCCTTGATACAGCAGTGAAGAGGTCGGCATGTGACAGGGCTGGGCGTTACCGGCGCCTGTCTGAGAAAGCTAGAGTCAGAGGTTATCAACTAAGTTTCACATCTTTCTACGTTTTCGCGGACAAATTCTTCGTTTAAAGGTTACGTAAATCGCGAATTTTATAACATGAATTATCATAAATTACGCGTGTTTGTTAAGAAAATGATAGTGAAGAAACCGTGTTTTGTCGTGGTTTGGATTTCTTTGCGAATTTTTGCCCAAGTTCGTGGTAAAGGCAGTTTCGGCTTATTGCTGTTATTAGATTGGTGTAATAGATTCTATTTGCCCTATAATTCATTAGAGAAATTCATAACTTTTATTATTATTATCTCAGAAAACTAGATCCCTGTCATTTGTCTGCCGTTTTCTTCGATGCTTTCTAGATTTTACCTGCTGATGTTCTTTAGCGATGAAGTTGATTTGAAATCTTATCTAATCCTGGCATCTGTTTCAGCTATCAAGTGGTTAGATGGTATCATGGAGATAGTAGCTGATCTCTGATCTTTGAAATGCCTGATGAAAATGTATTTCTAGGGTTTGTTCTTGAGACTGTTCGCCAACATACACGTTAACTTCTACGCTATACGAAATTTTGGTTTTGGGTTGTTGGGTTTTTTGTTATTCTAGGCTTAGGTTAGGCTTGGTTAGGTTTGGCTAGGGTTAGAGGAACCAAATGCTCAGTTTTTTTGTATTGTGATAAATATTTTCATCAATTGAAATGTCACAAATTACTTAAAACATTTAACTAATTAAGTGTTTAGAACTATGTACAAAATTTTAACCTAAAATGCAATTGCTTCGCTACTGCAATGCTGAATTAACGTATATTATTTACCGAATGAAAAAATTTGTAGTACTGGCTTGAAGCTAGTTGGTCCAGTAATACACAGTTTCGGGGCACCACTGCAACTCCTGTTCATCAGGACCAACAGTGGCGTCCTTTCATCGAATAATCAACGGATAATGCAGCTGTCAATGACGCACAGGCTGTGCCCGGACACCCTACCGACTGTCTTGGGACCCGCAACGTAGTTAATCAGAAGAAATAGGAGGTAGTAAGAAAGCGGTAGAAAACACACAGTTTGTTAATCTTGTTTATTTCTTATTTCGTATTCTTCTGACAAAGATTAAGACGGAAACTTTCACGTTTCCTTCACTATAAGAATTGTACTAAGCCCTTAATATACATATCCATAGCGTGTTATGTCATGCCCTGTCACGGTTGTCACACTGACACGCGGTCACCGTTCACTTTCCTCTACCTGTGTGTTTACAAATGCTGTCATGACACTTGTCAATGTGTTTAGTTCGGAGACGTTATTAATGTCACTGTCTCCGCCTTTTGTCAGTTCAGAGTTATTTGTTTGTTTGTTTTTGTGGCCAGTGACATTAGGTAATGTCATGGTAAAGTTTTTCAAAATTTTAAGTCCTGCGCAGGTGAGAGACTTTTGTCCGGCGTACTTTTTGTCATTAGAAATAGATTACTTACAACTGTATCGCATAAAGCACACCCAGGATTAAAAGTACCGCATACTAATATACATCGTATTCAGGAATTTTGGCCTGTGAGGACAAAAGTTCCTTGTCTGCGTAGGCCTTTGCTGGGATATATCTATCCAGATAAAATTTGAAAGGGGTTTTTAAAATTGAGCAGAAGCCTTTTTTTAAAGTACGCCTTCGGAAATTTATATCCCAATATGGTACCATTTGACGACCTCTGTGGCGTACTGGTGTAAACATCCGGCTGCTACGCTAGAGGTTCTGGGTTCCAATCCCGGCTTGGGCGGATCTTTGTGTTATTTGCAAGACGCATTGTTTCGCTTACCAGTCTTGGATGTAGTATTCTTATTTATGTAGTATATACCATATCGTTGCTTAGCACCTACCCAAGTTCTTACGATACTTACTGCAGGGCTGAGTCAATGTGTGTGTCGTGATGTGGTTTATTATTATTATTTATTTGCCACAATTATCATCATTATAATATTATAGTATACAAATGTAAAAAAGATAATTTAATATTGAAGTCTCAATCAAATCAACTTTATTATTAACTTAATTAGAGAATTTGATGAACAATTGATTTATCTCTGTCCATCGATTTATTAGCCATGATAACCGTTGTAGTTAGAGACAGTCTTTGGTTCATACATCTTCCTGGTGCTAATAATGGCTAGATCCTTATGGCTAGGTATCATTAGACTTTGTCAAGGAAAAATATTTCCTCCGAGGGTTTCGTACGTTTTACACGTCAGGAATGTAGAGGCTGCCTTATAGAGTAAGCTGTCGTTTTTAAAAGTGGTCTCCATTCACTCGGAAAATTTTAATGTCTTTTAAAGATCAACAGAGAATTTGAATGTGGTCAAGGGGGACCAGTTCGTCACCGGTTCTAGTGAAATCTTTTTAATTGGTTTGAAATTGAAATATCAAAAAAGTTGTCTATACCAAACAATTTAAATACAACTTCAATTTACATTTAACCGCCAAAACATTAAAATCAGCTATCTTTTTCTAGATTCCATTCACATTCGAAATGGATTCTGACAAAAAAAATACTTTTAACTCAAAAAAATCGTAATCGATCTACTTCGAATCGTCGGTATTGATCATTACTTAACATTTTGTTTTCTATCTCAGGAGGAACTTGACCTGACGGCGGTGAACAAGGCGGCCATGATGGAGCTGCCTGCTGCGAAGAAGTGGCAGATTTACTGCAGCAGGCGACCGCCACCGGGGCAGGCGCCGCCGCTCGCCACCGCGCCGCAGGTCGAGGACTACATCAAAGCCCTGAACGAGATAGCTGACGTGAGTCCAACTAAAAGTTATAAATGATAAGTTAGATGGTTACCTTGAAAATGAAATCCATGCTATTTTGACATTAACTCATCTCATACCTTAAAAGGGTCATCATTGAAAAAGAGCGAATCACTTGTATGTATATCTCTTTTTCTTTTACAGAAAAATTAGGAACTAGCAATTTTTCAATTTCCGTATATTTTTTAAATTCAAATGTAGGTTTACTGACATTAGACAAAATTTCCCTTTTACATTATATTTGTTCTAGTCTAGACAGTCAAATATTTGATCTAAATGTTACATCGGCTAACGATATGATTACAGGCTTTCGCATCATCAGAGGGCACGGTCCCGACAGAGGCGTGTGCCCTGGTGGATGGCCTTAGAACCGCTCTTCGGACTCGCGCACACAGCTTCGTGCTACGGTTCATCAAGCAGGGCGGGCTTGGAGCACTACTGGATGCCCTGCAGAGGGCGCCCCGGGACGACTCGCAGACCAGGCACAACTTGATCGCCGGGATAAAGGCCCTCATGAACAACTCCGTAAGTTTGATTTTATGTCAACATTCTCCAATACCTTAGTACCATAGACAATGGCTGTCGTCATCGTCATTCATTTAGAACAGCGTTCCTTTCGGCAACTTATCACCATGGGTAATGAAGTCGTTGTTCCATGCTTTTATTCGCGAAGTATTTTCACAACTGGTTTTACATTATATGGGACGAATTGGTTTTATAAAATAAAAAGCTGACCTGTAGGAAAATATTTTATCGATGACTTGAAACTTTTAATTGATTTTTTATCTTCTAGACGGGTCGTGCCCACGTGCTAGCCCACCCAACCAGCATCGAGCTCATAGCATGTTCCTTGGACACGGATAATGCCCGCACCAAAGTCGCCGCACTTGAGATACTTGGTGCAGTCTGCCTCGTGCCAGGTGGACATAAAAAGGTAACATCCATTACGCAGTTGAGACATGATAGGTTAATAAAGTAGTTCGGGATAGCCCTCGTGGATTCTGATGTAAAGAAGATTAAGACATATAAACGAATGAATCTAAAACTCAACAAATTGTAAAAGAGAGGGTTTTTGAGGATTTAGAAAATAAATCAGGGTAGCTCAATTGCCAGAAAATAGCATAGTAATATTGCATGGCATGAAATTAAAGTTAAGCTTTTAATAAAAACCTAGTTTAGAAATTATTTCATCATTGCTTAAATAAGAAAAACTTCTCTTAATATATCAGAAAAATTGCGAATGTTTTTCGAAGTTTAATCATCTGCTAGAAGATACCAACTAGCGTAATTTCAACTATTTATTTCTGATACCTCCAGGTGTTAGAAGCGATGCTCCAGTACCAGAAATACGCAGGCGAGCGCGCAAGGTTCCAAGGGGTGGTCAACGAGCTGGACCGCGGTGCAGGCCCTTATAGAGACGAACTTGGACTGAAGACTGCCATCATGTCCTTCCTGAACGCCGTCCTCAACTACGGCCCTGGTGAAGACAGCTTAGAGTTCAGGCTGCATCTGAGATACGAGCTCCTCATGTTGGGAATACAACCAGGTTTGTAAATGTTGTTTATTGGAAAAAGCTTGGGTTTTAGTTTTTATGTTCGAAGATAAAATTAATCTTTTGTTATTATTGTGTGCAACACTTGAGTTCCGTACAGATCGTTGGTATTAAAACAATTTCATCATACGAAGCCATCAATTTCTTAATTAAAAAGTTTATCAAAGTGCCTCATAATAGTATGCACGCAATTCACGCAAACCAAAATATTTTTTGAGGTAATTCGTCCTTGTGAATAAGAATAATTGATTATAAAAATTATCTGCTCTTAGCCCTCTCTTTTTCGACCTTCTACAATTAGTTGACATAAATTATCTACTTCTTAAATTCTCCCTCCTTCTTCCAGTGATAGAAAAGCTCCGGAAATACGAAAACGAGACCCTGGATAGGCACATCGACTTCTTCGAGATGGTTCGCAATGAAGATGAGAAGGAACTAGCGCGTCGGTTCGACCAACAGCACGTGGACACAAAGAGTGCTGCAGCGATGTTCGAGCTGTTAAGGAGGAAGCTCAGCCATACAGCTGCATACCCTCATCTACTGTCCATGCTGCAGCATATGCTGCTTCTGCCATGTAAGAATTTGTTTGGTTATTACATGTTGAATAGTGTCCAGTGGTTAGTCAAAATTTCATCGTTTGGTGAGTCATAATGACAAAGAAGATGGAGATGGTTGCCTAGAAAATACCTGTTTATTCTCGACTCTTTTGCAAGTCATGTTGTAGTATTCGAGAAAAAAGAACGTTTTCAAGCTTTATTACCAAATATTATATGTGTGTAGACTGACTTTTATTCTTCAGTATTGTAACGAGACTTTGAATAACTGAAAGAAACGGTGCGCTCAGTAAATTCTTTTTACTTTTGCAACTGTCCAGAGACAAGCAGACTCTCATACTTAGTGTTCTATTGAGCCAGAGTGCCCGCTCTGAGCTTGCTTTTTGTGTGACGGGGACGAGTAGTCGAAAGAGCGTATACTGAGTGTCCAAAGTGCACGCTCCGGCCGCCACACAGGCCACCTCCATACATTAGCATGTGTTTAACACAAACGCTGCACGCCACGCTACGCTGCCTAGGCAATTGCTAATGAAGCAGATTAAAAATGATTTATTATTGATACAGTGGAGTACAGTCCACGCAGCCAGCACTGGCTGCTGCTGGATCGGGTGCTTCAGCAGGTCGTACTGCAGGTGCCACCGCCAGCACCCTCCTGCTGCAGTGCTGATCCACTCCCGGAAGACAAGAGCAAGGTATTTTTTTAATACAACGTCATGGACAAATAAGCAAACGTTTCAGCTGATTAGGCCAGGATCACTTCCAATGCGTTGCTCATGTAGAGGTAAAGATTTTATACCTCTCGTAAACTTATGTGCCCTTTCATTCCTAAAGCTAAGAATATTTACCATGTTAGGCCAGGGAAGGACCTGGATTATAAAAATTAGCTTGATTTGTCTTACAGTGATGATAAAGAGAGTTATACGTGTTTCCGCAAATTATGTTGATAGAATTTTTGATATAATATTATAACTACATCACGACGCACACATTGACTCAGCCCTTGTGTCGCAGGTGCTAAGCAATGATATGATAAATACTACATAGATAAGAATACTACATCCAAGACCGGTAAGCGAAACAATGCGGTTTGCAAATATATAAAATGTGTATAATTATTTCAATAGTTCACAAATTAAATTGGTCTCTGATATTTGGTGTCTGATATAATGTGTGTCTCTGGTGTAGGATATTAACTGCTGTCGTATTTTGTGAACAATGTTTGGTTCTAACAAATCTGAACTATTTAAAATACATTTTCATAGGCGTACGATCCAGATGTGGCACCACTCGAGATAAACGTGAGTGAAATCGTCCACCTCCTGGCGAAAGAAGAAGAACTGGTGGAAGCCAGAACGAAAGCTGAAAACCTTGAGAAGGAAAACATCGACATGGCAACGGAACTAGCGAAAAAGGTTAGCTTGTTTTTTTTTTCTAAGCTTGGGCAAGGTTTTTATAATACAATGCCTTTTACATGAAACGTAATATGGTTTATTTTAATATTTTAAGCAGGATATTTATATTGTTATGCGGTGTCATAGGTGTTATGGTAAAACGCATACTTTAATGATATTTATTATATGAATTTAATTAAAAACAATTAAATTTGAAATAAATATAAGATCACATAATTTAAACAGCCATAATATATCATAACATTTTGACATTTTTAACGGTAAAGGTTTTAATATTTATTAAGAAAATAATTTACAAGACATCAACCATAAATCGATCTAAATGCATCATCGAACCATCTAACTAATACCATGCATGCACACATGATACTAATAGGAGAAGCAGCTGGATTCGCAATCGCAAGAGAAAGAGGAGTTGGAGGGTGTTGTCGGGAGACTGAAGGAGAGGCTGGAGAATGAGACGGCAGCACACATGGAGTGCCAGGAGCGAGCGAGAGCCACTGCCTGCAGGTCACACCAATTGGAACAACAGGTGACTTAGGATTACACTTCTTTAAGAATCTTCTAGGTGAGATTGCAGATCCCTTCAGGGAGACACACATGCAAGCATCAGAACATAAATAATTTAAAGAAGAGAGAAAATAAGCATTTTTAGACAAGGCTTGGCACCATCTTTCATACCATCAGGCGAGACTGTGGTCTACTCATAATACTTGCCTATTGTATGTACTTGAAAATGGTATGCATTGTCCAGTAAACTACGCGGAAGGGATCCAAGGAACTAGAAAAATAGTTCACGTATATTAACTCAAGTCATATAAGTGATACTCAAGTGTCTCAAGTTAAGCGTGCAAATGCTAATCAAATGCAGTTGTGTGAATGCTTCGTGTAACATATAGGATTTAAAAAATATATATTTTCATGGTCGTGTTAGTAAATTCAATCGATACCTTCTACCACATGTATTCATAAATAAACCTAAATTCTGTTGTGTTTGTTTGTTTTCTAATCTATCAAATTATGATCAATCAACAGTTGAACCAAGAGCGTGCTGAGCGTGCCAGATTCGAGAAACTTGTGAGCGAGGGTAGCATCCCTGATGATGCCAAAGTAAGTCACTGTTACCAACCTCAAAACATATTTTTGATTTAAATAACCTCTTGCTTTTTTATCTTCGACAAATTTTCCATACCCACCACAGCTAAAGTTAATAGATTTTTCGAGAAAATTTTACTGTTTTTAAAATTGTTTTAAGATAATTATACAGGTCATGGTATTAAAATAATATTAAAATGTTCACCAACAGGTGAGCAACCTGAAGAGTGCAGTGATAGAAACCTGCGTGGCGCCCCCTCCTCCCCCTCCGCCATCTTTTTGTCCCCCGCCGCCAGCGCCCCCTGCCCCCCTTCCGCCGCCCGCACCCCTCGCCCCCGCGGCCCCCGCTCCCCCTAAAGCCAAAAAACACATCCCCACGCCTACAAACCCCTTGAAGAGCTTCAACTGGAGCAAGCTCCCCGATGCCAAACTCCACGGCACTATCTGGCAGGAGTTGGATGACTCGAAGCTGTACAACGCAATGGATCTGCACACGATTGATAAGATGTTCTGCGCTTACCAGAAAAACGGAGTACAGGTGAGACTTGTTGGGAATTAATGTTGGCCAACGACCAGAACAAGGGCCTAGCAAATTTTTTGCTAGTACAATTTTTACTGATAGATTTAAGAAAAATGGTTTTTCGATTCAGCTATTTTCAAATAAACCTGAGCAAAAATAACAGTATTCGTTATTCATATACTGTAGGTATGTCTCGGTGGATTTTGCACAAAATATCAGAATTAGTTGAGTAAAAGAATAAAGTTTTCGGTTTTCATTTAATAAAACATGAACTAAATTCCAGTCTATCAATTCACAGCCAAAGTGGTATTTCAGTGAATATTTCTAGAACTTTTATGTGTTTTGTTTAGAACGACGGTTCAGTAGAAGACCTCAGACAGCTGGGCTCGAAGCCCCGCACCAAGATCCTGACCGTCATAGACGGCAGACGAGCTCAAAACTGCACCATACTGCTGTCCAAGCTCAAGATGTCAGATGAAGAAATATGCAGGTTTGATGCTTAGTCGATGTATGTGTTAGTGTATTGACGGTCAATTCGATAATTACTTGTTATTTTATAACATCATGTAACTTCTTTTTCTGCGAAGAAAATCTAGAATCTTCTTTTTAATTTCTTTTATTTCTCCTAACCAAAGGCTTTTGGACTGCTTGCTTCTAGCGGTTCTTTGAAACTCTTACAAGAGTCCGCTCATATTTTGTACGACAGTTATTTTGTTGTACCTGACTTAAATTGGAGTTTTTATCGATCAGGGCGATTCTCCGTATGGATCAGAATGAGCAGCTTCCAATTGACATGGTGGAGCAGTTGCTCAAATTTACTCCGAGCGCTGAGGAAGCGGCCTTATTAGAGGAACACCAGGACGAGCTGGAGAACATGGCCAGGGCCGACCGGTTCTTGTACGAGATATCCAAGTAAGTGAACGCTTTGCTTTAATTGGAATAGTAGTTTCCTAGTCTATAAATTCTCCAAAAATTAATGAAAACTCACAAAATTTTGACTGCTTTTGTTTAATAGGATCCCGCACTACCAGCAGCGAGTGCGCAGTCTGCTGTTCAAGAAGAAGTTCAGTGCAGCGTGCGGCGAGGCGACCGCGCGAGCGTCCGTCGTACTGCGCGGCGCACGCGACATGACGCGCTCGCGGCGGCTGCGGGCTCTACTGGAGCTAGTGCTGGCGCTCGGCAACTACATGAACAGGTACTACTACATGCACACGTCGGCGCACGCGACATGACGCGCTCGCGGCGGCTGCGGGCTCTACTGGAGCTAGTGCTGGCGCTCGGCAACTACATGAACAGGTACTACTACATGCACACGTCGGCGCACGCGACATGACGCGCTCGCGGCGGCTGCGGGCTCTACTGGAGCTAGTGCTGGCGCTCGGCAACTACATGAACAGGTACTACTACATGCACACGTCGGCGCACGCGACATGACGCGCTCGCGGCGGCTGCGGGCTCTACTGGAGCTAGTGCTGGCGCTCGGCAACTACATGAACAGGTACTACTACATGCACACGTCGGCGCACGCGACATGACGCGCTCGCGGCGGCTGCGGGCTCTACTGGAGCTAGTGCTGGCGCTCGGCAACTACATGAACAGGTACTACTACATGCACACGTCGGCGCACGCGACATGACGCGCTCGCGGCGGCTGCGGGCTCTACTGGAGCTAGTGCTGGCGCTCGGCAACTACATGAACAGGTACTACTACATGCACACGTCGGCGCACGCGACATGACGCGCTCGCGGCGGCTGCGGGCTCTACTGGAGCTAGTGCTGGCGCTCGGCAACTACATGAACAGGTACTACTACATGCACACGTCGGCGCACGCGACATGACGCGCTCGCGGCGGCTGCGGGCTCTACTGGAGCTAGTGCTGGCGCTCGGCAACTACATGAACAGGTACTACTACATGCACACGTCGGCGCACGCGACATGACGCGCTCGCGGCGGCTGCGGGCTCTACTGGAGCTAGTGCTGGCGCTCGGCAACTACATGAACAGGTACTACTACATGCACACGTCGGCGCACGCGACATGACGCGCTCGCGGCGGCTGCGGGCTCTACTGGAGCTAGTGCTGGCGCTCGGCAACTACATGAACAGGTACTACTACATGCACACGTCGGCGCACGCGACATGACGCGCTCGCGGCGGCTGCGGGCTCTACTGGAGCTAGTGCTGGCGCTCGGCAACTACATGAACAGGTACTACTACATGCACACGTCGGCGCACGCGACATGACGCGCTCGCGGCGGCTGCGGGCTCTACTGGAGCTAGTGCTGGCGCTCGGCAACTACATGAACAGGTACTACTACATGCACACGTCGGCGCACGCGACATGACGCGCTCGCGGCGGCTGCGGGCTCTACTGGAGCTAGTGCTGGCGCTCGGCAACTACATGAACAGGTACTACTACATGCACACGTCGGCGCACGCGACATGACGCGCTCGCGGCGGCTGCGGGCTCTACTGGAGCTAGTGCTGGCGCTCGGCAACTACATGAACAGGTACTACTACATGCACACGTCGGCGCACGCGACATGACGCGCTCGCGGCGGCTGCGGGCTCTACTGGAGCTAGTGCTGGCGCTCGGCAACTACATGAACAGGTACTACTACATGCACACGTCGGCGCACGCGACATGACGCGCTCGCGGCGGCTGCGGGCTCTACTGGAGCTAGTGCTGG
Organism: Choreutis nemorana; assembly: GCA_949316135.1. NCBI lineage: Eukaryota > Metazoa > Arthropoda > Insecta > Lepidoptera > Choreutidae > Choreutis > Choreutis nemorana. Next base: position 8,746,825 of record OX438612.1, read on the forward strand.
CGCTCGGCAACTACATGAACAGGTACTACTACATGCACACGTCGGCGCACGCGACATGACGCGCTCGCGGCGGCTGCGGGCTCTACTGGAGCTAGTGCTGGCGCTCGGCAACTACATGAACAGGTACTACTACATGCACACGTCGGCGCACGCGACATGACGCGCTCGCGGCGGCTGCGGGCTCTACTGGAGCTAGTGCTGGCGCTCGGCAACTACATGAACAGGTACTACTACATGCACACGTCGGCGCACGCGACATGACGCGCTCGCGGCGGCTGCGGGCTCTACTGGAGCTAGTGCTGGCGCTCGGCAACTACATGAACAGGTACTACTACATGCACACGTCGGCGCACGCGACATTAACGTTCTTCGTGAGATAGTATAAACTACTACATGCCTCACACGACATGGCACATTCGTTAACATGAAAGTATCTTAACACAAAAAGGGTCGAGATAGTATAAACTACTACATGCCTCACACGACATGGCACATTCGTTAACATGAAAGTATCTTAACACAAAAAGGGTCGTTTTTAAAACCGTTAATGATACGATGTTTATTTTAGGGGCGCACGAGGCAATGCGTCCGGGTTCCGGCTGTCCTCTCTCAACAAGCTGGCTGACACCAAGTCCAGCGTGTCCAGGAACACCACGCTGCTGCACTACCTGGTGGAACTGCTGGAAACACAAGTTAGTGTCTAAAAAGAACCTTTGTGCCTTTTCTTGCGAATCACAATTAGTCATACCGCAGTCAAATATGCAGTTGCAGTGTGTCGCGATTTCACGGAAAAAAAAAACTATTTACCTGGGTTTCTAGATTTTATACTCGCGTGGGAAGAAGTTATACGTAGATAAAGCAGTATTGAAATAGAAAATCTTCTTTCTGTTTTATTAATCATTCCGGTCCAAGTAGTCGTAAGTCTTTCTCCACTGACTTTTTGTTGTTCTGGTCTCCAGTTCAAGGACATCCTGCTGCTAGAGGAGGATCTGCCTCACGTTCGCGCCGCCGCTAAGGTTTGCGTCGACCAGCTCGATAAGGATGTCTCCGCTCTCAGGAATGGACTCCGGGAAGTCGCCAAGGAACTGGACTACCACGCCTGTAAGTATTGCCATATAATATAATCAATCAAATTGTCTTTCAAATAGTATTAATTACCGACCCGCCCCGGCTTGGCACGGATATTATGTATTTATTTTATTCATATAAACCTTCCTCGTGAATTACTCTTAATCTATTAAAAAAGCAGCATCAAAATCCGTTCCGTAGTTTTAAAGATCTAAGGATACATACAGACAGAGGGGAGCGACTTTGTTTTATACTATGTTGTGATTTAAGCCAACAAGAGTTGTAATATTTTTATATATGAGGTTTGCATTTACCTATGTCATCGATTATGATCAACTTAGGAGGACAGGAAATTGTGAAATCGAGAAGAAATGCGAGCAATTACTTCTCGATAGTTCAGCAGGTTTGGTTGGGTACTGTCAGAACATGCACGAGCCAAGCGAGCCGAGCGAGCGTTCGGCGTGTGCCATTTTTTTGCGATTAAAACAGTTAATAATTCTCCATATTTTACAAAGCGATCTTGACCACAATTTATATGAATACTTGAATAAACAGAAAACATCTCAGACATACATAATCCTTTGTTTAACAGCACTGGGAAGCCGAAGCAGCCCTGACGATGCATTTGTCCCCGTCATGAGGGACTTCCACGCGAAGGCGCTCTGCACATTCACCACGCTCGATGATCTGTTCCAGGTAACCAATGCCACAAAAAATTCAATTATTACCATTTATCTTATAAGAACTTATAACTAACTGTAAACAGGACTAGAAATGTGAAAAGCATTCGATCAAGCTATAATTTGCATGACTGTTCCTGCATTTGCTATATTGCACAGTTGCCACCAACGTTTTCAGCTGGTTATCAAGGTCTACAAATATGCACAATATGCATTAATTGAAGGCCAAGTAACCGCTTTCTTTGAAGGCAAATAAACCAAATGTTCAATGACCAGTAAGCGTCTGTTTTAAACTAAAGCTAAATAAAGAAAAGGCCCAAAGACAAGTCTTTTTCAAAAGCAAAAAAAACCTGTTCATCAAATTATTCGGTATTCAGGACATGAAGAGCCGCCTGGAGTCGTGCGCGCAGTCGTTCGGTGAGGAAGGCAACGCGTCGCCGGAGCAGCTGTTCGGCGCGCTGGATGCGTTCCTGCAGCAGCTGCATGACGCCCGCGCCGACTGCAGCGCCGCGCGCCGCCGCCGCACCGACGAGCAGCGCCGCACGCAACACGAACAGGAGGTAACGTACACACATACAGCGAAACGTGCAAAACTATCTCTATACAAAAACACTAAACTCTTGTTACATTTCCAGCTGAAGAAGAGAACAATAGAACGCAAGCAAGCCTCCAGTTTACTGAGCTCAGTAGGAAAATCACTCGGCAAATCCAACGGCGATTGCAACGGCCATACCAATGGCGATGCTTCTAGAGAAGGAACCCTCACCAACGGCCAAAAAGGGGAGTTCGATGACCTGATCTCCGCGCTCAGAACCGGAGACGTCTTCGGAGATGATGTAGCAAAGTTCAAAAGATCCAGGAAGACCAACAAAACTTCTTCGAAGCAAGGCCGAGACTCCCCTCCCAGAGGCATTTGTAGAGAAGATTCTAGGGAAAGACAGAAGAATTGAGGGGTTAATGATCAAAGATAGAGAAAAAGCCAGCGTATCTGGAACGGAAAGAAATTTTCAAGTAAATTTGATCTTTGTCTTCTAAAGATGCTTGAATGACGTCATGTTTTTCACGCACATGAAGGAAATAATGTGTGGACACCACCAACTTTGCAGGTTGGCGTTATATACGGGGGTAGTTTAGTATTAGACGTGGGTTTTGACGATATAAATGTGATGGAAAAGCTAAATCGTATCCCAAATATGATTGTAGCTATTAGAGAAATATTGATAAAGAAACGTCACAAAAATATTATTCTATATCTAGAGTTAGGGTAAAGTAAAACACCATTTAATGTGTCATAAATCGTAACTAATAACCTAGGATAATGACAACGAATAAAAATTCTGCCAACACTTGGTTTTTGTGCTGATTTGGTGGTTTTTCATTTGACTTAAGCTGATGCTTAGAGACTGATCGAGTCGGAAGGCTGTACGTTATTCCCTTAAATTAATGATTCGTAGTCGCTGGAGCGCGGCGGAGACCAATCATTAATCAAAGGTTCCGTAGAATAAAGTTTTGATACGAGTTTGTGTGATTGATAAAAGAGTAGAATATACTGCACCATTTTACACTTGCATGGTTTTTGAAATGTTTTAATTTTTATAACAGATTCATGGTCTATAAACAACTGAAAAATGAAGTCCTACACCGGTAAAGGCATTCTAATAATTTCGTATTTGATTTTGTTTCGTTAAGGTAAAATATTTTCAAAACTTCTTTATTTAAAAGAAGCATTGTTCAAATATCAATTCCAACGGAATTAATGTAATGTAACGATATGCAAATTGTTGCTTATAAAAATACGAAATTGTTGAAATTTAATTTGCTCAAAAAATTCCGATGTGATTGGAGTGAAAAAAATCGTGATAGAAATCTATGAATTTGTAAGTCATAATAAAAAATGTCTTCTTTAATTGGGAAAATTTGTAACTTTCATCCTTAAATTTCGCGAAAACTAAAAGTGTTTAAAAGAAAAATGTTGATATAAAATTTTGATTTTATTTCAAACAAAACTCTCGCGATGTTTCACACAGAATCAATTCTAATTTAAAAGAAGGGAAAATGTTGATTTAAAAAGTAAAGACTGTTTTGAATTGGACCTACTAGTAATACAGCTTTTAATGTTACTGGGAATTAATACCTCGGCTTATTAATTATAATAATAATAATCTTCCTAGTTAATGGGAATTGATAGACAATGTCATAAGCTAATAATTAAAACTGTTTTAGACTTTATATATATAAACATAATAATTGGAATTTTTGATACATTTACAAACATCCAACGTATTACCTGTATCCTTTTTGTATGTAGTTAATAACATTTTTTGTAAATATAATTTTTTTTTTTTTTAAATTTGTTACCGTGGCGTGAGGATCTTAAATTATTTATTAAAAACTTAGCATTTGTAACGTTTGTCATCTGTAAATTTTATTGTTTTGTTCAGTATTCCCTAAGCTTATAGTTGTATATTATTAATTAATATATACCATACTATAGATATTATTTAAATAAATCTATGGAAAAAACTAATTAGTCTTTAATTTTCCGTTTATCTTTTCAATCCAAACCAGCAGATCAAAAAGGCTGCTTCAAGATATTCTTCGGTAAGTTTTCAGTTCTGTACCCTGAATCAAAAGGTAAAAAACCTAATACTAAGATTCCGTTGTCCGTAGTGTTCGTCAGTTCGTCTGTCAGCGGGCTGTATCTCAAGAACCACAATAGCTAGACTCATGAAATTTTCAGAGAATTTCTATTTCCGTTGCCGCTATAATAACAAATGCTAAAAACATAAATAAATTAAAATTAAAAAGGGGTCATTTCGAGTTAGCCATTTGGTAAATTATATCGCATCCGAAATGATGATAATAATAACCACGACATCACGTCACACACATTGACTCAGTCCTGCACTAAGATAATCTTGCATCGCAGGCAGGTATAAACTACATCGATAAGAATACAACATCCAAGACCGGTAAGCGAAACAATGCGTCTTGCAAATAACACAAAGTTCCGCCCCCACCGGGATTCGAACGCGGAACCTCTAGCGTAGCAGTTGGTGTTATGTTATTATGTTGTTATAATTTGTGTTAATGTCGTCAGCCTGACGCTGTCGAAATGGAACCGAAAGACTTCTTGTAAGAGTTATTTTTATTTTCCTTACAATTATCTTGCTGTATTGCCGTGTGACAACGAAATTGGCAATAAAATTTTATTTCTTTGGTAATAGAACCCAAAAGGGACATAAACAACCCGTACATTTCAAGTTGGACGTAAAATGTGAGAACAGTCGATGTGAAAAGTGAATATTGTATTCAATTGAGTGTTAAGCCGGGTTAAGTACCAGTTAACTTAATAAAAGACAAAAGAGGATACCATGTTTTATTTAATTAATTCGTGGTTTTTAAATTTGGACTTGGTTCTTTTATTCAAATAAATTTGTTAACAAATTTTGGCATGGACAAACATTGCAAGTAAAATAAAATCATTGGTAGAATTTGTCAGATTGATATCGAATTTAAAATTAATTTTGAATTACTCTCACTTCTTATGAATTACTAGGTCAAAAGATTTACTACTATTTCGGTAGATAAGAGGAATATAAAAATCGTGAAAAGTCAGCTGTGACCATATAACTTCTACCTTTCCAAATTACGGCCATTTCTGCTTTTCAGCAAAAACAGTGGGACAAATTTTTCGCGATCCATTTAGTCGGCAATGGCTATTTTTTTTACAAATTAACTCGCAACGGACGCAATAAAAATAAGTTACTATAGATATTTTTATGAACAAAAGCCGTTGTTATTTTACTTTATCAAAATTTACTATAAAATGTAATTAAATAAGGTTCTGTAACAAACGGGAGATATAAATATGATAATTAATAACTGTCAGAGAAATTTGGCTTTTAACTTTGCTACATTAAAGATGATTTTTCTTGTAGGAAATTGTAATGCATGGCTAATCAGATGCTTTTTGGATTTGCTCTGATTAAGTACCGAGTAAGTAAGTCTGAGTAAGTAGTTTTGACAACCTCGGTGGCGCAGTGGTGTAAACCGCCGACTGCTACGCTAGAGGTTCCAGGTTTGAATCCCGGCGGGGGAGGGACTTTGTGTTATTTGCAAGACGCATTGTTTCGCTTACCAGTTTTGGATGTTCTATTCTTATCTATGTATATAGCATATCGTTGCTTAGTTCCTGTGACACAAGTTCTTATGATACTTACTGCAGGGCTGAGTCATGTGTGTGTCGTGATGTGATTATTATTAAGTACCTTCAGGTACTTCATAATCAGAATAAGTAGATCTACGTGCGTGATTGTCTGGTTTGGTACCACCCTCCTTTCTATTTCTGCCGAGAAATAGTTCGCTGTGTTTCGGTTCGAAGGATTGGAGAGCCAGTGTAATTACCGGCACGAGAGCTATAACATCTTTACCTCTACACAGACAAAGCATTAGCGTTGCTCTAGGCGTGCCAGATGTCAAGGGCATCGTAGTGTCAGTTTCCATCAGGTGACCCGTCTATGTTGTATAAAAATAAGTTCGTAAGATTCCGTTTATATATTTTTGTAGGTGGCTTTTACCCTTTAGGTACAAAATTCGTTGGCCGATTGCTGCTAATTAATTGTTTTATTCCCTAGAGTGAGATCAAGTAAAAATGATTAAAAAGCTCCAATCTTTAAGTAATCACTGTGAACTTAGGCGCAGTAAAGGCCCCTTTGGGACTTAAAAAAGGCTTCATAATGGTACTAAAATAAATGGTATTAAATTTAATAATAAGGGGTATGGTTATAAGGAAAAAGAATCAAATAAGCAAGAATAATTTTTAAATAGGCAAGCGGATTCTTGCCTCTTGATGGCTTACTTGGTGACTGAAATGATTTAAAAACACATAACAGAAACTCACGCCGTAATTAATCCCTAAAGAGGGGTAGGCAGCGGTGTTAAAAAGCACATAAATAATAATTGTTATTATTATAACCGAGATTCGAACCCTCGACTTGTCGGGTCGGATCGGTCGGTTAACCGAGGCAAGTAACAAACTGAGCTACCACTTCCAGCGTCCTTGCTATGATTTATAATAATATAAATTATAGTTAAGTGTGTGACGGGCTTAATTCGTAACCATTTGGCCGTGCGACGAATGACGGTACCACGTTATGAGTTCTTAGCAGAAAGGTCGATCTAATTTAAGGCCCTTAATTTTTCTTCTGAAGAACTCAATAGAAAAATATAAAAAAAATGAAAAAAAATTGGTTCATGGGTAAAAAAGATTAAATGTGTCCTCTAAAAAAAATTGCAATGATATTCATATAGAATTTTGCTTAGGTTTACGTCAACAACAAATTGAAGAATGGAAAACCTTGTTAGGGCTGCAGGGAGCCGCTGAAGCCGTTCCGGTTGGAGAAATTTGGGGGAGGCCTATCCCTAGCAGGACGTCTTTCGGCTGATGATGATCTCATAAACGAAAAAGGAAATACCGGAGTAATGTATTTAAAACTTTTATGAAAAAAGGCTCCACGTTTTTAATTCTAAGCTATTATAAAATGAATACCTGAATTAGTACAAGCAAGTAAAGCAAGTTGCTTCGTAAATAAATACCCAAAAAATATATATGACATTCTAATTCTAAACAGGTTTAATGTTTACATTTTAATTTAAAAAACAAATGTGTACATTGCCAAATCTTTCTTTTTAGTATTCTAAAGGTACGAAATACACTAAATATTACTTCTTGTGAGCAATATTAATGTAAATAAAACCAGCGGAACCAACACTTTGATCGAACTTTTAGAAGGTTTTTACAAATTTAGAAGCACGTAGGTGTTCTATCAACTGTGATTTAACTAAAAAACACATCAGAACACCCGTTAAAGGCTTCAAAAGTTGAGCCGTGCCTCGGGCGACATATTAGCACCCTTAGCAGTTTTTCAGGCGAAATTCTTATTCGCAGAGCCTTCGGAAAGGTCAGATTATGTAAAAGTTAAACTACTTATATGTAATGTATATTATATATGATTGTTATTTGGTCTCTGCGATTTATTCCTAATACCAAAATCTCTTACTCTATCTCTTTATCAAAATCTCTTGGTATTTGACACCCAACAGGAAAGAAAAAAAAAAAAAATATATTTAAGAATGAAGTTTTGTTTCAACTATCAAAGGTGTCATAACGGTTGTTTTATTTAATTTAATTTTATCAGTTTTTTATTTATTTAAATATTTTTTAATGGTTTTTCATTTTTTCATATACCTTTTTTTGCATTGGGATGGGAAGAATGAAAATGACGGTTTTTGCTCTAATATATTTATGTTTTTTTTTTTTTGTGTTTTAATATGTCCTTGTTACCATGTTTGTTCTTTCCCTCTATGTATGTAGCGTTATTTTGAGTATTTGTATATTGTGTTTTAGTGAGATATGTTCATGGTTGTCAGATTTATGTTTGTGATTTGTTTGTTTTTTTTTTGTATTACTATTTGCAATCTGTCCACTGTTTTATCTCCAAATAAATAAATAAACAAAATTGATGTCCTTTTTTACAAACGCTTTTGCACCTCACTAACGTTATTTTTAACTAATTAAGGACCAGAAGACCAAAGAAGTCATGCTTTTGGAGGGGCTTGAGCCCCTAACCGATCCGCCAGTGATTGCATTTTAAAATAAATTGATAAAGAAAGTTTGTACTGATTCCATGAACAGTTTTCGTATGCATGAAGTATTGATATATGTAAGTAAATAAATGAAAGATGTGTATGTATATAGGTACTCGCAGGTATGCATGAAAAGAAAATCTGTATAATTTTATTGAATTAAAACATTTCTTTATATAACTTTCTCAACTTTATTACTCTTTTTAAGGTCTACGGACTTAAAAAGGACTTTTTAACCATCGAATTTTTCCAATCAAAATTATTTCTCTGTTTTATAGGCTTTAAATAATAATAATAATAACCACATCACGACACACACATTGACTCAGCCCTGTAGTAAGTATCGTAAGAACTTGTGTCACAGGAACTAAGCAACGCTATGGTATATACTAAATAGATAAGAATACAACATCCAAGACCGGTAAGTGAAACAATGTGTCTTGCAAATAACACACAAAGTCCCGCGCCCGCCGGGATTCGAACCCGGAACCTCTAGCGTAGCAGTCGGCTGTTTACACCACTGCGCCACCGAGGTCGTCAAATGTTGTTTTTTCGTTCCAGTTTGTAAATTTAGTTTAATTTGAATACTTTATAATTAGCAAAAATTATTTATGTACGCATTGTATTGAAAAAACCGCAATAAGCTTAGTAGAAATATATAAATACTTAAATTTTATTTTATGCATATTTTAAATATTCTTAACTGTAAAGTCCATTCCTAAACAAGTATTTCTGTTACACACGCTAAACATTGTCATGGATCAACCTATCGGACTTTTTCTTATTCTTAAATTCAAATCAAATCTAATGTTGATTTCACTCCAAATTTTTTGTACAAAAAAAAATGAAATTATATTTATTTGCTACAATTCATTATATCATACACTCATTTCATTCAGTCATTTGTTTGTATAATAAACTATATATTTTTTAATTTAAACATGTAATTAAAATATCAAAACAATAGTTCAGAATAAATTAGAGATGGAGTAGTAATCATGATTTAACGGCATAAGGCATGGTCGTCTGTACTTAACACGGCTTCTCGCTATTAAGGTCTTAAAAGAGTTGCATCTTTGATCTGTCGAATATGAAATGTTAAACCATTTTTAATGGTGGGTAAAAGATTAGATTAAATAAAACTATTTTGATATCGGCACTTTAATGAGATGTGTTTTCTTCTCTCACATTTAAAAGGTAACTTAAACTTGATAATTCATAACGCCTTATTTAGATAAATGACATGTGCCCGGTATAGATCATTCGGTCCCATGTAAAGTAGTAAGTAATGTATGAGCTACTTGTATACAGTTTACATAGCCTTGCGACCGGGCTGGCGAAAACCCGTATGTGAAAAAGCAGTTAGAGACGGTTACTATGGATTTTTGCAAAGCGCTTCTATCTTTGTAAGAAATTTGATGAACTGGTGACGCAGTGGAGCAAACAGCCGAATGCTACGCTTGTTATTCGCAAGACGCATTGTTTCGTTTACCGGTCTTGGATGTTGTAGTCTTATCTATGTAGTTTATACCATATCGTTGCTGCGATAGAAGATTAGCGAGTGCAGGGTTGAGTCGATGTGTGTGTTGTGATAGGATGATGGTTATTCACCCAGGTGAACAGAGGTGACTTAAATTTAAATTCATGGTGGACAAAATTGTAGCTGCTCTAAAACACGTCTCGTTTCGTGTTTGCTTTATGGTAATAACGTGACTTTAGAATCTAGGTTTCTTGTTAAAATATGCAAGCCTAGGCGACTAGGCAATGCAATCGATCTTTTTGACTTGAAACCAGAGGCCCTACTTTAAAATGCCACCACCGAAACATCACTGACAAACCGATCATAAAATCAACGATAACACTGCTTTCGGAGTCAATGTGTTTCTTTGGAGTAAGGTTTTCAATGCAACAGGTCATTCAAAGTTCCATCGAAATGAATGTTTCTGTAGCAAGACTGACCCGATAAGACTTTCGTAGTAAGAAATACATGAGCATTCGGCCGATACTTCGTTTTTCGTCGTTTTGGAGTAGACTACCTGAATTCTTCGTTGTAAAGTATATACTGAGTTGTAGGATGTAAATGATGCTGCAATACCGTAAAACTAAGAAAAATACTGCACCATATACATTCAAAGTTTGTTATTTTTCAGTAGAATCAAAAAGGTAGTTACGAGTAAGTACAGGCGGCCACTCATAAAGCTTCACATAAAATACTTCGTTTGAGATAAGGCAATTTGTTTTTAAATTGTAAATTGTAATTATTTCAAAATCGCAAAGAATTTTTAACATCCACTTTGTCTATGAAGATATAACTTTAATACAAATTATTCTACTTTATCTAATGAGACATGACATCTTGCCAAATTAACTTTCTTTGAAGCATAATTAAGTGCAAATGTATGTCTGTTTTGTACCCACGACCATGGATCAACCTTACCTGTTTGGACTTTGTACTATTCTTAAGTTGTGCGGCATAAGGATTGATATTGCACTTGTCATGTGAAGCTTTATGTGTGGCCGTCTGTACTCAGAACAAATATGTAGAGAATTTTGTTGCCATAGAATTTATAACGCGTAATTAAATATATATCTGTTTATTACGTAGTGTATTTTGTATATTTAAAACTGTATGAATCGATGTCAAGTATTCCAACCGAAAACGAAGAATTCTCTCAACAGAAAAAGTTTTAATATCCGAGAAAAATATGTAGAATACCAACGTGGGAAAAATCGGGTGTTTTATGGAACTTTTCTCTTAACAGAAACGACGAAAGTTGGGCAAGTCTCTGAAAATAATCACATGACATGGTAACGCAATGCTAGGTCATTAAGTAAATGTTTGAGTTACCTTTTCACGAAAGCTGAGTTGGATGTATAGAAATGAGGGCAGATAAGGTGTTGAGAGATACAGAGGTCGAAGGGGTTGAAAATATATAATTAAGGGTTAATGAAGGGTTAACCCTCGAACAAATTACTTTTGACCGTACGGTCATGATCCTGTTTAATTGCGTTCACTCATTTACCTTTTTGAGGTTATGTTTGTGTTGAAAACTGTGAATTATTTTGTCAAATATCTACTGGATGAAAATAACATTTCTTATTTTTGTTTTATTTATTTTTATTTTCATTAAACCCTGAGCCATTTTTAACAACAGATATTGAGTAGACTTCTGTTAAACAAATAATCGTAGATGTGTGACCTTCACCTTCAGGATTGCAATTTAAGTAAAAATTCATGGTTATGTTAGCTTTTGAGTTTGTAATGTTGTAATTGATTTCCAGCGGCCGTAAATATGTTCTCGACTGTACATGGATTATCTGAAAAAATTAAAAAAATCGGTATTATATAACACCCTAAACATATGCGACATGACCGAGCCCAAAAATGTTATTGGAATTCGGGTTGAAACTGAAAGAAAGTAATAAATATTTGTAATAAAAATATTTACTCTTCATGTTTTGGAGCAAATGGGCATATTTTCGGAAATGAGTTACTTCCTTTGGTATTAAAAAGTGATAAATCGGCCAAGTTTGGAAACCGCGTAACTTTTAAATCACTTAAGTCAGTATAGCGTAAGTTGAGGTATTACTGTACTACATCAAACCGGGAAATAATGTAACTTGCGAAAAATGCTTGCGAACAACATGTTTCGTTCACCGGGATTCTGTTTCAGCTGTTATACACCGCTGAATATAGAGACTGTGCTTATGTATTTAGTTACTTACTTATCTCAATCCACTGGTCCTGCAATCCAGCATCTTTTCGAGATGCTCTCAGTGCTTCTCGGAGCGCATGCGTCAAAACAACTGCTAAACACAACGCCGGCTCACCCGTCGCTGTAAAAAATATGGTTATTTAATTATTACACACACACACCACACATCACAAACATCACATACATACCAACCACACTTCACATCACGATACACACATTGACTCAGCCCTGCAGTTCGTAAGTACGAATACAGGAATTAAGCAACGAAATGGTATAAACTACAAAGATAAGAATACAACATCCAAGACAGGTAAGCGAAACGATGCGTCTTGCAAATAATACAAAGTTCCGCTCCTGACGGTATTCGAACCCGGAACCTCTAGCGTGGCAGTCGGCTGTTTTCACCACTGCGCCAGAGGTCGACAAGTCAGTTAATCAGTAATCTTTACCTCACGTGTTTTCTTTAGGCACAACCGCCTCTCTGTCCCACCAGTGGAACACTGGTCACCAAGGACAATATTAGCGTGTTCGATCCATGAATTAACGAATAATACAGCTGTGCAATGAAGCACAATCCACAAATTAAATTAATAATTAATTCATAGATAAGTCCACAAGACAGGCTTTAAAGCAAAGCTCAGGCAGTGGATTGGTCAATATGGTTTTACCAATAGTCCGTATGCTGGTTTATATTTTATTTATAACAACGTTAAGTTTACCAGGTCCATGCTCATGCCAATTATGGACCAACAAAAATATGGAGCAAGAAACTAACTAAAAAAACATACAACTAAGAAAAAGTTTATGGAAACTTTTGCCTATAATCAAATAAATTTAGAGCTTTATCATAAAGTTAATATGGCTGTAACATACGAAACAGCTTACTAACATGTTCGTCATTAAAACTTATATACTGATATCCCACACTTCGGAGAATTCCAAAAATTCGCCTGTTAGTGGCAGATACTTTATTTTACATTAAATAATTCACCATGTAACTTTTTAGCTTGTATATTTTTAAGATCTACGTGAGAGATCGCCATGGTTGGTGCCACCCTCTTTTCTTTTTCTGCCGTTAAGCATTACGCTGTGTTTGGGATTGAAGGTTTGGAAAGCAAAGTCAGTTGTTTACCTATGACGTTGATAAAAATTACCTTTAGATTGAAGTACACCAGCGTCATTCTTGCCGTTTCTTCTGAAATAGACTCTGAAGTCTTCTGGAATGTCTTTGATCCCAGGGGGTTTGTATGTCCAGGTCCTATCTGTGAGAAGCTTCCCATTTTCAGGATCGTAGACCAGCTTCTCAGAAGTCCAGTATCCAAGACCCATGACAAATGCTCCTTCAATCTAAAAAGATTAGGCTATAACATCAGCAGCGTTAGAATACGTAACTGCGACATAGAGGCTGTCTCTTGCTTTATTTTCTTGTTACGACAGGCAGGGACATATGTAATTTTGCGGGTTATGACGCATTTCTATAGCGTGCTAGCCCTGCAGATCTTGATCTTATGATTTGTGATATCTTTCGTTCCACACAGCTCATTTTAGGATGGATCACTTTAAGTGTATTAAATTTTGTGCGACATCATATAATTTCAGCATAACCAAGACACTAATGACACTATTTCTTTAATTATGATATGATATAGAATTTACGTGAGAAAAGGTTAATATCAATAAAAAATCATATCCCTTTTGACTACGAAGACGGGTAAAACTAAATTATTTATATTCTTACTTACTTGACCAACATCAATCTGTGGGCTCAGACTCCGTCCTGTATCTTCAAGCAAGTCAACCCTTTTGACATCGTGGTTGCCAGTCAAAATATCCACCTCAACTTCCAAAGCGACAACAGCATAAATATCGTAAGGCTTTAGGCCATCATTCGGAGAATACATGTAAACAGCTTGCAGATCAACACCAGACATGAAGGCAGCTTGTACGATTTGTAACCAACTCGCTTTGCCGAGTTTCTCTTTTATAGGTTCCAATCTTTTCAGAAGAATATCACAAGCTTTCAAAGCTGCAAAAGACACGCATTCGCTGCCGATGCTACCGCCTGTTACCATGGAATTAGGGGAAGTAAAGGTTGATGTAGGTTTAACGCTTATTATGTCTATAGGAATGCCTAACTTATAAGCTACTACTTGAGCAACTTTGGTATTAATACCTTGACCCATTTCTATACCGCCATGTGTTATGACTACTGTACCATCGGTGAAAAATACAGAGACAATACAATTGTAATTGCCGAAGTAAAACAACTCGTATGTGAGAGGTATGAGCTTCATGGACCGTTTTCTCCACCTATTGTGATCGTTGAAGTTTTTTATATCTTCAAGTCTTTTATCGTAATTAGCGTTGATTTTCAATTGCTCTATCAAATCTGGTATAGGGTTATCTTCTTTTTTCATGTTTAAGAGTCTCACTTGTAATGGATCTTTGTTTAAATTGTGCGCTATTCTTTCCATCATATATTCTATCATAGCTACCCCTTCCATTGATGCTGTAAGCAAAAACATGTCAATCTTAAAAAGATGTATTTATTAAGGACAAGCACACAAACAGCTAACCACTAATAAAATTACAAAACAAACTACAACAGTTAATATCTACATTGTAACCCAGCAATGTGTGCATACAATAAATACATAAAAATTAAAAGAAATTAACCAAAATAAAACAATAGGTTAGGTATGTAAAATTTCTTATAATAAAGGAGTAGGTAATAAATTTACTTTTTAAACCTTTTTTTCTGTTGAATCTTGTTGTCTGTAATTAGATGATTGCTTGTCTCTTACCAGGAGCCCTGCACCACGTATTTGAGGTGTTGTCTGTAAGAACGCTGTTAGCGTCGATCTGCCATCTACTAGCATCATAGCAGTTCATGAAATGGGTCACAGTTAGAGGACTTATTGTATCGTTGGAAGAAAATCCGTTATCTTGGTAGAAATTGTTCTTCAAATATTGAATTTCACCTTCTGAATTGACACCAGCCTAAAACAATATTTTACCATTTCATCAGGTGTCTTTTGGAGTAATATTGATATTGAAAGAATTTTATACTAATATGATTCTTTGTATATCCCGTTTTCTTTTGTAAAGTAAAGGAACTGAAATTGGCCAAAATATTTCATTGCCAAATGCCAAAGTTTTTTATTAAAGTTTAAATGTTATTGGAAGCTGACCTCAAAAAAGCTGGTGGTGGGTAGTCGCTTTCCAATGCTTTTCATGTTCGTCTGCAGCGGCAATATAAACCTGCAGGTCTTGTTCTGCAGATGTGCAACGACTGCAGCGGCACAGGCAATCTGACTCGCTCGAGTTATTTTGCTCCCGTACCCTCCTCCAACTCTACGTACTATTCCATTTACGCTGAAAATCAAAACCCATATCAAACTTTTGGTTTATTCCGGTCTGTCAACGGCTCTGTGCTAGGTTATCAGAGAGGAAAAAAAAGTTCAATCTGTCACCCTGTTAGCGACGAGGGCAGAGTGATAGATCGGAATAAACGAAATTTTTGACATCCGAGCAGATATAGAAGTGGTCTTTTGTGAGATATAAACATTTGCTATGCTCATCTAGTTTGGTATGTAGTTAACCAATGAATGATGACATCCAAATATAATTTAACGCATCAATTGAAAATTATACTGACATAATATATTATATACCCGACTTTTTTTTATTTACTAATTTATATTTTTATTTTGTTGAAAAATTATTGTTCTTTTACGTTGCGGTGGAAAAAAAAAATCAAATTGAGAACTTAACTACTTTTTTCACCGCGTGTGGTACATTAAACTATTGTTTTTTAAATTATTATAAAGCCACATTACATTGTAAAACCTGTTTTAACCCCCGTCGCAAAAAGAGGGTTATAAGTTTTCTATTTTTAAGCATTTTTTTTCTGTTTTTACGATAAACTTGTTTGGGTCCTAACTAAGAGTATATTCATCTGTTAGTAGTATTTCTTACCTATTAATAGGAACTTTGAGACATTGAGCAACGGCAGAATTGATCAAACTGAGGAACTGCGTCGAAGAATACACTTCTATACCGTCTTCTGTGTGTTTGACCACACAAGTCTGTGGTTCCATCGTGTAATGATACTGAGCTTCTAGTCTTAACTCTCCATGAATAACACACTTGACATCACTACCTGTACTGCTTGGTATCACTGATTTGTTATTAGTAACCCTTTTCTCTTTTTCTTGTGAACCTAGTACGTCATCTATAGTTAGTAGAGGCTTTCTTGCGTTGATAGAAGCATAGTTGATAACTACTAGTTCAGCTGCTTTGTTAGCTGTAATTTCTCTATTGGCTACAATTATCCCGGCTGGTTGTCCGTAAAATTTCACTTCGGCTGAACAAAGGATCTCTTCATCATCAGCTATAAATGGTATGTTCTTTGGAGTAAATGTGTTTGGTCCGGGTATGTCTTTTGCTGTGTAAAATGCTGTTACGCCGGGAATTTTCTGCAAAATGTATAAACCAAACAATTTATATTTTCATCACTACTTTGATGTTAGAGAATTAAAATATGTACACTTTTTATGATTCAATTGGTACCACTATGACGGTAAAGATGATAAAAATATTTACCAAAGCTTTTGAAGGATCAAAACCATTAATGATGCTACCAGGTTTAACGTCAGCAGTTACAAAAGCAGCGAACACTTCATCAGTTTCTTTTGGAAGGTCATTGGCGAAGGTTGTTTCACCGCTGCACTGGACGAGGGCCTCCAGTTTGGGTATTGGCTGGTTAAGAGGCCACACTGATTTGTCAGTGTCAAAAATTTGAGTTCCTTGTGAAATTGAACGTTTCATGGTTTCTCCACCTGATCGATATTTTGGATCTATTTTGTCGTTGGGACATAAATTGAGGATTGCCTGCAAATAATCATGAACTGAGATAAAAATATATATTGATATCACCGCATAGCATAAAACAAAGTCGCTTCCGCTGTCTGTTCCTATGTATGCTTAGATATTTAAAACTACGCAACGGATTTTGATGCGGTTTTTTTTAAATAGAGTGATTCAAGAGGAAGGTTTATATGCATTACATCCGTGCGAAGTCAGAGCGGGTTGTTAGTAATTATATAACTGACAATATTCGTAAACTAGACGTAAATCTCACCAGGAACATAAAATTTATATTATAATAAGAAAGATCTAGAAGGAATAAAAGTTGCGACAAATTGATGAACAAACCTTATAGTACAGAGTTATAGCCAGCATCTTTCTGAAGCTGGCAGAAGGTTCTGGTGGTGACTCCTGAGGTGATATCTCTTCAGCTAGACTCTGAAGAGCTAATTGAAGGTTATCATCCGTGAATGGATCTTTTCCAGCCATAAGCTTCTCAGTTTTCGAAGCATGCGTGAAATCGGGACTTATGTTGCCATAGACTATCGATATTTTCTCAAGCTCTTTAGAATCAGTCTTGAATTTAAACATGAACCCTGCGTTCACTATTGCATGAGCGTTCTGGGATCTCGGCATGATCTGAGAATACAAAAAAAAAATCGGTCGTTCTTGACGCCAACGTTCGAAAAACTTTAGAATAAAATTTTGGATCCCTTAAATAAACATTTGGAAACGTTTTTTGTTTGTTTTCCTTCTGGAAGACCTTAATCTTAACCTTATCTTTTCGGTATAATTTTTTAAACGTGAAAACGATTTTCTTATATATATATATTTTTTTGAGAAACACATACATTTGTTTTACATTGATCGCTATTGAAATATTTACTAGATGGTCAGTTCTTTGACAAACAATAACTATTAGAGCAGAAAAAGCTAATTATAGTTTATCTATAATTGTTTTTATTTGAGGAAATGACGGATAGTTTGTATTCCTAATATTATCAAATAAAAATCTAGAATTCGAATGTTTAGTTATTCCTTAAATCAACATTAAACAAAACATTATACTAATTTTTACAGACAAAAGATTTCTTTATTATCTTTTTTCTTTGATTTCGTTTTTCTTGGTATTCATTACTTTTTTTTTTTAAGGTATAAAGTACTAAAAAGAAATATCATTAATAAATACAACTTCAAACAAATTGCTCCAGGCCCGACTAAGCTTGGCTTGTAATATTGAATGCTAAGTAATTTCTTTTAACAATACCATGATCTTTATCTGCTACGAAATAATGAATAAAATAGCATACCTTGAAGGTTTTGACTGTACAGCAATGCGATAGAGGTGGCAGCATCACGTTTACCAATAATTTAAATTTCATATCCATCTTGAGAAACTCTTCCAAACTCACTGTGGTTGTCTTGTTTACGTTTTCAGCTGTAATAACACCGTATTAACAATAACCAAGATCATTGAGATAAATGTACATATATAACATTATTATTATTATTAATTTGGCATACTAACAACATAATAGTTTATTTATAATCTCTTTATTTAAAGTGTTTTGAGTCATTAGAAAAACAACTTAATTATTATTTATTATTATACGTTCCTTTTGTAAATTATTTAAAACATATATTGTAAATTTAGAAATAAGAAAATTCAATAAATATTATTATTATTATTATAACATTCTTATAGATTTAGTACTATTGAAAATGAGTAAGTACATTTTACGCAAGCAAATTACAAGTATGCACATCTTTGGCTATTAGTAACAACTTAATTAATGTTAGTAAGCTTATAATATAATTAAAACAATACAAAACAATTTGAAAAAGCCAATCTAATAGTGCAATTCAAAATAATTTATGATAAATCCAGAAACTAATTTTTTACATTGCCAGATTCTGTAAAAAAAAATTTGTCTCGTTAGTAAAGAGTGCCTAAACGGATCAACTTCGCCTCGACATCAACTCCACAGCTGTCTACCGTTGTTCTTTGTATTATATTTTAAACTGCAGACAGCACTTCGCCGGTTGACAGTGAGGCAAAGGCGAGATATTCATGTGTTTTTACGAGCTGATAGGTGTGAAAAGTCTTTAAGGAGTAGCTGTCAAGCGTTTTACCAATTTGCGGTCGGGCTTAGACGATGAGGCACTATGCAAATAAATAAAAAGCTGCTGCCAATTTATTTTGTGTATGCTAGCCTATGCCACTTGAACAGACTTTCATAAAATTAATATAAATTTCATTTTCAGAAAATGCAAAATATTAGTTCTGCTTGGATGAAGTTTGTAAGTTTCAAATCCAATTATTATTTGTATCGAATGCTTTTATTTTGTAAAATAGTTAACAGATGACTGTTCTAGTACGTAAGTTATAGTTCAATGGTACAAATGCATAAATTGAAGATTAAACTCTTGACTTGTGATAATGTTAGTAGTAAGTTTGTTTGCCAAAACTACCTGCTAGTTGATTTTAGTTAATTAATTTTCAATATCAACAGAACTATTCAACAAGTTGCTATGGAATATCTACGGTATCCAGTGGCAACATTATAGGATGCTACAATAATTTGACTCAGCAAAGCACTAAGATATAATCTTGTATAGCATGCACTAAGTAACGATATGGTATGAACTACAAAGATAAGAATACAACATCCAAAACCGGTGAGCGAAACAATAAGTCTTGAATAACACAAAGTTCCACCCCATCTGGGTTTCGAACCGAGAACCTCTAGCGTAGCTGTCGGCTGATTACGCCACTGCGCCACAGAGGTCTTCGATAAGTAATCGCATAATAGATTGATGTAAATAGTTAAAAGTATGTATGGCAATATGTATATAAGTATGTATGGCAGTCTTACCCACTGTCACCATGCCTCCGATGGTTTCAAAAAGTAAGAACAGATCCGAAGGGAACTCTTTGTTCATATGTTTTAAAAACAGGTTTCCTCCAATCGTTCCGATCTGAAAAACGCCTTAATAACAATGATATTATACAAAACAAGCGGCAGATAGGTTATAAGCGCTGGCTAAGTGAGGACGTGGTAGCTCAGTTTGTTACGTGCCTTTGTTAAACTACCGACCCGACAGGGCGAGGTTTCCAGTCTCGAGTTGTGTAGCTGCCATGTTTATCATTGTGTCCGGATAGTGGCGACAGGTTCGCAATTTGTCACACTGGGACTCAATATAAACTTGCAAAATGTGGTGTTGAAGACCTCTGCTTACCCCTCTCGAGGGATTCATTATTTATGTAAATATGTAAGTGAAGACTCGTATAATTTCCAGTTGGAAATTCCTTCTTTAGTTTGTTTAGTTTTGCGCTGAAGTGACAAACACCATTTCCTCTTCTTTCATTTTGTACAAATAGCGCTGTCCCTTTCATATCAGTTGGCAAATGTTAAAAACTTAACTTTCGATTTATTTGTAAGCAAATAGCATATCTATGTTATGTTATATAATTGCTTTAAAAATTAAAATCAAAATAATTTAATTTCGTTAACTTAAAAAGGTACTTATTTGAACATAATTTTTTCTTTTTATTTAGACCCAAATACATCTTACAGTTACGTACACGGCCAACCACTTTGTCTCATTTTTAAAAATCTAAAAATTTTGTTTATGTCATCTACCAAGTTTACTGTTTCATAACAAACTAATGAGGAGTGTTAATTCACCTAAATGTGAGAGGTGTGGAACTGTTGAGGATGCGCAACATTTGTTGATGGAACGTGTCCGGGTCGAGCGTGAAAGTGAACAAATTTTCCGAACTTGTGGTGTGTCTAAAAACAATATCGGTGTTCTTCAATGCACTTTAGCGGAACCCTATTCGGAATCAGCTAAAAAGATTTTTTTTATGTATAAAGCTTTTTTTGAAGCCCGATAGTGGATATATTAAGATAATTATTTTTATTTTTTAAAGAATTATTGTTGATATTTTGTTTATGTTCAATGAGGCTGACATTGTTTAAAAGCCTCCAAATAAATAAAAATAAAAAAAACAAACTAGTTCTGATTCGGTAATCAGATAATTAGATACCTTCATTAAGTCAATTCTCATAATTAGTTCCGCAATCTCGCGTGACTTTTTGGGCCTCAAGCGCAAATAAGTAATAAAAACTATTGTTACAGGCACATTTATTGGTATTACGTTTTTAGGGTTCCGTTCTGAAAGGGTAAAAATGGAACCTTATTAATAAACCTCCGCAGTCCATCCGTTCGTTTATCAGCGGGTTTTATCTCATGAACCATAACAGCTACCTCTTGAAATTTTCAGAGAATGTCTATTATTGTTAACGTTATAACGACAAATATTACAACCGCAAACAAATTTAAAATTAACAAGGACTGCTACATAGAAAAATGTTTTTTTTTTGTTATTGTTTTCTATACGAAATTATCATAGAAGCACACATTATTTAAACATGTAAAATGGTACGGAACCCTTCACGTATTAGTTCGACTCACACTTGACCGTTTTTTTGTAAAAAAATAAAAACCTGACTTCAATTAAGCAAGTTTATTTTTAGGCGTATCTATTTCAATGACTTTTAAACTCTTAGATTTTTTTTATTGTTGTCAAAACTTGGTACACACAGCCATGGATCTGCCTAACCTGTATGGACTTTGCACTGTTCTTAAGTTGTACAGCATAAGGATTGCTATTGCACTTGGTATGTGAAGCTTTATGTGTGGCCGTCTGTACAAAATCGATCTTAATATATCTTGACTTTTTTGTTTGAAATCTGGCTGGAATTAATATATGTATATAAAAGCTTATGTGATGTTCAATATAAAGCTATAACACTGTAGAGTATCATCAAAATCCGTTCATCAGTTTTTGCGTGAAGGGGTATCAAACATCCACATTCTTACCACTCACATTTCTAACAGGTATATGGGCTACCAGGTCCATATGGTCATGGAACTGCTTCAGGTATTTGAATTCCTCTCGTTCGGATAAAGCAAGGAAGGTGTCCATCATCTCTGTCAGGGTCATGCCAGCTCCGAGCACGAGGTTCACGTCGATGATGAAGTCCTTTAGCTCGGCCACGCTGGAGATATCTATCAGGTTACGGGGGTAGCTCTTCACGTGGTACACACCTGATAGCAATGTATTTTATTTTTTAAGTTTTCATGTAAGAAGGTGTTAGTAAAAAAAATTCATTCGTTTAAAAAATCACTCAAACTTTTAGAAAAAAAAAATGTTTTCGTCATTATTGGGATATAGAATGCTACTAATATTATAAGTAGTTGAGGTTTATAAAAAAACCGACAATATTCAGCGGTCAATGTGATATGAAACTGGACATGGACACTTTTTGCCACTAGAATCAGCTGCTTTATACATCATAGGGGCCTTAAAAAAATGGCGTTGCCAATGGTTCAAACTTTCAGCTAAAATGTTGGCAACGCATCTGCTGACATTTTTTGCCTACAGGTGTCCCTATGTATGCCTATATCTTTAAAACTACGCATCGGATTTCGATACAGTTTTTAATAGATAGAGTGGTTAAAGAGGAAGGTTGCATATAATACATGCATGAAATCCGAGCGAATACAGGCCGGGTCGCCAGTAAATAATAAAAAGAACAACGCGTTAAGGGAGATAGGAGTACTCTAGACCAAAATCAAATCTTCAGACCATGTCGTCACTTTAGTAGTGTTATTTATTTTACTTAAAAAGTGTCTCGATTAATGTCCATGTTTTTAGCTAGTTTTTAAAATACAAACAATTTTTTTTTCAAATGGTAAATTGAATAAAGTTACGACACATCAAACAAATCTGTATTCTTTTGGACTCGTCGCAATGTAATTCTCATACGAGAAAGATAATTAAATTAACAAAAAAATCCCTCCACTAAGCTCCTAATATTCAAAAGAGCAATATCATATACGTGGGAGTATTTTTCCTTGTAAAGTGATTTATTTAAATGCGTATTCTCGTCACTTTTTTGTCACGAAATACATAATAGGGAATTTGCAAAATTTTTATTTATTTATTACAATTGAGACCACATACATATATGCTCAAATCCGTTGGAATTTCTCAAATATCTGAATTTTTAACTAAGTTTTTAAGATTCATAGTCGTTGGTTAGACAGAGATATTCAATATGTACAATGACGTCAAAGTACAGAAGCGTATACGCGTACAATACAACTTCCATAGGAAAGGTTGTTCTGATGAGCGAGATAGCTATATTTACTTTTAATGGTTATATCTCCCTGGTTTATCGTACGATTCTGTACTGTAAATATACTATTTCCACATACTCTTTGATAAACAGATTGAATAATCAAATTAAAGTTCATGCATATTCCCTATCAAACTTGTGGCCTACTTTATTTGATAATCGATTGCTTTCGACATTTTTGGCTATAGATAACACAGTACAATGGTTTCCCGTCCTTGATATTTCTCATGGTTAAAGTACCGCAGAAACCCTTAAAAGGGCGATTTAGTATTTGGAAAGAAAATCTGAATTGGGAAACCACGTTTTGATCTAAGAACGGAATCTATTTCGATTAATTTACTTATCCAATTTAAACTTTCAGATTAAATACTCGTAATGTATTTTATAAGTAAACTTTGTCGCCGCTTCGGTATGATTGAAATGTTTTTTAAATTCGAAAAATGAAAGATCTCCAGATCGAAATAAGATTGATCAAATCTTTTGTTTATAGAGAACAGATTCAGTATGAAAATATATCTATTTTTTAACATACATTTCTTACATACTAAAAAAAATATTGACTAAAACAAAAAAAAACCTTCACTCTCACTACAAGTATTTCGTTTCAAAACACTTTTTACATATTTTGCTTTCAAACATTTCTCTGCGTGCTATTAAATTTCAATCAACCCACTATTTGATCTTTTGATATGAGTTTCAAAATAATTTATATTGTATTCTAGCAAATATTACAATAGTTGTTGTTGACATTGTAAACATTAACTTGTATAGTCGGAGTACGGAAACCTGTCAGTTTTCAAATTTATTTCTTCATTAAGTTCGTATCACGTTTTGAAACTAAGATTTTAACCAGAAAGCGGAATTCAAAATTATACTTAATTTGGATGAGAATAAGATCTGAAACGATTCAAACCTTAATTTGATTAATATATAATCCAAATGCAATATACCAGTTCAACATCAAATAAAAAATTCCGAGATTTCAAATCGGTACGCTTAGGCATAAAACACAAATTGAGTTAATTTAATTCATGTTTTATTTATTTTTAAATATTTTAGTATGTGTTTTTTTTTTACTTTTTTTGTTTCCCTCAATAAATAAATAAAAATAAACAATAATTTGAGGTTAGGATTGTATTGCATTGTGTTGAGTGACGTACGGATAGCCTGCTGTATTATGAATGAATGAATGGGGTTGAGGGATATAAAAATGGATGACATTGATGAATGTAATAGTTTGAGCTTCTGTCTGTCATCTGTTTTACTTAAAATTTAAACGATTTTTCTAGTTCTATGTGCGTGATCGTCTGGGTTGGTACCTTTCCTTTCTATTCGGCCGTGAAGCAGTTTATTGTATTTTAGTTCGAAGGATTGGAGAGCCAGTGTAATTACCGACATGAAACCGGCGGTGCTCTCGACGTTTCACGACATCAGGGGCATCGTCGTGTCAATAGGCGGCGGTATAACTTTTCACCAGGCAAACCACTTGCTTGTTTGCATAAAAATCTTAATCGTTTTAGCCTCGAGTTTCTAAGTGTTGACATGTCTCACTATTATTTTTCCGACTTATCGTTTTACCCCAAAAACTTTTATTTGGACTCGTTAGAGCTGGTTGTTTTTTTGGACGTGAAACGCCTACACACACACTAGTCAAAATCTACTCTTTGCAGGATTGGTTTTTTGGAGTGAAATTAATTAATTGTTCCTTAAATTTTTCTGCGTCACGTCTGTTAATACTATTGTAATGAAGATAACACACGACTTAGATTATTTTAGATTTGTAACTTCCTCCAATAAGTTCGTAGTTGAGTATATATCAAAATATAAAGAGTAAATACTTAGTAATCGTTTTTTCGTTCTTCTATCTATTCGTACATTGTAATTTAAATATCCTTAATTGTTATACTCAAGTCATAGTTCTTTTAGAGAATCAAAATGTAAAGTGAATTTTCATATCTACCTTGCCCAGTGTTCCCTGCGATCAATTTGTAGTCGGGATCGTTTCCCATAGCTTTGAAAACTTCATCAAGCTTGTAAGCTTTTGTCCACACAAAATCATCATTCTCTAATGTTACCATCTTATCATCAGAAAGTAAACACCAATCATCACAGACTGCTTGTTTGTCCTCATTACTTTCTCGAAACGCAAGTTTACCTAGAATTTGACTGTCAACAACTTTTTTGTGAGGACATTTCTTCTCGCAGCTGTATCCACATTGTTTGATGTTGCCAATGTCTTCCAGATCCGTCAGCTTATTCTTGAGTTCATCGCTCACATCTTCGGCGAAGGTTTTGAAGGCATCAGCTATCGGCCTGTACCCAGTGCATCTGCAGATCTGGCTCGCGAAAGAGTTCTCAATTTCTGTCATGGTGAGCTTTTTGTTTTTCGATTCGTACAAACTGAAAAAAGTTTTGGGTTAGATTCAGAGAAAAATTAGGTCGTAGCTATGTTTATACAAGGTTATAAAAATCTTAAATTAATTTTGAAATAAAACTGGCAAAGATATGTATGAATCGGCGTTCGAATGAACATCTGAAAGAAGAAGATTTATCTACACAACGCGCCGTTCAAAACACGCCACTTTGGTTAAATCTTTCACCTGTACATGTTCATGACCCAACCAGGAGTGCAGAAGCCACACTGGGTCCCGTTGAACTTTGCGAGCCTGGTCTGAATCTCATGGTATCCTTTTAGTTTGTTCCCGATGCCCTCGGCAGTCGTCACCTCCCAACCATGGCAGGACATCACAGATACCAGACACTGAAGATAAAAAGAGATACTTAATATCGCAACCTCGACGACCTCGGTGGCGCAGTGGTGTTAACAGCCGACTGCTACGCTAGAGGTTCCGGGTTCGAATCCCGGCGGGGACGCATTGTTTCGCTTACCGGTCTTGGATGTTGTATTCTTATTTATTTAGTATATACCATATCGTTGCTTAGCACCTGCGACACAAGTTCTTACGATACTTAGTGCAGGGCTGAGTCAATGTCTGTGTCGTGATGTGGTTATTTATTTATTTATTATTTATCAACATAAGCCAGAAGATGTCAATTGCTGGATTGCTGGACAAAGTCCACTCCAAATGGTTCCAATATAAGCGATCGTAAGCCGCGACTACTACAAGAGGTTCTTGTCACATTTATAATTCTAGGTCAAAAAATTACGGTGTTGTATTTGAATATTTGGTCTTGACAAATATATAGAAGGACGGACAGTAACGTGACGTGGTGGCAACGAGAAAAGGATTTTTTTTTGTCTTGAATTTTAACCAGTGGATATCTGTAATGCTGTACAAGTGAGGAGAAAGTGAAATACGACGATTTGACTACTCTTTTCTTCATCCCCCAATTGACTCGATAAAGCCTTCAGTAACAAAAGAAGCCTAAAGCCTAAGTAAAAAGAATATCACACAAAGATCATAAAAACATTGATTGCTTATCGTTCTTCCATGAGAACTATTTAGTAATTATGTGTGCCTTTGTGAAACATCTTTCCTCTTCTGCTATTTTAATCTATTGTTTTTTTAATGAAAGGTTATTTTATTCCCTATCCAACAATATAGGGTTGCATATTCATAAATGTTTCTTTAAAGTAATAAAATAATGCATTTGCTGATCTGTTATTCTCTATACTTGAAACTAAAACTAAGCCTGAGCAACCCTGACTTAGGCACATACACAGTCATACACACACACACAGTCATAGTCACAGTTTATCTACCATATCAATGCTTTCATTTTCAACTAATATAATTAACGAGTAGTTATTTGCATGGCCGAATCTAAGGAATAATCGTTTAAAATTATTAGGGGAAGGCCTTTGATCAGGAATGGACGTTTCCAGCAGATTTTCGTTTCCGATGGAAAGTGATACAGGCGTGTATTGAAACGACGATGCCCTGGATGTTGGAGAACGCCTAAAACACCGCCAATGCGTTGCCCATTTACAGGTAAAATCTCACGTTGATAATCGGGGCACACCCGTCACTCTGTCCCACTACTGCAACTCCTGTTCACCAGGATCAACAGTGGCGTCCTTTGATCGTATAATCAATGAAAAACGCTGCTGTGCAATGACGCACATACTGTGCTCGGACACCCTACCGGTACCAGTTCGCTGCGGTGTCGAGGGAACTCAGAAGAAATAGGAGGTAGTAAGAAAACGGTTCCAGACTTCCTTCCCAGCAAAGCGGAGACAGCAATTGAAACGGCTCAAAGGCCAAAAGCTAAAGGGGCTAAAACATCTACATTTGAGGTTGATGATGGAGTTATTAACAAACTTACAGAGTTGACAGCGAAGGTTTTGACAACGTTGTTGGTGGAGGGGGCACGCACGGTGACCACGCACGCCCCACAGCCGCCCTCGTGGCACATCGCCTTCGTACCCCGCAGCCCAGCCACGGTCCTTATGAACTCGTTCAGAGACATGTCCGGGCTGAACCGGTTGTCCACTAGACAAGGAGCAAAGATCAAACAAATCCTTGGGTTTGCGTTTGAATTATCGCAGCATCTGTGGAACAGTGGTGTAACAGGTGGTTGCAACGCAAGGCGTTCTGGGTTCGGATCCCAGTGGGATCTTAGTGACTTAGTTGCAAGACGCATTGTTTTTCTTTCTGCTCTTGGATGTAGTATTCCTATCTATGTTGTACATACTATATCGTTACTTGGTATCTTACACACGTTTATTCAGTCATAGCAGGCCTGAGTCAATTAATGTGGTTATTATTATAAACTTTAATTAAAATTTTGGGCAGATATTTGAGTGATGGATACAAATAGCTTTGGCTACATGGTCATGACGTTGTTTAACTATGCCAGTAGCTTTATAAAGCAATTTGTGTATATTGTTGCATGATTCAAAACAGAGGGTGATATGTATGTTACTATTCTGTCAATTTACTCGGTTATGTAAATTTTAAACGTGAAACGATCGCATGTTTAAAAATACAATTAAAAAAAAGTTCAGTACAATAGAAAAAAGTAACAGATGAAAAAAATGTTTTTAAAAGCACGTTGAGACCACGCACGTGCCTGTTAGGAAAATGTGACAGTTTTAAATAAAAACTTTTGCTTTCGAACCTTTTTTACGGTTTCACATTCGTTTTGGGTGAGTTTGTTGCCTCTTTGGCGTTTCGCAATTAATTTAACTCTATTTCCAACTTACCCTCGTGCTGTGATTCGTTGATTTTAAAATTTATTTTCGTCATTTCGTCTGCGTCTTCTGGAAATAATAGAACAATTGTTTAGGTACACGTGTCAAAAAATTTCACAAGCCTTTGTGTAAGTTTTTTTTATGTCTTCAGTTGTTTTTTATTTTTCTTTACGTCTCTTATATTTGTTTGGTTCTTCTAAGAATGCGACTTTTGGTTAGTTAAAGAAAAAATTTTACAATCTTGAAGAATAAAATGTTTGGACATGTTAATCTTTGATTATCTTGAAGAACAAAATAAATTAAAAAATTAGTGTCCTTTGTAAATTTATTGAAAAACGCAAAATTGTAATATTCTGCTTTATTAAATTAATTGTCATTTAAACTTTTTAATGGCATTGTTCTTAAATCTTAGTTTTTAGAGGACATGGCTAAATACAGCATGGTTTCGGGTTAATAGATTTTAACACAGAGTCTGGTATGTTTCAAAGCTTTAGCTTGTTTTTCCTGCTAATGAAATTCAATCGAGAACATTCGATTGACACTTTTACTATGGACATTATTTATGGTCATAGCAAACCTATATCATAGTCGAAAATGTATTAAAAAATACTTAAAACGAGCGCTTTCAAATCGTCTTATTTCAATACTACCACCGGTTCGGAATGCTATTTCTACGGGGAAGAATCAAGCGAGAAACCTCCGTAGTTGAACATGGGAATATTGACATCTCGCCTTTTCCCTCGCTATCAATACGACAGGATTAATGGTCGATGCTGTACAGAATTTCCTCGAAAGAACACATCTGATTTAAAAGGCTGCTTAAAGCTGTCTTCAATGTTTTCATTTTTGTAATTTAACGTAAAACCAATTCGCCTTTCAGGACCCTTTTCACGAGTTTCCTTAGAAAACTATCGAATAAACGAATTGGAAAAGGAAACTTGACATGGAAAAGGAAAATAATCAGATTCGGTGTAAAGCGGTCTTTTTAGCGACTCGAATTTTATCTATTAATAACTATTTCTAATACTAATTAACTATTTCTCGAGTTCCAGAAAAATAATGAACATGTATTGATTAAATGATTTTATAAATATAACGAGCTAGGAATAGTAACTAACACAAATTGTGGAAATGGATCAACACAGGGAATGATATTAGTCTCTAAGCTGTATTGCATGCATGTGTATTATACGTTTGTAATCCAAATAAATAAATGATGTGAAATGAAATACTAATAATATTTGCTAAAAATGTAGGTGAGGATTATTCATGAATGTTAAGGGTCCCTTATTTAATAATTTAAGGTTAAGCAACACAGGAATTCAATTTGAAATTTGAAATACATTTCAAAGGCTTCATTAAGTAATTGAGCAAAATAAATTCGTTTTTTTCGTGGTTTGAAATATTTTGCATTATTTTGTGTTATTACCCCACTGCTATAAGGTTTGTATATATAATATAACTCATATAATAATATATTTATACATGAGTTAGAGTATACAAAGCTATAATGTACATGAATCAAACTATAGGTATTCCAATACTATAAGGGGGCTTAATTTGTAAGTTTTAACATCAAAATTGTTTACCCCATAAAAATTCACAATCTAAAAATTTGCTTTGTAAAAAGGCAGTAAAAAGGCTATTCGTGACAGTTGATTAAAGATCCGGAATAAATAAGCGAAAAAGCGATTTTTCTACGTAGCCCTAATTTTTTATTAATTACTAGCTATTTTTCGTATTTTGTTTTGTTGAATTTAAACTCTATTTCCACTTCATTTAGAAAATTTTATAATTTTCATTTTTGCGAGTTCTCATGTTTGTTACAGTTTGTTTATTATTTCTATGGATTTTAATTTTCTGTTGACAATTTTCGTCCTTAAATTTGACTTTTGATAGCTGATTTCGTCTTATTAAACATTTACAACAGGATTGCTTCCTTGGCCCTTTATTCAGATAGCCCATAAAGCTGGAAACGGACGATGCGTCGGATATACATGAATATTTAATCCAGAAGTTTATAACTTTTGCTTTGGGATTTACACTGCTGTAAAGTTATAAAGTTTATTATTACATCTTATGAGATTGATTGTATATTTTCATCAAGTTTTGTCCCTACTAAAGCTCATTTTTCACTGCCCGGATTGGAATTGATTGGAAGCGCCAATTTCGCCTCATGACGCGAAAAGCCTGCTAAAAGAAGCTAAGCGAATTATCCGAGTAGAGGTATTTAGTTTAAATGTTATACGATTGACAAAAAGTTCAAAACGCTTTGTAAATTTCGTTGCAAAAATTAGTTTTTTTTTCCATTCCGCTTGAAAGTAAATTGAGCCTTAGGAAACAAACAATCGTACAGCCCGCCTGATGGTAAGCGGTCACCATAGCCTATGAACGTTTGCAATACCAGGGGCATCACGTAGAGAAGTTCGCTAACGCAAGTTCTCGATTTGTCAATTCGATGCTCTGCTTATTGTTAAAGGAACTGTGACAGTCAGTGACAACAAAACAAGGATGAGTCTGACTCGCAAGCGGAGACCTTTTTAACGGTAAGAGACAGCCATTGTTAATGTAAAAAAAACACAAAAAAAAAAAAATTGTACCGTCGCGTTGGTACCCCATGGTTCCGACAAAAAATACATAGCGAGTTAACACGATACCCAAGATGGTCATAATACTCGATCAAGTACAATTGTTGCGAAATAAACAAAAAAAAAAAAAACAATTCTTTAACCCGATGGAACCTTAAAGATAGATAAAATTAGTCGATTCCCTCCATAGTAACTTTTATATTGATTGTTTTCAATTTATCACTACATAGTATAAACAAAGTTACTTTCTCTATCCCTATATCCATATGCATGCTTAAATATTTAAAATTACGCAACGGATTTTGATGCGATTTTTTTAAACAGATAGAGTAATTAAAGAGGAAGGTTTGTATTTATAAATAATAAATATTGGAGAAATACTGTTATTTTTGAGGTTTCTAATGTGATGCCGTAAATAATTATATTTTTTCCGCTTACATTGCAAACGCAGGCTAAACCGTACGAGATTTATCAAAATAATGTACACATTGAAAAGGTCTACAGAATACTCTGCGATGGTGTATGTCTATCTATATCCCACAATAACATTTTTATGTCATTTACTTTTAAGACAAACAATGGCAATTTTCGAAGCGATTTTAACCAATACAGCATTTATCCTTATCCAATTAATACATTGTTTCTTAATTATAGATCTATATGGCCCTTTACAGCATATGATTTAAATGAATATTTTCGAAGATATTACAGATTTAAAAATTGGACGTAGCGTTTGCGGCGGTACCATCATTGCACCCGTGCGAAGCCGGGGCTGGTCGGTAGCTTAAAAATAAAATCCAACTCAATAACAATTTTGGTGGAGTGTATTGAATGAAAATGATTGAAACACGAATTAAATAAAATTTTAGATAAGATGCATGCTCTTCTTTTACATGTTAATAGTACTTTGTGAGTGGAGTGTATGTGTGAATGTTGTATGTGTGTGTGATTAATTACGGCGTGAGTTTATGTATACGAATACCCCTCAAGTATGGGCACAAGCCCATAGATGTTTACAATGGAAATGTACAAAGAAAACAGGCAAATAAGGTAAAGTGGCAAATAACCTCCGTATTGCCATACCACTATTATAATTCATACGTAACAAGTAATGAAATCATTATACAGTGTTACCGACGCTACAAAATACGTGTTAGGTATTGTAATATCTGGTATTATATTGCTTAATGATACACGTGGAATTGCATAAATTTAGCTAGCAGCAAATGAAGATGTTGTGTGCCTATAATGGATGAGGAGAAACGAATAATATAGCAACCTGTCTTCAAACAGAAACTACTTTTAGCTCCGGTAAAGATCGACTTTTTACAAAATTAGTATCATTCACAGCTTTGAATGGTCTAAATTAACCCTCGCGGCGTTTTTGGAATGCAAAACGAGGATACACAAGCAAAAAATGTCCTTAGTGGCTGATTCATATTTGAAAATGTTTCATAATTAGATTAAAAACTTGCGAAAAAATAAAGTCGGCTTTTCTCCGCAAATTCGTTTGCTTAGATTTGGGTTTTTTATTTATGTATATGTTAGACAAATTTTATACAAATCCCTTAAGTCGTTTTCGTATGATTGAGTAACAAACAAATATTCTAATATCAAAGCATTTACTTTTATGATATGAGTAGGATAAAACCATCCGATTTCTCTGTGCCCATTCTGACAAGCGATACGAAAGTCCATTGTAACGTAAGTATAAAAACTACATCTGATGTGATTTACAGCAGAGAATTTAGTGGAATAACAAACAATGGAGTGTTTGCTGTAAGAACGTTCCAGTGGATTAGGGCTGTCATTTGAGGGGCCTTTACGCCTTAAAACTTCTTTAAGAAACGCTAAATGAGGGGCTTGACCTCACTAACGTTAGGTTTTAACAAACTAAAGGCTACTAGTCCGAAGTAATCCGATGTTTTTGCAGGGTAGGGCTTGAGCCCCCTAGCTCCCTCCCCTGAATTCACCAGTGGTACGTTCGATATGTTGGGCATTAATCAAACAAAGCAAAGGGAACTTTAACAATAACATACCTGGCGTTGGACTCGGCAAGAGAAACATTGCAAAGATAATAAAATCCAGCTACTTACTTTAATCTGATGCCCATATCATTATCTCTCAGCTTTTATATGTATATTGGCTAGCTTATGAACCACATTGGTAACAATTAGATTTCAATAGAACGACCACGTAGTATTACAGACTTGGTTCAGGCTGCGTTCCACCATGACAACCAATAAAAAATTAAAAGGGCTTGCTATAACTTAATGATGATTTAAGACATTTGAAAGTAGCCTGATCTATCATATCCTTACACAGATTTATTCCGTTCTAATACTAAAATCTAATACCATTTGGTATTCGTTTGTATATGTTTTTGTCATATTTTTTTTCTATTCCGAACATACGCCATTGTTAAACCGATACCATAATGAGTCAACACTAGCTCACACTTCGGATGACAGGCCACTCTCGACTGCTGGCCATCTTGTCGATAAATATTACACCACCATAAAAAATAAAACGAGCATGGCGAGTTTTATTTTATATAAAAGCATTTATTTTAGTGTTTGGCTATGTGGTCACCACTAAACCTACCATACATTTAAGGGCCATAGAAGTAGCTAATCACTTTATAAGATTACGTTACTAACCATTTTCTCTTTATAACAAATGTTCAGAAAGGCGACCAAGCCTCATTAACGTAAGTACTCAACCTTAGATCAAATTAGAATAAGATCAATAGTTAAGAATTTATTGATAAATAAAGCGAAATAAGGTACAATCAGTAAAAAACTTGTTGTTGTTAGACAGTTGAAATGCAGGGGTTTTAATCATGGTCCGTGAAATGATGTTTAATAATTAATTAATGTTTTGGCGACCTCTGTGGCGCAGTGGTGTAAACAGCCGACTGCTACACTAGAGGTTCCGGGTTCGAATCCCGGCGGGGGCGGAACGTTGTGTTATTTGCAAGACGCACTGTTTTTACCGGTCTTGGATGTAGTATTCTTATCTATGTAGTTTATAACAAATCTTTGCTTAGCAACAGCGACACAAGTTCTTTTATTATTATATTCATAGTTTGCAATTAGAAAATTTTAGTTTATTTACAAATTGTAAAAGAAATTAATTTATTGTATTTTGAAAAAAGCAACTACGGAAGTTTCTTGCTGGATTCTTCCCCGTAGAAATAGGGTTTCGAACCAGTAGTAGTATAAAAGATTAGATTTTTTTTTATTTTGACTGACTTTGATATCTTAAGAAAAAAATTCTACAGCCAATCAGAGACGAAAAAACAAATACAGCCAATCAGTGGTCTTGATCAAGGTTTACGCACAAATATTACAGAAGTAAAGCTTCATACAACGCGCGCTTTACCAACGCACACATTGACATTATTCACTAGTAATTGACTGACACGGAATTTTAGACGGACTTGGAAGGAAGCATGCGTGACTGTCACTCACCGCAAACATGTCATTAGTGATATTTTTCTTTCGGAAATGGATCGAGAAAATAAAAGTTTTCGTTATTTGTTTTACTCTTCTCTTTATACTCAACCTATAAATCTAGATTGAGCCAGATTTCAGCCGGTAGGGTGTCCGGGCACAGCCTGTGCGTCATTGCACAGCTGCATTGTTCGTTGATTATTCGATCGAAGGACGCCACTGTTGATCCTGATAAACAGGAGTTGCAGTGGTGGGACATAGTGGCGGTGTGCCCCGAAAACTCCAGATTGAGAATTGATTCTACCAATATTACGTAACAACCATTTATTTCGCATTTCGACAACACGGAACTTATTTTTAGTAAATTAGACATAAACACTCGCTGTAATTAATACGTCCAGAGGGATAGGCAGAAGTGTTAAACACAGCGGCAGTTACAACGTACGCCAACCCGAGACTCGAATCCTTAACTCGTTTCGGGTCGGTCGGTTAACCAAGGCACGTAGCAAACTGAGCTACCATGTCCTCTTCGGCAGTAAAAAACAAGAAATAAATATTGAAAATCAAACATGAAAAACCTAAATACGTATTTTCTCCGTACGGTAGTTTTTATTTAGCTGCGTCTTTTTGCATAAGCCAAAGTTGACAGCCCTATCGTAAATGTCGAGCGAAGCTGTCAGAACAGAGCTTTAGAATAGAATAGAATTTTTATTTGCATAAAATGTTGGTAAAATTAAGGTATTCATTGAAATTTTGTGCACCATAAACATTTTGCCACATAGTGGCGTGCAATTTTTTTCTCTTGTGTGACATTATCATTTACTTTTGTAGTATCTTTTATCCAATGATATAAGATAAAAATATATTCTTGTGATGTTCTTCAAATTATACATGTGTTCTACATTTTGTTCCAGATATAACAACCGATCACTGGTTAAAATGCCGGTAATGTTTTGAGGACGTGGACGTTGGTTAACCGATCGACCCGACCTGATAGGGCGAGGGTTTGAGTCTCGGATTGCCTTGTAGCAGCCGTATTCCTCACTGTGCCCGGATAGTGGCGGCAGATTCGCAACCTCTCACACTCAACATAAACATGCGAAATGCGGTGTTTAACACCTCTGCCTACCACTATCGAGGGATTAATTACTGCGTGAAGTTAATGTTATGTTTCTGTTATAACAAAAATACTCACTTTAACCAGACTAAGTTACGGGCAAAAAAGTTCTCATAAAAAGTCTGATACCAAGGTCTTACGCTGACATTCTTAAAAAAACAACAGGTTCTCATCAGGGCCGTGTGTTCTCAACATTTTTTGTTTAACCATTAATCATATTTAAAATGTTTTGCCTTATTTTATACACACGAAGACCGTTTAAAGAGTAGGTAAAGGTAGAACTGTACAAATATAAGGCGGTTAAGGTGATTTCATGTTGAAGAACGTTCGATTAAGGCTGTGTTAGTTTTGTTAGGTGTGTATATGCATATTGTCTCAGTGTGCGTAACCCCGAGTTTGGTCATTGAAGAGTTCACACTGGAACGATGGGCATGTGCACTTGTCAAAACAGCCATAGCCGAACCACCTTCGTGAGATGGGTTATCTTTAATGGAACAACTTTGTACCCACAAGATTTTATCACTGGTATTCGGAACACCACTACAACTCCTGTTCTCCAGGATCAACAGTGACGTCCTTTGATATGATAATAATGCAGCTGTGCAATCACGCACTGTCTAATAACCCTACCCGCTGTCACGGGACCCGCAACGAACTTAATCAGAAGAAATAGGAGGTAGGAAACCGGTTTCAGACTTACCCTACCAGCAAAGCGGAGACAGCAATGGAAACTACACTCGTATATTGTTTCCATAAACCGCTAAGTTAGGAAACAAGCTTACGGCCCTTTTGAAGGTCAATCACCCGGACGGACCTATCAATATTTACTAAACAATGGGCTTCAAGCAAGCCAGATAACCTTTAATACTTTGTTACAACTTTAGCTGTGTGTTGTGTTGCCCTTATTTACGCGGATAGTTTGTTAAAAGTTTAAGAACATTTGATTTAGCATGAGGTACTTTCAATCCCATATTTACTTTGGAATGTTTTTAAAATATAACACTATGTAATGACTTTTAGGTCGAAAAAGAGCTTTTAAAATATATGTAAGTATGCATATATATTTTTTTAATGATAGGATTTTGCTATAAATAAATCAAAGTAAACACTTACATGAATACACACTCACTAAACACAATAAATTAGATGCAAAAAAACTAAACTCGCTATTTTTATTTTCGAATATTTTTTTTTGTCGCTCTATAAAAGGTAACATTTGTTTTCCAAAAAAAAAAACATCAAATTAAACGGATTATTCGATCTCTACACATGGCGCGTTACGACGGTCACAGACGAAGCGGTGATATGAAAAAAAACACACATTCATCCACTTTATAACCTCAGTTGTTATTATAGAGTCATTCGAAATAATATCGCTTGTCCGTGAGTAAAAAGAACGGACTCAGTTCAATCATTGTAATTAAGTTAAAAAGTTACTAATTAAGTGCAACACAATTCATTAATAATTTTACTATTTACACTACGAGTATATTATGTAGGTATGTTACTTTTTTGAAAATATTCTATCGCCTATGATCATCAAAGATGAGGTAGGATTTTAATAGTTAGAGAATTTTTCTAATCGGTTCAGTAGTTTCGAAGCCAAACAAATAAACAAATCTTTCATCTCTGTAATTTATATATATATATTCTGTAAATGTTTTTACGGCCCTGGATACGAGTCCTTTTGAGCCTAATCGTGATAATTCATTCTCGAAGATGATAAATGAGATGGAGATGACAATATGAAAAATGAAAATGATGAATCTGCCTACAGTAACATGCTAGTACGGTTACTGTAGGTTCTACGGAGTTACTTGGGAGATGACGAAAAGCGCAGCCAAATCGACGTATTTTACTTTCTCTACAATTGTACAGCACTACAGATATTTACTGGTTAGAACACTAGCATTTTACACATTAAATTCTGCTGATATATAATAAAGACATTAAAATAAGAAAATTCTAACTGACACTTTCCGTTCCCGCCAAGTAATAGGATAGATATAGGGTTATTGATACAGTATTTCAAATACCCGACAAATTTCCCGATTTGTGAATAAAATTCCCGACACTCAGCTGCCAAGAAGTTTTAATTCGTTTTTTATTAGGGCAAATAACTGTATTACATTATCATTAAAAATTCCTGACATTTTCGAATTCCGGCCGCATTCCCCATAACAACAAGGAAAGAAAATCCTTGGTAACATTATGTTGTATGCAATTAATTGTACTAATAATTATAATAATAATTTATTTATTGTTATTATTATTATGCGGTAGATCTCAATAACAGTAATAACAAGAATTTAATTACACAGTATTCAATGAAATGTTAAAATTATTTAATTAATACATTATGAATAAAAATAATATAATGTAAGAGGTCGTTAACTTAATAATAAAAGCTAATTCAAACAATATTCAAATTAAACGTATGTAAATAATAAAATAAAATAAAAAAAGTAAAAAATAACATAAATAAAAATATAAGCGACAAATAAAGATTAAATCATTGAAAATGAATACATCAGTATACCTAGTCCTCTTAGTCCTCTTTATCATGCCGTAAGGTTGTAGTAAAAGCCTTGGCATGTATAATTTCAATAGTTAAATTATTTTATATATTATATAAGGAAAATAAAAAATTATAATAACCACATCACGACACAGACATTGACTCAGCCCTGTATTAAGTATCGTAAGAACTTGTGTCACAGGAACTAAGCTACGATATGGTATATACTACATGGATAAGAATACAACATCCAAGACCGGTAAGCGAGACAATGCGTCTTGTAAATAAGACAAAGTCTCGCCCCCGCCGTGATTCGAACCCGGAACCTCTAGCGTAGCAGTCAGTTGTTTACACCACTGCGCCACCAAGGTTTAAATTAGTATGAAAAATTTAAATATTATATTTCTCCTCCTCTCTATTATTGTTTATAATTATTTGATATTTTAATTTAATTTGATGATGTGATATGTAATACCTGGTTAAATATCATGTTATTGTTATATTCATTGTCGTGCCCGACAGGGTCCATATTTGTTCCTAAACATTATAAAACATAAGACCTGTACTGTAAAAATATGAAGCGCAACAAATTAACAAACTTTAATTATCTATCACGTTAGTAAAGACGTGGTAGCTCAGTTTGTTACGTGCCTTGGTTAACCGACCGACCCGACCCGACAGGTCGAGGAGTCGAGTCTTAGGTTGCCGTACGTTGTAGCTGCCACGTTCCTCATTTTTCCCGGATAGTGGCGACAGATTCGCAACCTGTCACGCTGGGACTCAACATAAACATGCGAAATGCGGTGTTTAACACCTGATTAGATTAGTGATTGGTGAATTTATTAAACCACAAACAATAAGATTGTTCGTTAAAAATTTTACCTTTGTGACCGGCACATGACACTTAGAACTACTATTTCTGTACTCTCTGATACAAAATGTACTCTAAAAGTCCATTAAAAATATTGAAGTAAGAATTCTATGAGTCGGATGAGTATTTTTAAAGATTACTCCCCGCATAAAGATCTAGCATTCCTCTTTATAATATTAGTTTAGATAGAAAGGTAAATAGTGTAACGTTATATATTACATAGTAACACGCTCCTCACGTACTCGGTGTTAGGGACGGGACACGGTGAGCAAGCGAGCGGGTAGACAGTCGAATCAGTTCACACTGATCAATTGACTTTAAAACTTTAACAAGGTCAAGACTTCAAGGCACGCTTTAAACGTTAAATGGGTTTGAATTATGTAAAAAAGTTGAATTTCGATCGAAAAAGCTTATAAAAATTTCATCTCTAAATGTCTCTTTAAATGTCACTTGGTAGTTCGAGCTTCCTTCCGCCAATGACCTCCTTGGCATGGTTTTCTCTAGGGACTACAGCATGGGGTACTTCGAGAAGGGCTTTAAGGTTTATTAGGGTCAACCACGCGTGCGAGATATTCCAGGTCATCATCACCAAGCGTCCATGGGCTGTGGTGACTGCTTACCATCAGGGGAGCATAAGTTTGTTTGTCAGTGGTATAAAATTAAAGTCAAAATACACCAATAGTAGGTGGCAGATCTACGTGCGAGATCGTTACGGTCGATACCACCCTCCTTTCTATTTACAACGTGAAGCAGTTCGCTGTGTTTTGGTTTGAAAGGATTGCAGAGCCAGTGTAATTACCGGCACGGCAGATGCTATTATTGATGGCATCGCCATTGAGTATTTTGGCTGTGTCAAGTATTTATATTACTATTTAATATCAAGTTTTGATGAGGGATGAAATGAGATATGTGATAAATAATGGAATTTAAAAAATGATAGATGGAATGATGAATCTGCCTACAGTAACATTCTAGTACTGTTACTGTAGGTTTAATTGAGCTACTTGAGAGATGACGAAAAGAGTAGCCAAATCATTCAAATCAATAAGTATTTCACTTTCTCCACACTTGTACAGCATTACAGATATTCACTGGTTAAAACTCTAGCAATGTACGTAAAAAAATCCGCTGATAAACAAGAAAATACCATAAAATAAGAAAATTTTACCCGCCAGTTCCCGTTCCCGCCGTGTTACCCTGTCAGATGTTACATACCTATTAAAAAATGGTAAAACATTAGTAATTTGCGTTGTTGTCTATTGGAAGAATATTTGTCCATATACTATGTTTACTAAGTTGCTGGTGCTGCTCTCGAGCGGGATAAAAATACAGTGAAAGACCCTTCTCAATAGGATATAATCAAATCAAAATTAAACCTAGTAATAATTTAGTTTAGTTTAGTAAATTTAGTATATTAGTAGTTTAGTATATAGTTAAATTAGTTTTAAATTTTTTGTAAAGAGAAGGAAAGAAAAATCACGACCGCGGATTCTCTCCGCTACCTCGTGTTTAATGTTGTAGCATCCTTACCGCTTTAGTTTTAATGACACTTGACACTATCCTTGTAACTCCCATATTGGAATACTTTCGCGCCGCAACTTTATATTTCATCCGAGCCGTTCTACTTTTTCTTAGTCCTACTTTAAAGCACGTTTTATGACAAATCGAATGAAACTATTTGTTTATTTACAACGTACAACTTAAGGGCTTCACACACGAAAGCTATAATATATACAGCTGTATATTATAGCAAGGCATATCTCAATAAAAATCGGGGCACACCCGCCACGCTGTCCCACCACTGCAAATCCTTTTCACCAGGGTCAACAGTGGCGTCCTTTGATCGAATAATCAACGACTAATGCAGCTGTGCAATGACGCACAGGCTGTGCCCGGACACCCTACCGGCTGTCTTGGGACTTAATCAGAAGAAATAGGAGGTAGTAAGAAAGCGGTTTCAGACTTCCCTCTCAGCAAAGCGGAAACAGCAATTAAAACGACACAGAGGCCAAAGCTTAAGCGGATCTACGTCCAGGAGACGCCTGACCGTCAAATCACCACGGCATCCCACTAACGAATAGGGGATAAACTAAGTACTGACCTATATCTTACGCCAGTAATATTGGTGACAAAACTTTTAAAGGCAAAGAAGTTTCCCTTCGTTTTTGATATCTCTATTGAGATATATAATTATCTCATGACATTTTGACAGGAGATCACACGCGGCGGCTATAATATATTTTTATCTTATCTTCTTACGTTAAGATAGCAAAAGATATAAGGATAAAGATATAGGTTAAGCAGATATAAAAAGCAAGCGAGATATAAAACATAAAGGCATAGGTATACAAAGAAAGTTAGTTTTTCAGTAAAAAGTAGTAGAAATTAATTAAAATCGAAAGGTAATTTGACTGATCCGTAGCATTCGGCTAAGAACAAAATAAGAACACTTTTTATATGTTTATTAGTACTCAAAACTTACGTCACTGGAGACTTCAAGATTGAAATGTGAACAAATATACTATACCATCTGCCATGTGTGTGATATTTTGCTATAATATCAATATTTATAGCTAGGATATAATATATATATATAATAAATTGTAATTTGTTGAAGTTTCAAATAATCATTACTTATATGAAGGAAGTAACAGGGAATATGCATGAAATTTAATTTGATCATTCAATCAATTTATCGTAAAGTGTATGGAAATAGTATAACTTTATAGTGAAAACGGAATGAGAATTGAACGGTAAACCAGGGAGATGTAACCATTAAAAGTAAATATATCTTTCTCGCTCATCAGAACAATTTTAATTCATTTTTTTTTTTAAATGACGGAAATCGTATTTGACGACTACTAAGCCAATGTCACGTGATGGGAACAAACGTTGTTATTTATAAAAATGATCGGTACTTTAACCAGTGATCAGTTGTGGAATCTGGAACAAAACACAAGGACATCACAAAATCATATCACAATTTAATGCTATTGGATTTCATAAATTTAATAAGGACATTGACAAACTTGGTATGTGACATGGATAACAAATAGTTAAGGTTGACGGGACGAGGGATATTTGTAGGTAAGCACTCATATAAAGATACCCGTAACTTGGAAAATTGAAAAAAAATATGTTCTAAAGTACCCTCTTCAAGTCCACACTCATAGAGGGAATGATCCCTCATCCTTATATTAGCGAGATCATCAGAACAACCTTTTCTATGGAAACTGTATGGCGCTTGTTTACTTTGACGTCATAGTTCATATCATCTCTCTTTGTCTAACCAACGACTTTGCAGCTTTATAACTTATTTAATAAATCAGATATCTGAGAAAATCTAACGGATTTGTGTTAATATGTGATATCGAATTATATTAAATAAATATGAAAAAGTCACGCACATTCCCTCGATTCCTTCGAAACTACAAACGATCCACTTTACCTCTGTTATTAAGATTTTTTAGCATAAACACAGACGTTACCTATTTTTGTAACTTCTTAAAAAAAAAAATTGTCTCGTAAACACAAACAAAGTGAAAAAAAAAACAAAAGCTAATAAAAAATAAATTACGTATTATTATTACCAACCGTACAATCAAATCGTTGTTAAAGTTTTTCTAACAACGAAAATTACAGATTTAGATACGACATTTTTTTCAAAAACCTAA
Organism: Choreutis nemorana; assembly: GCA_949316135.1. Taxonomy (NCBI): domain Eukaryota; kingdom Metazoa; phylum Arthropoda; class Insecta; order Lepidoptera; family Choreutidae; genus Choreutis; species Choreutis nemorana. The sequence goes on from OX438612.1 coordinate 8,789,393, forward strand.
ACGGTAAGTAAGCATTAATAATTGATATGTCATTATCTGTAATTCATGACCCTCGCTACGACAAATCGCGTTATAAAAATTGTCACTTTACTCATATTTGTATAGCTAATGCATTTGCTACTCGCTATACTAAAATAATGATTTAAACATTAATTTAATTATAAGTTGACCATGTATGTAATAACTTAATTTCATTTTTCGAATGCACTTCGCCTGCTGCTTATTGATCTAATAATAATAATAATAAAATGAATAATTGTTTATTTTGGAAAAGAGGTTACAGTTGAAACTTGAATAAATTAAAAGTAATAGTTACAGAAATTTGTTAAAACGGAAGTTATTAGTAAGAATATTTCAGACTTTACGAGGCAAATCAATTATTTGTTGATATACTAGACGTTTGTTAAAACATTCCTTTTTATATGTGACGTAAAAGCAATTCGCTTTTTAGAGACCATTTTACGAATCTCCACCGAAATATGTCAAATACGCGAATTGCAAATTTGAACAATTTGACACACGTTGAAAATAATGAGGACGAAGAACTTTTGCAGGGGTTTGCCTCACTTTTCCATTCACCATGTTATTCATGTTTTAGGTGCTTGTACTGTACTTAAGAACTACATGGAAATGGGTTGTTTTTAAAAAGGTAACAGTAAGCCCCCTGTTCCACTTGTTGCTGATCCTTGGGGATACAGAACTTACTTGCAAGTGCGGATCTAGCGTCATGGACGAGGTGGGCATACGTATAACCTAAATCCAGGTTCAGATGATGAATTATCTTGATGTATATTCATACTATAAAAATCATGCATTGTGAATCGAATTCCTGTTTAAAAGTTTCTTCTTTAATTAAGTCATCAAAACCTATGGCGTGTTCACGTCGTATGCGTCACAAGCTTCACACATTAAAAATATCTGCTCGAAGCGTCAATCTATCGTTGACTCGAATCTAGCAAATGAGATGTCAGCTAGTCCTCACATGTCACAATGACAACGATTGTCGAGAATTTGACAGGTTCATCGTCTTTAGACATATTCTATTTTCTGCAAGCTTTAACGCAAAAAGTAAATAAAAATGTACATATTGAAATGGATTACGATGATGTTACATTTTTATTTTTTGTTGGCGTTTACGCTTGCGGAAAATATAATTTGTCTTGGGGACAAGTAAGAATCTTAATGTTGTATATGAAATTCACCTTTATGTGAAAAACATTTTAATATGCCTTAAGGAAAAAACAGAGTCTATCTTATAAATAAAATATGAAAACATAAGATTAATAATTAAGAAAAAAGTACAATAATAAAAAATTAAGAAGTATTCTGTAACTGATGACACTTTATTAGATCCCTTTTCTAGTTTTTTTTTTAAAGAAATCTTTATCTATTATTCGATTTCGGTAATCGAAATAACACAGACGCTTGTAATGTTTGGCATTCAGTTGTTTGGCATTAGGCTGGCTAGCCGTTCGGATCATTGTGGAATATTGCATCAAACTTTATTATTGATTGATTCTGAACAGATAAATGGTTAAACCGGAATAAAAATTGGTCAGCCACAGAAAGCAGCTCTTAAATCATATGGATGATAAACAAATATTTTACTTGCATTAAAAAATTACTATCCTTGTTTCGCAGATGAATTGATAATGTTCGGTGATTTAACAGACAGTCAATCCGCAAAATAACTGTTTGACCAGCAAGATGTCATGATTGGTCAGCGAGTCAGTTTAGGTTTGGCAATCCACAACAAAGTATGTGCCAAAATCGACAGTTTTCAATAAATTGACTCACAAAATTACATAAGTTGCTCACCTTTTAAGTGCTTATCAAAATTGTATTAAACGCGAGTAACTCATTGCAACCGTCCAGAATGACAAAAATTTCCGATTGATTTTTGCTAGCCATGGTTTACTGACCAATTATCAATTTCTGCTGATTACTACATCTCTCTGGTCACAAAAAACTTGAACATTATACTGACCCTATAAACAAAAGTAATCGGATCTTTTATATATCAATAAAATAAAGGTATTACACAATTTCAAATAAACAAGGGACTTAAAGCTTCCTAGAAATTTCTGTCGTATTACGTTTTCCAAGAAATCGTATAAATAACAGATCTTGATATCATTAGCAGACTGAAGAATAAAAGAAAAAATATCGTTCATTATTATTGAGAGTTTTATTTTACTTCATCTTTGCTTTAAGCGAACTAATTATCAACTCAATGTTTTCGTTACGGTTTTCTTTTTAATTAAACAGACTTGAAGTTACTTCTATGTTCTCAAATAAAGTATTATTACATCGTCTTAAATCCCTTTCAAATTTATTTATCTTTATCTTGTTAAGAAGGGTACTCACTTAGAGTTGCAGCACGGAAAGGTCAACTGGCAGTCGTGTTACGAGGTGTAACGTAACAATGTAAACAGCCAATATGTGGAAACGCATTTACTTTATTTTTATACAACATCATCGGCAAACAAGCAGACGGTTCACCTAATGGAAACTGATACCGCTTGCTATTGATACGACGGTGCCCTTGATGTCTAGAATGCAAAGAGCACCGCCAATAAGTTGCCAGTGTAGAGGTTAAGCTGTTGCCTTTCGTGCCGGTTATTACACTGGCTCTCCAATCCTTCGAGCCGAAACACAGCGAACTGCTTCTGCAGAAATAGAAAGTAGGGTGGTACCACCCCAGACGATCTCGCTCGAAGATCTACCAACTGTAACACGTCCGCGAACATGTAAATGTTGACGTACTGACTGCACGAATGCTCTTCTTGTACCATGTAACATAACATGGTAACGTAGGTGTTATTAACGGCATCTTGTCTAATCCGTCATCGCACGAGGCTCAATTTTTATTTAAGTTGGCTGAATTAGGCTTCAATATTGTAAATTGTTTGTATTCGTATTTGTTTTTGTAGCTGTTTTGTATTCCAAGCCCTTACGGGGCGATATTATAACTTAGCCACAAAGCCCTTATAATAAATTAAAAAGAAATATCTGTATCTGAAACTTTATCAATCAATAAGTATTTACGACATGTCCTTTGTAATAGCGTTTGGAGCTACAAGCGTACCATCCTCCTTTGTACTCGGGTAAAATTGCCAACTGGGCGGGTCACTGCGAGCACACCGAGCTTCGCGAGCAAGCTTCTCGCAACAAGCTTACATCTACGTAGGTACTCACTTATACACAAGTATAGTAGTAGAAAATATTGTATTTGAATATTGAAAAAAGCAACTACGGAGGTTTCTTGCCGGATTCTTCCACGCAGAAATAGCATTCCGAACCGGTGGTAGTAAAAAAAATGATTGAAAGTGCATATTTTAAGTCTATTCGAATAAAAACATTTTGACTTTGACTTTTATAGATGTGCAAAACTCCAAAATTGAAAACGCTCATCTAGCGAAAAAACTGCTCACCACGCGTTGTGGTCTGTGTAAAACATCCACAACTTGATATGGCTCTTATGAAAACGGGCTCGACGCCTTGTGGTAACTGAGAACTGTGGGGTATTGGAACCATTTATGAATAAGTCGGACTAAATACATTGCGTGCTAAATCCCTAAATGAGTACCCTCCTTTAGGCAACAAATGTGTGGAAAATTGACCGCTCTCACCATTATTTAGTTGCGTTATTTATGCGTGTGTGTACTCCACCTTAACCATGAACAAATCGCTAAATATATGTTCCATCGTCAACTTCCAGAACATTACATTCAGAATGAAATCCGGACTAACCCCGTTAATAGTCTAGTGCTAGCGCGAACCGACGACGAATAATATCTTTAATTCATCTAGAAATATCTTAAACAAGTAAAGCGGCACCTAAAAGTTCGTGAACTGCAAGCCAACATGATTATTTTAAGGGAGATAATATCTCATATGAGCCCTTTAGTTTCAACGAGTCTGGAGAAAATATACTTTAAGTAAGATCTCTAATAAAAAACCTGCGAATTGAGCTACTTTCACCTTTAAAATTTAAAAATGTTATAAATAAAAATATAAAGCACACATGACATAGATAGATGGAATATTTGATGTATAAAAACTGCCCAAGTGTGGTCTCAGAATCCTGTTGAAGTCACACACATGAACTGGCGCCCTCACAAACTGTTATGACAAGTGGTGCTCGCGGTCTCATGTCTTTGTCTCTGATCTCGGTGTCATGTCGCGGTCACACACGCGAACTGACGCCAACACAAACTCTTATGACAAATGGCACTTGCGGTCTCTGTCTCTGATCTCGGTCTCCTGTCGTGGTCGCGACGAGAATCTGTCGCTGGTGTGCGCTGAACCTTAACTGGAAACTTCGAGTTCCTGTTATTATCATTGAGTTCCTTCCTCAGCTCGGTCTGTTTCTTCAAACTTTCCAACTATGGAAGTTAAGTGGACCAAATAGGTTGAAGCAGTTAAACTTTTCAAAGTTAAATCACTTAAGTTATTATCCGGTCAGTTGAAGTCGCGTTAGTTAGAGACATTTAGTCTGTACTAATATTTTAAGAGGTATAGTTTGGAGGAGGCGATCTTCAAAACTACTCGTTTGAATATTCCTTCTCCAGAGTGGAAGATCAAGGTGGACGGGTATAGAGGTAGCAGAAGATTTAAAAAAATCTACTTCTATGCCGTGTTCACCACGACTTTTGTTTTTTAGACACGATTATAAAATCATCAATCAATCATTTATTTGCTCAAAAACATGATATTTATACAGTTCTTTACAAATATAAACACATAGTGCTCATGTTTATACAGTTCTTTACAAATATAAACACATAGTGCTCATGTTTTGCCTTTCATTAGACATGTAAATTTTTATTATAAAAATCATGGGGAGAATTTAACAGAAAATTTAGTGCGTGCAATGCATCGAGAAAGTTCATTTGACAAACACAAATTAAAAATTAACAGATTTAAAAAATCTAAAAACCCACGTTTTTAAATGTCCTAAAAATAAGAAAATAACCCTACAGGGGCTGAAATAGGGGCCTCTCAAAACGTAGGGGTGTAAATTATATAAGGGATTATTAATGGGATATATTTACATGACGTGTATAGATCGTGGGTGTAACTCGCAAAGATACGCCCCCCAGTTTTGAGTGGCCCCTCTTTCAGCCCCGTAGGGTTGTTTTCTTATTTTTTGGGACATTTAAAAACGTGGGTTTATAGATTTTTAAAATCTATTTATTATTATTTTTCTGCCTCAAATGTCACTCCATACAAATTTTATCAAAATCGGTCCAGCCGTTTTTATAGTTGTAAATTGCATTACCATCGAGTTTGAAGCTACCCTGAAAATTCCAGCCTGCTAGCTTATCGGGAAGTGCCTCAAAATTGAGTTGCGAAAATCCAACCGGAACGACATACAAACAAACAAACAAGAAAGTGAGTGTATAAAACGTGGGAAAATCACCGCAATTTTTGTATCGCATAATTATCGTGTTACCTCATTAGTATTTCAGTCACTAAATCACCACTCAATAAAAAAATCTAGCACTACGCGGACAAAATTGTTAGTTATAATATATTTCATTGAGGCTTCTAGACACCAAAGGGAAGATGTCACAAAACAATTAGAATTACTTAATCCAAAGAGATATCAGAGGCAGACTGTAGAATAAGGGTTTTGATCCATATATGTATAGGAGTAAACAAATTTTATAGTTGGATGCTAATTAGCAAGAAGTACCATCTAATATGATTAAACAGCTACTTAGAGCTTGCCGGGTCCCGTATTTTACCCTTTGGCTACGAAACCCTATAAAGTGGTTGTGTAGTATCTTCAGTAATGTATACCTATTTTGGTATATTTTTCAGACCATTAAAAAAGATGTAGGGGCTCTTTTGAAAGGATTTACATACTTAATACATTCAAAAAAAATTAAGAGGACATAGTAGCTCAGTTTACTACGTGCCTTGGTTAAACCGATCCAACAGGTCAAGGGTTCGATTCACGGGTTGCCGTACATTGTAGCTACCATGTTCCTCATCGTCTCCGGATAGTGGTGACAGATTCGCAATCTGTCGTACTGGGACTCAACATAAACATGCAAAATGTGGCGTTTAACAATTCTGCCTTCTGGGATTAATTACGGCATGAGTTTATGTTACAATTTTTTTTGCACGGAATCCTCGTTGCACGATACCAACCCACACTTGTATTACATCGAATTAATAATACCCCAATCAGGATTTAATGCTGATTGATATATAATGGTATCATTTGGGTTCACCTTGCTTTTCGGTGATTATGTTGTAGTTACCACAGTGCAAGGTTTTATAGCTATTTCCCGAAATACAACATATTCTTGGACAATGTTGTGTAAAGTTTACTCATTAACTTACTTTAATTTTTCCTTTGATTTAATACTGAAAATTTTTAACAACAATATAATTAGAAAGATTATAATAATAACCAAGTCACAACACACATTGCCTCCGCACTCCGCACAAAGTCAAAGTCAAAATGTTTTTATTCGAATAGACTCAAATTAAGTACTTTCAAATCTTAAAATTTTTACTACCACCGGTTCGGAATGCTATTTCTACGGGGAAGAATCCGGCAAGAAACCTCCGTAGTTGCTTTTTTCAATATTCAAATACAAAATTTTCTATTTCAACATACAATTTTTCAACATAATAATACTATCTCCACTCCCAACTGTCAATAAGATAAACCTGTTCAGCTATTTAAATTACTTCCATATATCTTTATCCTCTATATAATTTTGAATTTTATAGTTAGCCTTCTTTATTAAAATTTGTTTAACATATTACTTTAATTTAATATCTGATATTTCTTAGAACATTGCAGGCATTACGTAACGATACGGTATAAACTACAAAGATACAACATCCATGACCGGTCAGCGAAATACTAAGACTTGTAAATAACAGAGATCCACCCCCGCCGAGATCCAAACTGAACCTCATAGCAGTCAGCTATTTACATGACAGCGCTACCGAGATAAAAGTAGACCAGCAAACAAACCTGTGAATCTTTCTTATTTCCTCTTGTTTGTTCTGATTCAATTTGTTGCGGGTTCCAAGACACCCAGTAATGGGTCCGGGAACGTAGCCTGTGCTTCATTGCACATTTGAACTGCTGCATTAATCGCTCGAAGAACGACACTTATCGCAGACACTTTTCATTTGTATATTATTTGTGAAAACTATTACTACTCAATCCGAGTTGATCGAGGAATAGTAATGAATTACGTTCGACCTCTGTAGTGCAGTGGTATAATCAGCCGACTGCTACGCTAGAGGTTCTCAGGTTTGATTACCGGCGGGGGAGGAACATAGTGTTATTTGCAAGACACATTGTTTCGCTTTTGGGGCACACCCGCCACTCTGTCCCACCACTGCAATTCCTGTTTATCAGGATCAACAGTGGCGTCCTTTGATCGAATAATTAACAAATAATGCAGCTGTGCAATGACGCACAGGCTTTGCCCGGACACTCTAACGGCTGTCTTGGGACCCGCGACGAACTTAATCAGAACAAATAGGTGGTAGGTAGTAAGAAAGCGGTTTCAGACTTTCCTCCCAGCAAAGCCGAGACAGCAATGGAAACGGCCCAGAGGCCAAAAGCTAAAGGGATCTACGGTCAGGAGACACCTAACCGTCAAAACATCATGGCAAGCCACTAATTAACAGGGAATAAATTAAATACTAATCTAAAACTTACACTAGTAATATTGGGGACAAAACTTTTAAAGGCACGGAAATTTCCCTTCGCTTTCACAAGATCTAGGTAATAAATAGGACTACACGCGGAGACTTGAATCGAATTTAACATGATTGATCGTGCGTCATGCCAGAGACTACACGAATTGTTTCGCTTGCCGGTCTTGGGTGTTGTATTCTTGTCTTTGTAGTTTATAACATATCGTTGCTTAGTGCCTGCGATGCATCATTATATCTCAGTGCAGGGCTGAGTCAAAGTGTTTCGTGATGTGATGATGAATTAAATATAATTCCTAAACTAACATTCAGCTCTTTGTGTACTTAACTGTTATTGAAAGTAAAAGGTACACAAAAACATTATTTACTCAATTTCTCTTTACTGATAATATAATTCCTCTAAATAAACATTTTATCAGATAACCTGGTGGAGAATGAATAGAATAATATTTTACAATTCAACGAAATGTTCAAAGGATAAGCAATATGAAAAATATCTATGTACTTATAAATTACTGAGAACGCCCTTTGTGATTGTTATTTTTTGTTTTTTATTATAATCCCTCACTGGTAAACTTGAAACAATTTTTACTCGTTCTGAAAAAAAAATACAAATATTTTTCCACCAATCAAATGGTTTGTGTTCCGAACCTTTTTTTTTGTTACAAGTTAGTGACTTGAAGAGAGCATGCCTAGAAGCCCATACAGTTATTTGAAGAGTTATGGGAGTGAGTGAGTTATTTAGAGTGAATTATTTGGAGATTAGTAGTTATTATAAATTGACCCTCAATAAAATATAAGCAATTAACTGGTCATAAACAAAGATATAGGCCAAAGAGATAATGCCTCAAAAATGTATATCAAATTATTTGAGATGTTAAGTTTAGTGCTTAGGAAACATGAGTAATTATTGCAGAAGAGTGACCACCTAAGACTCTACGACCTACTTTTGGCTGATATAATAAATTGGGCCGATTTTTCCTTCTGGACCCGACAATTGGATAGACTTTTATAGGATATTGGCGTTTCACATCTGCAATTAGAAGACCTAAATCGACGTTTAAAACATTCTTGAAAGCTTTCATTTTTTAATGACGTAAAAGCAATTCGCCTGTTTAGAACCATTCAACGAATATCAAATACAAAACTACAGTAATGTATAAAGTGCTAATGTTTGCCGAAGGGAATATTTGATTTGTTAAACCTTGTAACGGGTCGATACAGTCCTGCCTAGTGACGGGACCAAAAGACGAATTGCTTTATATGTAACATGATCGATGTATTTTTTATTTCATCCATAGAAAACTGTCTAATACGCGAATTGTAAACGTCAATTTGACAAAAGCAGAACATAGAAACTCGGCACAAAGTAGCCTAACTCCCGAAGCAAAAAGAAGGTCCCGATAATTTTGACGTGTCCGTTTGCGTGTCTGTCTGTATCAGCATAACTCTCGAACGAATGAAGAGACGAGTTATGGAGGGAGAAAGTGGGGATGAACAATCGAATGTTCGCAAATGTCCAATAGGGGTTTCTTTAACACTACAGTACGTTTTCTATTTTTCACCTTTCCAAACATTTTTCAATGACCGAGCCTAACTTGAATAGTATACACTAAATAATTTTTTGTATAAGTACACTATGTGTGTGTGTGTATCACACATCGCTCGTCATTAAACTTAATACGTGATACGTGTGTGTTGATAAATCATTCACTCACTGAACACTAATACGTTTTACTAATAATTCCTGGTGATTTCCATCAAGCTGACAATTTGCCGCTTCCTGCTTTACGTTGATGACCCTTATTACTCTAGTTTAATGAATATGAATTAGTTATTGTGTGTCGTACTCCTAAATTGTTGGTTTTTTTAGGGTTCCGTACTCAAATGCCACCCTATTACTGAGCCTCCGCTGCCCGAATGTAATTGATACTCGAAAATTTCAAGGAATGAATATATTTGTTGCCGCTACAAATATTTATATAAAGTATTTGCATTCAAATGGTATCCTATACAAAACATTGTTCGTAATAGTGCAATTCCTCAAAACTAACATTAAACTAGAAATAATTTTGAACAAAAAACATTAATTAATGAGATAGAAAATTTGTGGTAGATATTCCGACCGTCCGGACTAAACGCTTCGATAGCTCCTTCGTAATGCGTACTGCAAGGGTGTGGAATTCTTTGCCTGCCGATGTGTTCCCTTAACAATATAACTTGGGCCTCTTTAAGGCAAGAGTGAATAGGTTTCTCCTAGGCAGGCATGATCCACCTTAGACCTCATCGCCGCTTAACATCAGGCGGGTTTGGGGTCAAATGCCTGCCTGGTCATGAATAAAAATAAAAATGAAATTTGAATCAGAATTTATTTATTTGTAAACTTATCCAACATTATTCATGTGTACAGTGATAAATACTATGTGCACTATGTTTTGCTTTTTAATGGATACAAATATAAAACTTTACTTAATATGGGAATCGTTATCAATTCTTTTTTGTCACTTTCGATTTTTTATTTTCGAGGTCTTCATTTGTTTTTACGCAGAATTTGTACATTATCACCGACCAAATTTGATTTTTATCTTAATTTTTACGAAAGGATAACAAAAGCAATGTTTTATAATCTTGTACGATGATACGGAATCCTACACATGCAAGTCCTCTCACACTTGGCCGGTATTTTTCTAGGTTTTCGTTCCGAGCCAAGCGTGAAAACGCGTTAGTGAATTTCAACGCAACAACTGTTATAACTCGATGACCATTCAGAAATGTGGGGAAAAATCCAAGATTCTTTTGAAAATCTTCAATGTTCTGATGGCCTCTATGGCGCAGTGGTATAAACTGACAGCTACGTAAAAGGTTTTTGGTTCAAATCTCGTAAAAACCGTTATTAATTGCAAGACGCATTGTTTCTCTTTCTAGTCGTGGATGTAGTATTCTCATTTACGTAGTATATACCATCCATATATGTAGTTACTTAGTTTCTGTGACATAAAATAATTCAATATTACTGTAGGACTGAGTCAACGTGGATGGAAATAGTATTTATTATTATAATATTGAAATCGATACACTTATACAATATTCCATTTGTACAATATTGAGATTGTACAAATGGAAAAAAGCACAGACAGTGGGAAGCGGCTTTGTTTTAAAATCTGTAGTGAAGTTTCACATGTTTAAGTGATATGCAAAAACACAGTCAATTATAATTGACTTAAATACGTAATACATTTAATTAATTTATCATCAATTAAACTATTTGTTAGCAAAAGTTTACGTAATAAGTTCGAAATGGCACATCCAATTAAAATTAATCTTTCGGTGAAAAGTGAATTTCATAACGGGCATTGATTACATTAAAAAAAGTTTTCAAAGTAGACAAAGAAGAAAAACTGCAATAAACTTTCATATCGTTTGCTGTTTTGTGTTGTTGTTATTGCAATTTGTTTGTTTTCGTGTTGTGTGTTTCTTTTTTTTACGACACACACTTTGACTCAGCAGTAAGATATAAGCTTGTATCGCAGGCACTAAGCAACGATATGTTTTATACTACAAAGATAAGAATACTACATCCAAGACCGGTGAACAATGCGTCTTGCAAATAACACAATGTTGCGCCCCCGCCGTGATTGTTGTGAGATTTTGACTTTTTCTTCTCAAATCCAATCATAGTCACGAGGCAGCTACATGACGTAAGCAATTTAAGTCCACTTAAAGTAGAGTAATGCCATGATAGTGGAAGTCAGTAGAAAAGCTTGCTAAGTAGCTTTTAACTTTAAGTAGTTACATAGTTTTAATTAATCATTAGTTAGTCTCGGCTTAGAAAAGGAACCCACTTAGACTCTTCTGCGAAAACGTTATCCAAGCGTGTTACCAGGAAAGTTTTATAAAATTTATTTGAGGGGAAAAAACTGACATGTTAGTTTTTTTTAAATTTAAAACTAGGCAAGCATTTGACTCCAATCCCTCCTGGTGTTAATCGGCGATGGATGGTCTTAGGTGGAACATGCCTATTCCGGAGAAGCCTATACTTGACTAATCCCGCCCAATGTTAATCGGCCATGAAATCTAAGATGGAAAATTTCTACCCCGGAGAAGCCTATTCTTGTCTTTAATATCCCCAGGATATATTAATCAGCAGGGGCGTAACAACGGAGGGTGTCCAGGGTATCCGGATACCCTCTAAAAATATTGGACACACTCTTCCAGGGTGTCCATTTTTTTTTTTTAAATAATCTCAACAGTTTGTGAAATTTAACCTTTTTGGTTTAGTCAGAATAAAAGAATGTGGTGGATATTGGACACCCCTGACTCTTTGAGGTGGTTGCACCCTGTTGATCAGGGATACTTCAGAAGGCAAAAAAATCCATTCGAACTTACAAATTATAAATGAGTTCTTGAAGCTTTTTACAAGGTTGTACATTTAAAATACCTAAAGTTTGCTAAAGGAAGTTGTGTAATGATAAACATGACGCAACGTATTCCTTTCTTACAAACCTACTTTAAACTGTGACATAGAATACATGTGTTTGTATGATACGTGATATTTGCTAAAATAAAACAGGTAAAATCTAAGGGACCTAATATCCAAGATGAAAGTTCATTCAATATCGGTGGAACACAATTTAAAAAAGGAATTGATGGAGGGATGCTGGATCCGATTACAGTAATACGATATTATTTAAAATATACGTTTTTACTAGTTGTATTTCGACTCGACCTCGGTGGCGCAGTGGTGTAAACAGCCGACTGCTACGCTAGAGGTTCCGGGTACGAATCCTGGCGGGGGCGGGACTTTGTGTTATTTGAATTGTTTCGCTTACCGGTCTTGGATGTTGTATTCTTATCTATGTAGTATATACCATATCGTTGCTTAGTTCCTGTGACACAAGTTCTTACGATACTTACTGCAGGGCTGAGTCAATGTGTGTGTCGTGATGTGGTTATTATTATTATTTGAAGAAATGCTACACAGCAAAAATAGAAAGGAGGGATCCACCACCTGTAATACCACTTCATCTAAACATGATTAAAAAAACGTGTCCAGGAAAACAACGCGATCGCTCTAAAAATCATAACGAACGACAACAAAAAAAATTATAATCCTTTTCGCAAAATAAGTCAAAGCTGATTCATAACGAGCTGTGCAGAGTCAGTGAAGATTTATTTTTGTAATCCTTTTAAAAGCAGATTAAAATGGTACCGAATGCTTTTAATTGGACCTAAGTTACGAAATATTTAATAGGATTTAGCTGATGCATTACGCGTGTAACTTTTGATTATCAGTTTTAAATATTTAGTTTTTTTAAAATCCGAGTTCGTTTTGTATGCATATACTTAATATCAGTGCTAAAGATGAAAGCTAGAGATAAAAAAAATAGACGAACTAAGTATATATACTAAGGAAGAAAAAAAATACAAACATGGGTATCTCTAGATCTCTCATGTCATCATCACAAACTGTCAGATATAATTATGATTGATAATTTTCTCTCAAATTATATCAAAAACACGGTTTATTAATCTTCTTTTTTATCAACGAGACGAATTGGAAAAACAGTAAGTACAAAATGATGATGACCAGGCCACTTAGACAAATGCTATTCCGCAAGAACACAAGAACGCATGAACAGAAGATAAAATATATAGAAATGACATAATAATTACGTTATTTCAGATTGGGGAAACGTCATATCGAAATATTTTTATTTTCTGTCGGCGTTAACGCTTGCGGAATGATGGCATTTGTCTAAGGGGTCTGGTATGAAGGGGACGTGGTAGCTTAGTTTTTACTTACCTTAGTAAACCCGACACGACAGGTCGAGGGTTCGAGTCTCAGGTTGCCGTAAGTTGTAGCTGCTATGTTATTTAGTCTGTGCACGATCCTCATTGTGCCCGGATACCACTTTCCGGGGACAATGAGACAGCCAGACAACTTGTCACACTGGGCCTCAACATAAACATGCGAAATGTGATGTCACCTCTGCCGACCCCATTCGAGGGATTACGAGTTATGTCATGATTTAATGTTGTAAATACATAATTAATTAATATTTCTTATATATTACTATTAAAACTACCGAGGCGACTCAACGCGGTAAAATGTGGCGATGTCCATGAACAATAATAAAAATAGGGGATCTTTGTGGACATGGCAGTATAAAAAGATCCTCCAGGGGATCTTAGATCGTAGACATCGCCCAGAATGTGCGGTTCGGTTAAAAAAAAACAGTTTATCAAACCGAGATAGCTCAAGTAAGCTATAAAAAAAAACAAATCCCGAATTTTTTCATTAATATTAGTAAACAGATGGGTTTTTTTTTTTGTTTTTTTCCTTTTTTTCTATCTTTGTTTTGATTTTGATACCATAAAGTTCTGAGAAAGAAAAGAAACTTCTTTCCCGAGTTAGATTAATGATCTCTTTCATGCATTTCTCAGAAATATAAGAACGTTCTTTAAAATATTTTTAAAGTCATTTCATCTCACGAACACTGTTTGACTAAAGTTATTTCCTACATGCACATTGTTTCATTGTGCGAAATCTCTCGTTCGCTCAATAAAGTCGATACGCATGCAGTGGCGTGCCTAGATTTTTAGTACAGGGCAAGCCGAGAGATATACTTCATACTTCCGTTGTGGATTTGCTGGCGTGGACGAGCTCAGCAAAACACTCAGAACTTTGCGAAAATGTCAGCAAATCCACAATTTCGGTGGCTTTGAAAAATTCGTTTGATTTGTTAATGAATGAATAAGAGCACGAATTTATTTTAGTTTGATAGGGCCAGCCGGGCTTTTGGGCTTTTATGACAGTACCGCCACTGTACGCATGCTAGAATAATGTGCATTTATGTCACACATCCAATCAACTATAACCAAATGCTTTTAATTTGTGATTTGAACCAGCGTCCATCCGCTCATTTTACGTTTGACTATAATATTTTTCCTGACTGCATAAAAACTTTAAAAAGGGCTTAAAAATGCCTTTAAACCAAGTAATTTCATTTGACGACCCCTGCAGCGCAGTTATGTAAACACCGGACTGGAAGGTTCCGGGCTCGAATCCCGGCGGGGGTGGGACTTTGTGTTATTTTTGCAAGACGCGTTGTTTCGTTTACCGGTCTTGGATGTTGTGTTCTTATTTATGTAGTTTATACCATATCGTTGCTTAGTGCTTGCGATACAAGATTATATCTTAGTGCAGGGCTGAGTCAATACGAGTGTCGTGATGTGGTTTATTATTATTACTTAAATAGCCTAATTTAAGTCACATCTTAAAAACTAAAAAAAAAAAACAGAACTCAAACGAAGGCATGCGTAATTTTTTATTTGTTGTTTTATACCACCGAGATAGCAAACAAGTATGCTGCCTGATGGTAAGCAGTCACCGTAGCCTATGGACGTTTGCTATACCAGGGGTATCACGTACGCGTCGCTGACCCTTTTTTTTTTTTTTTTTACCTGGGGAAATCCTCATGGATCTCCTTCAGCCCGGGGGGACCGAAGGAGTATGTCGGACTCACGAAGAACCCGTGCCTACCGACTAAAACCCCACGTTCCGCCAACGCCGTTAGCTATTAGAGCATTACGGGATAGAGGGAAGCCAGAGGAACCCTCAGACACCGTACTAAACGCGTCGCTGACCCTGCAAGAACCTTTTAACATCATTTTTGAAGAACCCCATGCTGTTGTTACAAGGAAAAACCATACCAGAAAGTTAGGTTGTGGAGTCAATAGGATCACTTTCCATCAGGTGGTTTATTTCTTAGCCTATGATGTTGTATCAATAAATAAAACTATATATCTCAAATCTTTTGTATTTATGAAAAAATACATCTTAAATGATTTTCTCTTTTCATGGTCCATTAAAAATTCAAAAATCAGTCAAGTGTGAGTCGGACTCGCACATGATGGGTTCCGTACGTTCTTATAAGTTTAAAAATTCAGTTTTTGTTAGATAATTACGTAAAAATAATAGAAATTACAAAAAAAAAAAAGTTTTATTTTAAATTTCTTTATGTTTTTAGTATTTTTTGTTATAGCGTCATTCTCTGAAAATTTGAAGAATGTAGCTATTATGGTTCATTTGATACAATCCACTGACAGACGGTCGGAGGGATAGCTGTCTTAGTAATAAGGTCCCGATTTTTACCCTTTGGATACGGAACCCTAAAAATTATGTTTCTTAATCTTCTTTTAATATACCCAAATTATGTCATCAAAGGATTTTTCTGGTCACTAATCCTAAGCCAGAAAAGATGAGGTTTGTACAACGAGAAGTACCAAAGTGAGCAAATGAATTAATGAATTTCAGTTGTTTACATCGTGACCGGGGAAATTTACCTGTTCTTTGTCCAGAAACGCTTTGATGGATTAGTTTTGAAATTAAGATTAAGGATTACAATTATATTAAATTTGTTTTTGTTGTAAAATGAAAAAAAAAAAAAAAGTCAAAAATTTGCTTTTTGGTTCCGCACCTGAAAAAACGTCAACGGAACCCTTTCTATTTAGCCCCTATTTTGACAGAGCTATTTTTTTTTGTGGAACGTTAATTATTCGGAACCTTTGGAAATTATAGTAAATAATGATTAATAAGATGAAATAATAAACTTTGACTTTGACTTTGGTTATTTATTACAGACACGGTAGAAGTAAATATTAACAGGAACAGTGAGAGTCAATCTGTTATTGTATCTCATGAACCATAATAACTAGAGTCTTGAAATTTTCAGAGAATGTCTGTTTTTGTTGGCGCTATAACAACAAATACTAAAACACAATAATAATAACCACATCGCGACACACACATTGACTCAGCCCTGCAGTAAGTATCGTAAGAACTTGTATCGCAGGTGCTAAGCAACGATATGGTATATACTAAATAAATAAGAATACTACATCCAAGACCGGTAAGCGAAACAATGCGTCTTTAAAACAAACAATAAATTAAAAATAAAAATATTCGAAATTATTTTAAAAGTACGTAATAATAATTATTATTCGTTTCTGTCAGACATTTTATAATTAGTCTTAAACCGCTTTCTTTCTACCTCCTATTTCTTCTGGTTAAGTTCATTGCGGGTCCCAAGACAGCCGGTAGGGTGTCCGGACACAGCCTATGCGTCACTGCACAGCTGCATTATTCGATCAAAGGACGCCACTGTTGATCCTGGTGAACAGGAGTTGCAGTGGTGGGACAGAGGACAGTGGGCGGGTGTGCCCCGATAAATACATATAAAATAATAATAAAAAATAATAAATACACATTATGTTATATTATAATTATTTACAGAAAAATCTACCATAAAGGCATACAAATATAAAAGTTGAATGAAATTAATTATAACACAATGAAAGTAAGAAATGAACATATTACGCCAGTAGAGCAAAAAATCCTACAAAATATATATGTATATATGTCAAGATGAAACAAATCACATAGTATCTTACAAAATGTTACGGAATCCATTACGTGCGAGTAAGACTCACACTTGACCTTTTTTATTGTTTTTTTAATATCATGTATAAAAGAAATAACACTTGATCCGGATGTCACATTGTACAATAATAATTGACAATAACCAATACCATAACCGCAAACCTTGGTCTTCCCTTCATCGTGTTACTGTGTAATCAACACTCAGTAGTGACTTACGATTTATTATGAAATATCATTATTTTTTTGGTATTGTAAGCGTCCAATAGCTACGGTGACTGCTTACCATCAGGCAGGCCGTATGCTTTTTGCCACCTTAATTATCAATATTTTTTAATTATGGGTTAGGTATAGAACTTAAGCTAGTTATTATAATAATAATAATAATAACCACATCACGACACACACATCGACTCAGCCCGGTAGTAAGTATCGAAAGAACTTGTGTCACAGGAATTAAGAAACGATATGGTACAAACTACATAGATAAGAATACAACATCCAAGACCGGTAAGCGAAACAATGCGTCTTGCAAATAACACAAAGTCCCGCCCCCGCCGGGATTCGAACACGGAACCTCTAGCGTAGCAGTCGGCTGTTTACACCACTGCGCCACCGAGGCCGTCAAAATTGGTTATATTAATTGTATATTTCATAATAAATCGGAAGATTATTATTTAGTGTTGATTACATAGTAACACGATGGCCATTTATTTATTTAATTTAATTATTACGGTGCACATACACCCGTTAATTTAATTAAAAACAATAGCAAATTCATATAAAACATCAACAAAAAGTTGTTACGGAATTACAATAAAAATGCAATACCAGATAAATTAAAAATTAAAATTAAAAAGCCATGTGCTTGTTTGCCAATTTAAAAATCCAAATATCTGTCCTAGAAGGGACTCGAACCCAAGATTAGGTTAAAATAAATTAAGAAGGTGTAGGATATTTAGTATTAACAAAAAAAAAAAATGTAGTGCACGCTTGGCTGAAATATTTTTTAAGATTTTATAATTAATTAAGATATAGTCAACAGTAGATTTGTATTTAAAATTAAATAATTTAGATAAAATTATCAGGTTGGTATAAACTATGCATCAAAGGGTTTGCTAATTCTGTCAACATGTCAGTTTCAATGGTCAAAGCCCCACCTCAAATGTCAAAAGCACAAATAAATAATTCTCAATAGCATTTCTGTTTCAGAAATGTTATAATAAGAGATTTTATTTATTTCTTATTAAAACATTGTAAATATAATTACTATGGTGATAATATTAATCATTATTTGTAATAAGTTCATTTCAATGTACAATTGTACACACAAACATAAACTCACATAGTAATCCCTCGAGAGGGAAAAGGGAATGTTTTAATATGTCATTGAAAAGTACAGAAACCTTCAAAGAATTTCTATTTTCTTCTTCCTCAAGTAAGCATTGCTGACAACAAAGCTGTGCAAAAGGCGAGAAGGAAGGAATTGCGAAAGTCGAAAAGACTGTCGACAGGTGGTTGCGCTTCCCCTTATAAAGGGGTAGGGTTCCCGTTCGGCTCAGTACCTCGCCAGCCTTCGAAGGGGGCGGTTCGTCGGTTGTCGCGAAAGTCAGTGGAAATAGACATACGTTGTTCTAACACGTTTAGTTAATGTAAAAGTGGATTGAATATTATTAGTTGGCGGCGATCAACTTCGATATGTGAGTCGATGTTTCTGTAGAATTATTGTTGTTTAATTTAAAGTTAGGAATTTATCGAGTTTTACGATTTTGTTTGAAATGATTTTTGGACAAAACAGAGACACGAGCAGCGTAACGCTCTCGCCCTACGCTGTTATTATTAACACATGTGGCAGATTGTCAGAAGAATTTTTAAGATTTTTTAATAAGTACTTTGAAAATGTCGTTTTATCTACCACCGGTCCGGAATGCTATCTACGGGGAAGAAGCTAGCAAGAAACATCTGCAGTTGCTTTTTTCAAAAATTTGCAATAGTTATTAATTACATGTTAGATCATTTGAGATTTGTATAATTTTATAAAAAATGGTTTATTTGAAATTTTCTTTATTCTTTCGACCTTAGAGATGGAATCTTTCTTGCTCCAATTTGATCTACTACCGAGTTTTCTCCTGCCCTATAATCACCTTTACTTATTCGAAAGCGATTATCGTTAATTAGCTTAAATACTTGAAGACTTTCAGAATTTCATCACCCACGAATTATTATCAACTAGCGATCCGCCACGGCTTCGCACGGATATTTTGCATCAAAATACGTTGCGTAGTTTTTAAGATCTAAGCATACATACGGACAGACACCGGGAAGCGACTCTACCGTTATATACCATTTAGTGATAAGTTAATGAGACAAATGTCACTATAAACTATTGAAATTACTAAAGAAAATTTAAACCTGTTCACTTTAAACGTCTTGCAATAAAATTATTTTAAATATCATCGGTAACGAGGTCTCGACGTGATCGAAAATTACTTTCTTCTTTTAAAAAAATCTATATTTTTATGTTTAACGATTTTGATTTTAGACAAACCTTGTGAATAAAGTGCCTCTGAAACGAGCTTCTGTGATTTCATACAAAATGGCAGAGCTATCAGATGTTTTTATCGGCTCACCTGATAAAAGTTGCTTCTCGAGACTTGGAGGCTATTTCAGATTTACCCATGGATATGTTGCTGCAAACATGGTAAACCTCTGAACACAAGCTTCCACGAAATGTATCAAAAGGTCTGATGATCTTGATCTAGTTGCAGCGTACGGGATGTGTTACCGAGGACGAAGCCCTTGGTGTCTGGAATGTCAAGAGCACCGCCTGTGCTTTGCCTATGTAGATGAAAAGATGTTATGCTTCTCGAGGCGGTAATTACAATGGCTTTCCGATCCTTCAAACCAAAACACAGTGAACTGCTTCATGGCAGAAATTGAGAGGAGGGTATCGACCCTGACGATCTCACACGTGGACGAACTGCCACCTAAAAACGAATCTACCTATGTAGTATTTTAATTTTGTCTGTGTGCATTAATATAAGTATTTTGTGCCATCTTTTTTTTATACAACTAAGGCGGCAAACAGGCGGCCCACGTGATGGGAGGTGGTCACCGTAGCCTATGCACGTTTAAATTGTATATTAGAGATATGCTGTTAGTTATGTGGTTTGAGGACGTGGTAGCTCAGTTTGTTACGTGGGTTGTTACAAGGGTCCGACTCTCGGGTTGTCGTAAATTGTAGCTGCCATGTTCCTCATTGTGCCCGGATAGTGGCGACAGATTTGCAGGCTGTCACACTGGGACTGAACGTAAACATGCGAAATGCGGTGTGTAACACCTCTGCCAACCCCTCTTAAGGGATTACGGCGTAATTTTATTTTTATGTGTAAGTGTGTGTAAAGATATTACACACACAAACAATATGCATGTCCGCTTCTTAACATATTCAAAGCCAAACTGTCTTCGTGAAATAGAATTCATGTACAAATTTTTCGTGATCTAATTATGTTTCCGGATTGCCTGAAGCCATTTTAAATCTGTAGCAGGGATGCTATTAGTATTAAGCTATTTATTGATAGCCCCGAGTCATATTAAAGCTAAGGAAAGAATGCCTTAATGATATGATGTTATTTAATGATTTTTAAAAGCAATACTATACTATAAATTTACATATATTTCAATATTAAACTTTTCTTATATTGTTATACCAATTACAAACCAAAAAATTGATAAAGTGCTTTTCGCCCATAATTGTTAGATTTTTTAATTTAAGTTTTTACATGAAAGTATTGTTGTTATATACGAAGTTATCCAAGTAAGCGCATTTTACAAGTTCGGCCTAACTCCTGACCTAACAAAGTTACCTAAGCAGTTAGTTTCTCTTCATAGTTACCACCACCACGACACGGACTACCATCACGAGTTTCTTCAGATTTTTTGAGTCAGCTTAAGCTTAAGAGGCGACACCTTACATTAAAATGCGCTTTAAAGTTGAATATCTCTCAAATGGATACCTAAATCAAAATCGTCTTAGCAATATCTCATTTTTTAAAAGACCTACCTAATGATACCCACTATGGGGTAGACTTGACGTGTAGGGGGATGCACCAAAACACATATTTTTTCAAATTTTGTGTTTGTCGACGAGGTAAACACATATCCATGGAAAATTTCATCTTTGTAGCACTAACGGACGGACAGCCAAAAATGACAAAACTAAGGGTTCCAGACGTGAACTACGGTACCCTAAAATGGTTTACTAGAATATAATATAATTCAAAAATAATAGTAAAAAAATCGAATAAAAATAATAAAAATCCAGTATCACTTAAAACTGTTTAAAGTACACAATTCTAAGATTATGATCGTAATTTATATCCCCTTAGAGTTTAAAATGTATCAACATGATTCAAGCGACGAAGAGTTAAATTAAGATGCTTTGAACGAACTCTCATAACGCCCAAAAACCCATTAAGTCTATATTGATTCGGTTTTTTTTGCACCGTCGCCTATTAATAACATTTGTTTTTCAAAGAGAACTTTATTACCAAATTCAAATTTGATTTTTACAATCATGATAAAAATTATGGAATTCAGGTTTACTCAAAACGAATCAAATGAAATAGGAATTTAATTTAAATTGTGTTAATTTTTACCCGACTGTAGCGAAGCTAAAAATAGGGTAATGTTTTGATTTGTACGTTTGTATGTCCGTTCCTTTGTTCCCTCGTAACTTCTAAATAGTTATACCAATTTTATTGGAAGGAATCTCAAATTGTCACGGGATGAACTTTTTTACCGAGAAAATATATCGCACCCCCCGTTCGACACGACACGTCACTATGCAAAATGTAGTTTTTCAGGAGAAGCATTTGAAACTTTGAGACCTCAAAACAATGACTTAAGAATATATAGATGAGATGAACAGCTACTGTACTACAACGTCAACTTTTAACTTTACTATACGGAAACTATGCGTACTACGAAAGCAACGTTATCGCACCAAGTAAAGGGGTGCTTGAGGATCATTTTTAGATATTTAACTCATTTTCACATTTTTCGCAAAAGTGACGGTGTCGCACCGGCGGGGGTGCGATATGGTTGGATTTATTTAGAGCAAGTTCATATCCACTAAAATTAAATCTTTGATTTAGAGATGAAAATTTCTGAAAAATTAATTAATAATTTTCAAAATGGTATTGAACACTCAGACTGTAAATAATGCTATTTTATAAATAAGAAAAGATAAACTTTTTATTAAATCACGACTTCATACAAGTAAAATTATTAATCGGGTTCCGAAGAAAAATAGGATTATCCTAACAAAGTACAGTCATGCAAAGAAGTAGATTTTTACCAGAAAAAAAAAAAAAAACTAGGAATTTAATCAATACACAAAGGAAGTGGTAGCTCAGTTTTGGTTAACCAACTGACCCGAACTGACAGGTCAAGGGTTCGAGTATCAGTGTTTTGTAAGTTGTAACTTCTATGCACAATCCGGCACGATGACGACATTGTGCCCGTATGGTGGCGACAAACTTGCAACCTGTCACACTGGAACTCAACATAAAAATGCGGAATGCGGTGTGTAGAACCTCTGCCAACCCCTCTCGAAGGATTATGGCGTGAGTTGTTTATTCCTTTACTTAGCCAGTTTCGAATTCGAGGGATTACGTCACAACGTAATATTATAATATCGATATACAATAGAATATGTCTAGAATTTTCACAGATGGTAGATCCACATGTGAGATAATCTGGGTCGGTTTCCGCCATGAAGCAGTTCGCTGTATTTTGGTTTGAAGGATTGGAGAGCCAGTGGAATGACTGACTCGAGTGGTTTAACATCTTTGCCTCTAGTTGGGAAACGCATTGGCGATGCTCTTGGCGTTTAGCACGGGCACTTGGAGTTCAGACACTTCGAGGGACCGTATCAATAAGTATCGCTTTCTATAAGGTGAACCGCCTGCTTGTTTGCTTCTGAAAATTGAGAGCTTCCATCTTTTTTAAGTTGGTGAAAAATTCTACACGATCCTTATTTCAAACTTCATCGTCCAATTTAAACTATGTTTTTTATTTATTTATTGACTTACATAGTGATTGATGCATAAAGTAATTGATTTAAGTAAAATATCAAAAGCGATGTTTAAAAGTCCAGCCGAAACTATTGGACATCGCCTGTAATATTCAATTAATTTTTTTTAGTCATATTTAAAGGTTTTCGACGACAGACTTTTGTAAAGCTTTTATTATTCTTTCTAGTGTACTGAACCCTAACTCAAATTTAACGCAAAAACGCCTTAAGTAATGGAATCTCACCAAATCTAATCTTGCTCGCTTATGTTTGACAGAACGCTTATAATTTTCAGCTACGAAAGAATTTTCGATTGAATTTTCAAATAATTATCTTTAAGACGTCTTTCGAGACAGTAGATCAGACATATTTGATAAAATTAATAAATATAAATACGAAGTGTCAATACGTGAATACTTTTTGCTTACCTAAATAAATAAATTTGCACGTAACATTATGTAGTGCATACAAGTTAGTGGGATACAATTTAGTCTTAACTAAAGTTGGTATCAACCATGTTATGTATTCGGTTTGTATACCAAAAAAAAAAGGCATTTATGGTGATTACGCCATGAATAATCATCATCGTGATCCTAATATCGTGATATCAAAATTGTACATCGATACCGTCCATACCATTAACATTTACATGATTTTGGACCGTGATACCGCGTATCGAATGATGTATCAATAACACACCGACTCTATTAAAAAAAAAATGTATTACAAAGAGGTAAAGGTAGTAGATCTACGTGCGAGATCGTCTGGGTTGGTACCACCCTCCTTTCTATTTACAACGTGAAGCAGTTTGCTGTGTTTCGGTTTGAAGGATTGACGACAGTGTAATTACCGGCACGAGAGGTATAACATCTTTACCGCAATGCATTGCCGATGCCTTTGGTGTTCTAGACATCAAGGAACTGTCTTGTCAATAGGCGACGGTATCGCTTTCCATCAGGCGCACAGACTGCTTGTTTGCCCATGATGAATAATAAATAAATAAAACAGGCAAAACATTCTACTACCAATAAAAAGTCAAAGTCTTCGTGGGTAGATTCTAGTAATAAATAAATGCATTACAATTTGAGAATACCTGAATATTATGATGTGTGTGAGTGTGTGTGTTTTTGTGTGTGTGTATTGTATTTCGGTAGGAATTGTAATCTCCAATTCTAATCTAGTGTAAAGCCGTTAGATGGTATGTAAAATTGACTGTCGTTGAAATATGAGTTTAAAAAGACACAGAAATAGCGCATAATGATACGTATTTAGTTATTATGTTTGTATTATGGCGATAAACGTATTAGACGTAATCTGTGTATCCAGTGACAGGATAATAGTCATATCATGAATTGTTGATATCCATGTACGTGTTTTCCTCCGATATTCCTTATCCTTCTATTTTCGTCTTTTGTTATTTTTCGTATCATATTTTGTAAAAAAAATTACATTGAATATACCTTCTATATTTTCATTCACTCCCACGAGTACCTAAACACAAATATTCAATCATTTTGGTTACAATCAATTTAATTTAGTTGTCTTTATTTACCTTTATAATTTCCCTTCCATGAAAAAAAAGGATAATAAGTGAATGTCAAATTAACTTTTAAACGCGGCCGTAACAGTTGGCAACATTTAATTCGATTACTGCAGTTTACAGCTGCGGGTAGAAATGTTCGTGACCGGCGGAATTTATTCGTAAGCAGTGCAGGCTAAAGGTCTTTACACACCGATCAACTCTGAAACGGAACTTAACCGTTAGGTATCTTGGTATGAAATTACATAGGTATACATATCCCTGCAATACAATTCTATGACGTAGGGATTATCGGACGTGGCAGCTCAGTTTGTTACGTGCCTAGTTAACCGACCGACCCGACCCGACAGGTCGAGAGTTCGAGTCTCGAATGCCATGCGAAGTTGCTGCCATGTTCCTCATTGTGCCCGGATAGTGGCGACGGATTGGCAACCTGTCACACTGGGACTCAACATAAACATGCGAAATGCTGTGTGTACCTCTGCCAACCCCTCTCGAGGGATTATGGCGTGAGTTAATTATTATTTAATCTTATTCTGTGTTCTTTCACTAAGGCAAAAACCTATTTTTAACATTACTTAGCCAATTGCACGCGATAACAAACAATTATAATAATATTTAAATCCTTATGAAGATTATGTTAAATTATCAATAAATAAAAAAGTGGAACTTGCACATTGTACAAAATTAAACAGTAGGTATGCAATTTTTAGATAATTTCTTTAAAAACCAGAAAAAGCAAAAATAATTCGAAAAAATCACGTATCTTTTTAATTTTTATTCTGTTTTTTTTTTTTTTTGTTATAGCGGCAACAGAAATAGTTATTTTATGAAAATTTCAAAACTTTGTGCTTCATGACATACAGACAGACAGACGGACGGGCAGCGGAGGTTTAGTAATGGGGTCCCGTTTTTACCCTTTGGTAACGGAACCCTAAAAATTATCAGTGTTTTGACTAGTGATCTGTCGCCGAATCTGTATTATTTACTCGTGTTATGTAATGTTACACATGAAACACAAAAACAAAATATACAGACAACACAAGAACATCATAATCATATATGAACATCATAATTTTGTATTATTCCATTTATAAGTTTAACGTTTCGCCTCCGTTAGACAGCGAGGCATAAAGCGAGATGTTGATGTTTCGTTTGAGTTGAGATGCTAGCTAGACGATTGTTCTTCAAATTACAGTACAACGTTGATTATCCGAACTTCGACCTTCCGACTCGAGCGAATATCCTCCTCTAAAAAGTGCGTGACCTGCCTATCGTCACGTGTCGGATTGCTTCGATAGGCAAAAATGAGAATAAATACTAGTTTAGTATATTAAATTCTATCATAAAAAGCTATCACAAATGTGTTGGCTATGCGATATGTAGGCGACGTTATGCTCTTATAAATTAATTTTCGTATTTTTTTGTAAACTAATAAAATATTGAAGTTTGTAAACTATTTTTTATGAGTTTGTAGTTTAAGTGTTTCACCATTTAAAATACATTTTCATCAAAGTGTAAAATGTACACTTCAATTTAATTTTATAGTCTAAGACGACGCGGACGATGTGGATGCACTTTAAGAAAAGTTTCAGTTGGAAGTTAGTTCTTTTTACGGCGTGATTGAAATTGTGATTTTAATTGTCTTTCGGCCGACAGCCCCTCCAAGGCATACGCGAATCAATACTGTTCGATTATCCGAAAAACCCGGTTTTCTTGTCCCCCAATTAGTTCGGATAATCGAAGTTCTATTTTAACTGAAAATAAATTATTTTCGGATGATTTGCACCGAGACTATGCAATTATTATTTTATTTAATAATTTAATAATTGATTGAAAATCATACATACATTTTACAAGTTTCCAGACTGAGATGTAAAATTTATACAATGATGAAGGATAACCCATTAATAATTAACCATTCACAATAAAGATTTAAATAGAAATATTACAACTTCTATTGCACAAAATTGTTCATTGCCAAAGATAATTGAAATCCAATTGCACTAAAATATAATAGAAAGCTTCTAACAGTTGAACGTACTTCGTAAACCATAATTGTCAAATTGAATGGTTAAAGTTATTGTTATTATGTGAGGTCATTTTAACCTTTGTATTTAATTTAACTTTTGTTATATAAAGAGAATTGTATTTGACGACGAGCTTTGTAAAAATGGTGACACCTTTTTTTGTTTAATTTCTGCTTTGACATTATTGTCTGGCTATCTTTTTATTAAATTGAAACTCACTCTTAATTTTTAGGGTTTCGTATGTCCGAATTAAAAACGGAACTTTCATTTTATTGCTAATTGTTTTTCTTTTATCTCTAACATTAACTCACTGCCTGATCCCTCGAGATAGGTTGGCAGAGGTGTTAAACACCGCATTTCGCATGTTTTTGTTAAGTCCCAGCGTGACAGGTTGCGAATCTGTCGCCACTATCCGGGCAAAATGAGGACCATGGCAGCTACAACGTGCGGCAACCCGAGACTCGAACTTCATCCTTTCGGGTCGGATGGGTCGGTTAACCAAGGCCCGTAACAAACTGAGCTACCACGTCCTCAATCTCCACGTTTTATTTTATCACAATTTAATATTTTGACTGCATTTTTCATGACTTTCATGTGCCAGTTGGCTGCCAATACCTGACTTAAATTGCTACAACATCTGCAATTCCTAAATTATAGTGCACAAAATAAATTAATACATTTTACATTGTCTAGAACTAATAATTGTCTGATCTAATATAATCTCCATAATTCGCACGTTACAAAAAAACTATCCTCATAGGTTATCTCCCGTCTCACTCTGCGAGGCTCGTGTGAGCAATGGCGCCCGAGTAATCCCGAATGACAGTGAACGAATCATTTTATGGCGCGAATTTATGAACTTACAATTTGAATTTGATCTCACAGGCTCGCCTTGTTGATCGTTCGCTTGTTCGTCGGTCTTCTTTCAACACCCTTTTTCTCAGGGACGCGTGAGCTGAAATTATTAGGTTTTACGTTTATGTCTGTGTTATTCTTTGGGGAAGTGAAAAAATAAAGCTTTTAAATCAACGCCATTATAAAAATTATCTTCATTCAGATTAAGCCTCATGTTTTGATATACTAAAAGATAATAAAAAAATACTGTACTTCCCGTTGATCTAGAAACATCAAATTTGATGTCATAGAGTACAGATAAAGAAAAAAAAACGTGATTTTCTAGTTTCATCACAAAACTATTGGGAGATCGATATAATCTTAAGATCTTTTCGTGATGAACGAATTATTTACTACACTACAAGTTTGTACGGAACCCTGTTTTCTAAGAAATTGCTACGTAATGAAATAATTGATTTAATCTCATAAAAGTCTAATTTAAGAAAAGACCAACTTCAAATAAATGTAAAAATGTTTTACAAACACACAATCAACAGAATTTCTTCTTGAGTTTGGAGAAGGGAAATTTTACAATCAAAATTTTGACTACAAATTCCTAGCTAAAGGAATCGTGGCGGACAACTAGTTAGCTTAAGTACTCATAAGCAGTGACGGATTTAGGAATGAAATTTTAGGGAGGTGGGCTAGAGAATTCATACCTTTATAAAATGACGTTTTTTTTTAATTCTTTAAGAGGTTTGACCTAATGTAAGAACTCAGATGCTTTTGGGGAGGGGGGGTTGAGCCCCTATCTCCCCCAGGTCCGCTAGTGCTCTTAAGATAATTGTTATTAAGTATGTATGACATATTATAAGATAGGAAGATTACCGGTATGTATTCTCTTTGATAAATGATAAATTAATTAATTACATAGAAATGGAAAGCGTATTATTATAATCCTTGCTAATATAATAAACGAGAAATTTTGTGTGGATGCACAGATGAATGGATGTTTGTTACTCTTTCACGCGAAAACTACTGAAGGGATTTTAATTAAACTTAACAATAATACAGCTTATACATCAGAAAATGATACCGCCGCCTCTTAACACGACGACGCCCCTGTAAAACATCAAGAGCGTTGCCTACGTAGAGGTTAAGATGTTATACCTCTCGTTATGGTAAGTATACTGACTCTCTAATCCTTTGACCGAAACTCGCGGCGAAAACGGCAGAAATAGAAAGGAAGGCACCAACACAGACAACCTCGCACGTACTAGATCTATTACCTGCAAAACACACACACCCAAAAAAAATAATTCATAAATTCTCAGATGACTCAAATGTCTTTATACTCCACTCACCACCCACCACCACCACCCACTCCAATCACCCCACTGTTACCACCCTAAGTCCCCTAAAAATATTGTCCACTGCGTTACCAAGCAATAGCTTTTCGTATTCTCAGGCCATACATTCCGATAAAAAATTATCTTACGTTAATTCAAATAGACTTAAAATAAGTACTTTTAAATCGTCATCTTTTATACTACCACCTGTTCGAAAAGCTATTTCTACAGGGAAGAATCCGGCAAGAAACCTTCGGTTATGTATGACATTTTGAATTAGATTATAGAAACTTTCTTGATGGTTGTAACCTGACGTGTAATAAATTATGCGTTGAATTATAAAATGGACATTTTATAGAGAGCAAAAAGACGCCCCTAAAACAACTTTTCCCTTTCTTGTTCATAAGCTTTTAATACCTTGTCTCTTATTTGAAAAAAAAAGCTTAATTCAGAGTGCCTAGGATTTATGTTAATCTTTTGGTTTATCTGAATAATGTATTCCTTATAGTTTTCTCTGCGACAAACTTTTTCCGGGTATGAATCGTAAATTTTTGATACCAATGGAAAAATTATAACTTTTTGTCTCTTTCATTATTTTGAAATAAATCTTTTAATTGATAAAAATTATGTGATCACACAGATTGATCAGATATACCAGTTTTTTACACTTTTGTACGGAACCCTAAAAATATTTTTATTTCAGCCCTTGAACCAATTTTTTTTGGATTCGACGTTCTTGGAGATGGACTGCTTTACAATGATGCGGAAACTTGATTGGTTCATGTATTGCAGTGCACCTAAAACGGCCGCTAAAAGCTTTAACTTTTTGAATTCGTTGACATGTCAAAAAAAATCCAAAACCTGTGCAAGATGGCGTCTCGTTAGTAAGGGTCACTGACAGTTTTTATTTATTTATTCAAACAAAAAAAAAATCTCATATCCATTTTACCATAATACATTGCCAAAAACCAAAGGAAAGGCGGGCTATTTAGCCCATCAGATGTTACTCGTAGCTTAGAAGAATGTTAGTTTTATTAATTAAACCCCTCAATTATATGCGTATTAGAATATACAAATGTTTTTTTCCTAATCACTATTTACTTTCCTATTTTTGATTTTTATTAAATAATTATTTTTTAAAGATTTCGTTTTTAATCTACTACTTTTATTTTGAAATATTTTATTACTATAATAATATTACTATTTTATTACTAACCTATACTATATATGGAATATTAATTTTTTATAACTTAAAAATATAAAGATAAAAATAATAATAACCACATCACGACACACACATTGACTCAGCCCTGCAGTAAGTATCGTAAGAACTTGTGTCACAGGAACTAAGCAACGATATGGTATAAACTACATAGATAAGATTACTACATCCAAGGCCCATAAACTACATATATAACAACACAAAATCTAATATTTTATTTTAATTCAATGATGTAGTTCAGTAATGTAACTTTAACAAGTAATAAATATAATTATGGTTTATTATATTCTCGTTTTGAATGCGATAAATAAAGTTCAAAATGGTTCAGGTCAGATAAAATATTATCGATAAGTATAAGATTTTCCACATCTTCCTGCAAAATACATTTGAAGTCACGTAGGAAATATATTGCACAAATAATATTGCTTCCCCGATCGAATGGACACCTAAATGGAGTATTCATGGATAACTTTTGTATCAAAATTCAAAACGTTTCAGAATCCTACAATTCTTTACTTTGTAATATATGTCATACTGAATAATACGCTACTGAATTTGAAATGGATTTCAAAAATGATTTTGTTAACTTCTCTTTTGTGGAGAGTGAGTGAGTGAGCGAAAAAATGAATATGTACGTGTGTTAAACAGACATACATATTCATATTTTCGCTTCTACACTCACTCTCCACATACAACAAACATACACACTTGCATTTCTATATCACACCACATACCAACACTACTCATACACACAAAATCCACACACACACCGTCGCAAAAATTTTATTTTATTTTTTTCTCCTCGATGTTCACACTAATTAATTATTTTTTTTGGAAATTGTGAAAAATTATAATATGTAAATGAAATAGATGACAGACCGCGTTAAGTCATATAAAAGTTAAACAATAAACATGTGTACCTGCGAGACAGGCTTTGCCAAGTGCAGGACTCATAGCAACTCAGCAAGTAGTCATTGCAACAATATTGTTTTTCTATGTTATGTGTAATCTTCTTAGTAATTGTAAATTTATATTGTTGTTTAATAAATTTATTTGATTTACTTATCTTATAAAATGTAGAGAATTAAAACTTATAACTGTCAAAATAAAGGTATTTCTTTTGAGTTGCTTTTAGCATCAATGAGCAGTGATGAGCTAATGGTATTGCTTAATTTGATAAATTTGACAGAAAAATTGCATTGCCAGTTAAGTAATATGTAGATACATCTACTCTTTTTTGCTAAGAATGTTTTTTTTTGTAAATCATAGCAAATCTTAAAATTACTTTTCCATTCAATTTAATACAAAAAATCCGGATTAATTTTACTAATTTTAATTCATTCAATTTTAATTTTAATTTGGTCCATGGACCAAACCAACAGCGTGCTATATCATTAGATATTTTTATTGATTTAAACTTCAATATTTTTTCATTTCTGCCTTTGTTCGGTGTTTTCTTTTTCAACTGCAAATAACATAACGTAAATCCTGTTTTCGCTTAATATTCTATATTCTATTAAGTAAGAAAAAATATATTTATTTTTAAGAGCTGTAGATTTTGTGAAGTCAATTCAACTAATAGTAAAATAAACGTTTTGAAAAAATATTCCAAACACTAGAAATTCAATTTTAAAGTAGTTATAGAAGAAGTTTCCTGTACTACTCTGGATTCATTCAAGGCATTGAAATGCAGCCAGGAGCAGTAGAATTTCTAAAATCAATAGGGTGCACGTAGAAATCCGATACGAAAGGACATCAAAAATTTAGAGCTTCGTATCTGGAAATTTGAGAGGAATGTATACAACGTACAATCGTAGGAACAGCGACAGATCATGAGTAATGCATGTTTTTGTAAGCCATATAGATTCAGTGTTCCCTGTTCCTTGAGTGTTTACTATTCGAGCATTTTTAGAATCTTTCTGACGCTTTTATCTAGAAATATTACTACAGTTTGTTGTATCTAAAAGAAGCGGAGTTTTTATACAACATAATGGGTTAACAACAAGCAGGAGGTTAGGAGGAAAGTGTTACCGCCTATTGACACGATGCTCTTGATGTCTGGAATGCCAAGAGCATCGCCAATGTGCTTGAAGTGGTTAAAATATTATAGCTCTCATGCCGGTAATTACACTGAGTATCCAATCCTTCGTATCAGAACACAGCGTACTGCTTCATGGCAGAAATAGAAAGGATACAGAAATAGGTACCGACCCAGACGATCTCGCACGTTGATCTCCCACCTGTAATCGCTGTAACCTGTCGTTTAAGCGGTCTCATCTCTTTAGTTTTGACATTTTACCATTTAAATGGTCTCCGCCTTGATAAGGTTGGAAGTCCAGAATTTAATAATAAGCCCTTTTTTTGAAGGCCCTATGTTGTATTAGGTTCTAATATGAAATTGTTGTTTTGTAAGGGACTAACCTAAAGTCGATTTTTTCTAAATATAATATGTTTATTTACTCAAAGCATGTACCATTGCTATTTATGCACTTTTGCCATCTCATTGGTAGTTCATTGATCCCTTTATTTAAAAAAATCATTCGGATGGGATAAATAAAATCATTGAAGGCGCTTTGGACTGCCCCTTCGGAGTTGATTTTATTCCCTTGCAAGAAATTGAGAAAAAAAATTGTAATCTGTTGCAGCAAGGTCCGGGGAGTACGGTGGATGTCTTAGACATTCCAATTGAAGGTCTTCTAATTTGGTAACTGTCTGCAGCAGTGGCCTTCGGCGACTGACCAGCCTCGGTGGTTTAAATCCCTTCATTATTATGCCGGTTGACTATTGTAACGCAGCAGTCTACGCGTTGTCTATTTGCTTCACCTTCCCAATTTGCTTCAAGTGGATTAAAACAGTTTTGTCACTAACTTCATACTACGCCTGCAGCTAACTCGGACGTGGTTTGCGATGGATCCGCTTCCACAATAGCCTTCAATTCTTCATTGTCAACCTTGGACTCCAGCCACCCACGGGGCTTGCTATGCAGGTCGAAATTTCCGGAACGAAAACGTTGGAACCAAAAACGCACTGTGTTTTCTTTTGTGACAGCACCGCCAGACACATCATTAATCCTTCGAGCCGTTTCTGCAGCACTGGTACCATTTCGGAACTCGTACTCGCGATTTTTTAAGTTTTCCATTTTGTAAACTGAGTGACGCAAAGAAAAAACCAAAGATGGAAAAAACATATGGATTACGGTTTTCGAAAAACAAATGCATGAGTAATAGCTGTATAAATTTGAAATTGGAATTCCTAACTAAAGAGGTGAAATTTGAGATCAAAGTGGCCAGTACGACAAAACGCCAATCTCATATGTAAGTACCTAATGTATATCCGGGCATACCGTTTCGGCAGCTGATTCCACAAAGAGCTAAAACGAGATAGGAAATTTCTGATAAATCAATTCGTTGCGGGTCCCAAGCTAAACGGTAGTATGTTTGCATACCTGCATTATTCGAAGTCGTAGTAGCAGGTGCCCAGAAATTTGAGGATTAGCGAGTCCTCTAAAATTTGCAATGAACTCGGATATTCTGGATATGTGTACTCCAAGACTCATTCACATTTCATTACATATGGGCTCAAATAAATACATAAACAGGTGGTAGATCTACGTGCGAGATTGTCTGCTACCACCCTCCTTTCTATTTCTGCCATGAAGCAGTTCGTGTTGTGGTTTTAAGAGTTAGAGACCAGTGGAATTATCGGCATGAGGGGTATAACATATTAACCTCATCTTTAGGTATCCATGGTCAATGCATTAGCGGTGCTCTTGGCGTTCTTCGTGTCAATAGGCGGTGGTATTACTTTCCATCAGGTGAACCGTCAACTTGGTTGTTGAAAAAAAAATCCAATTTTCTTGCATGTTTTCTTATTGTATTAAGAATCCAATTTTTTTGTTCAAGTCCCCTTAGTTTTTTTTTATTAACATTTGAACTAAATTTTTTCACATTAAAATGTTTAAATAAATAATAATAAAAAAATGCTCAAACGCTTAATATTACGTTACAATTTCAGAAAAATGTAAAATTGTTGAATTAATGAAAATAAACTTTGAATTAAATTTTCGATGAATGAAAATAAATGAAAATAAACTTTGAATGAATTAAATGCGTCGAATTTTTATAAAATCAAAGTTAATTATACGGGTTGTTATAAAGTGTGAAAGATCATTTGATGAAATAATTAAAAAAATCGATGGATTTTTTAAAAAAACATCCAACATAAAACCTATACTATATATGTAATATTAATTTTTTACATTATTAAAAACTCATACAATTAACTTAAAAATATAAAGATAAAAATAATAATAAGCACATCACGACATACTGATTGACTCAGCCCTGCAGTAAGTATCGTAAGAACTTGCGTCACAGGAACTAAGCAACAATATGGTATAAACTACAAAGATAAGTATACTACATCCAAGACCCATAAACTACATATATAACAACACAAAATCCAATACCGGAAAGCGAAACAATGCGTCTTGCAAATAACACAAATTTCCGCCCCAGACGGGATTCGAATCCGGAACCTCTAGCAGTCTGCTGTTTACACCACTGCACCACAAAATTCGTCAACTAATATTTTAGATAAGTGGAAACTTATTCCACAAACTTTTAAAGCTTTAGTAACCTCATCCTTTTCCTTTGGTCAAAAGAGCACAACCAAATAGTTTTTATTCGGTGTCACATGGGTTTGCTTTCGTATGGAATTTCTGTCTTGTGCAGTGCTAAATGTTGGGTTATTTTTAGCCGAAACGAGCTCTCGGGTCAAGATTAAAAAACCTCCTGAAGAGACACTAAACACTGCGCCGCTTTGGTAATGAAAAAATAATTATTCGTGCACTATATGCAACTTGTGCCCATCTTTTCATACTTTTGTCTGGTTTAAAGTTAAAAAACAAAAAAACTTTAATTCCTCATTCGTTCCCACTCACGTGATTAATTTTAAAGTTACGTAATTACGTAAAAATTGTAGTACTTTGGAATTGTAGAAAAATGGGTCAAAAAAAAATACAATTTTTAAATAGCTCACGACGCATAGTAAGAACGTGATACTACGAGGTTTACTACATTTAAAACAAAATACTACGAATTTTACTACGATAAATTTTTGTTACGCAATTTTCCTGGTAAACATGAGATTTGTTTGAACTGTGTTTGGACGGCCAATCTAGTAAGAGCTACATCACCTCTATGCAATTAGATGCAAACAGCAAGGGATCTTTCTGTATGGAAATGTATGAGGGAGAGTCGTCCCAAATTTTCTGACTACAGATGACTACTTATTTTAATTGATTGCTCAGTTAAATTCTTTTCTATTTGGCGACCTCAGTGGCGCAGTGGTGTAAACAGCCGACTGCTACGCTAGAGGTTCCAGGATCGAATCGGGGTCGGAACTTTGTTATTTGCAAGACGCATTGTTTCGCTTACCGGTCTTGAATATTGAATTCTTATATTTGTAGTTTAAACCACATTGTTGCATTTACTGTACTGCGATATAAGATTATATAGCAGTGCAGTAGTGCAGGGCTGGGTCAATGTGTGTGTCGTGATTTGGTTATTTTTTATTGGATTTTCGAAATAAAAGTCAAAAAATAATTTTTAAACTAAAGACATTAAAATGAGACACTGAGATGCTGCGCTACAACCATGAAAGGGTATGACAAACTCAGAAATACTCTAATAAAAATCAAAATCTGATTTCAAAATTCCTATTTCAAGAATGTCCCTTTTGGTTTCGGAAGCTTTTAACATGCACATGCTGGGTTTTATAATACTGTGTGCCTTTCGAACAAACTTTAATGCCTGCGATCAACAGCACGTACTGGGACCAACTTGTTTGCATTGACCTTAATCAAATTTGATGTTAGAACTAAATAAAAACTTTAGATTGCTTTGGGAAAATCTCGAGAAATATATTCTAATAACGGGAGTTGCTGTAAAACGGGAACAAACGACAGGCTGTCATCCGCAGAATCTCTTTTACAAAAGCTGGTATAAATCTATTTCAATTTGAAGTCGTCATACCGTTTTAATTAATGAAATCGAAATAACGCTTAATGGTATAGAAAACACGCTCGTGATTTTGACAATAATATCGTTCGAGTGAGTAAGCTTGTCAAATAGTTAAGGTTTGGGAATTAAGGGCGCTTTCAGACCAGCCTACTTTTCAATTCGATTCATTTAATCTTACAAGCTGACAAATAGAACAACCAAAGCGCTTACAGGTTCAATTTACTTTCCATCAATTGAATTAGGTAAAGCTAAAAATACCAGAAGTGCTCATCGAAATATACACTTGTAGATTATTATAAAATAGCAAAATGTCAAATTTATTTATTAATAATAACAATAAATGAAAATGATGAATTAGTGTTTTTCAAAATGTTATTGTTAGTTTTCAAATCGAAATCAAAAACAATATTTTTACAATAAAATCATTTGTAATTTTAAAAAATTAATTTAATTTTTGAATCGAAATCAAATCAAATATATTCATTTGTAAACATAAATATTAACATACAGACATTCTTACGGTAGTCCATATGTTCAGCCAGTCACTAGGCATACAAATTATAATATTTATCGTGTCAGAAAAATATATTTACAGAAAAATATATATAACTACAGTAGTGGAACTCAATAACTAATTCAACATGTAGTCAAATTGGGAAATTTCGCGTTTAAAAAGCCGTAGGCGTTTACATGGGCTTATTCTAGCGTTTTCGCTAGTCCGCAGTGGCGGTGATTAAGTCGAGCTTGCATGAGCTTCTAAGCGCGTCAATTAGTTGCTCGCGTGTTTAAAGCAGGCTTATAGGCGTAGAAAAAGCCTAGTCTGAAAGTTCCAAGACGCATCATCAACATAGAAAAAGGTATTATTTCCAGCAAAACATTTCTTCGAGGACGGCTACAAACTAGCGTTTTATACGCGCGTATAAGCTCGTTTTTAGAAGCGCGTACGCGTGTGATTCTCGGATTTTGTTTTCTTGTTTCTGCGTAGGTATAAGTGCGAGCAATAACATGTCCTCAGCGTTTATACGCGTATACGAGTGCGGACACGCGCGTTCGATTAAAACGACTGTATAAGCGCATAAAAAACGCTAGTCTTTTACCGCGAGGTTCCTCAAACTCTAAACTACATTGATCGATCAGTTTAACTTGCTTAGTCAGAGCACTTAGTACAAATGACGATCGAAATTGCACTGATAATATGAGGATAATAATCCAAAATTATGTTCAGTCGTGTAGAGTAATTTCGTAATTTATTCATAAAAAGTAACACAGAATCTTACTGAAAAGTCATAAAAAGAAAATTTTGTTTTAACTAAAGATATTACAATTATACACTAAAAGGCCATCCTGCAACCATGAAAGGGTTTGCAAACTCAGCACTACAACATTACAATATTTTTTTTTTTATATGGGTCACACTAGGAACAGTAATAAATCTTAAGTAGAGCTTAAAAGATATAATGTAATGAATAAGGTAACAATTTGTATACAACCTTAAATGCAAGTTCACCAGAGTATAGGATTTGAATTCAAATTCATTCAGAAACATTAAAATTTTACAATTATATTATATACTTGTTGAGTTTTTACACCGAATTTACATTAACGGTAAAATAAATATTAGTGTAGTATCGCTCTGGGCTGACCAGAAAGGCAAAAGAAAACAGAGCAGACCTGGCCGGTGGCTTGATGAAATGCAGGACACGAATAAATAAATAACCACATCACGATACACATATTGACTCAGCCCTGCACTAAGTATCGTAAGAACTTGTATCGCAGGTGCTAAGCAACGATATGGTATATACTAAATAAATAAGAATACAACATCCAAGACCGGTAAGCGAAACAATGCGTCTTGCAAATAACACAAAGTCCCGCCCCCACCGGGATTTGAACCCGGAACCTTTAGCGTAGCAGTCGGCTGATTACACCACTGCGCCACCTAGGTCGTCAACGAACGAACGAGGTACGAATAGACGTCACAAGCCCAAAACAGAAAACTCTAGAATAAAATGGAGGAGGCCTTCACTCGAAAAGAGATCCTTATAAACAATTACACTTTTTTATTTATTTATTTAAACTGCGGATAAAAACATGGCTCATTATGACGATTTCGGTAGCGCAGTGGTGTAAACAGCAGATTGCTACGCTAGAGGTTCCGGGTTCAAATCCCGGCGGGGACGTGACTTTGTGTTATTTGCAAGACGCATTGTTTCGCTTACCGGTCTTGGATGTTGTATTCTTATCTTTGTAGCCGTCAATGAGTATGTCGTGATGTGATTATTATTATTATTGTAAGACTAATTAAAATAATTATACAAATAGAATATTCAAACAATAACATTCATAGCGAAATAACGGACAATATCAAACAATGCGATTGTTTGTAATTAATAATAATATTGTTAATTAATGAGAAAACAATACAGATAGCAATTTAATTTGTAAATAGTAAACATTATTTTTGTTTCAATTAGTAAATTTAAATCACATGACGCTCGGTGTCGATGTAACAGTTTTAAGTAAAATTAAATCAATTATTTATAATTAATCACTGCATAAATTGTTAATCAAAATCATTTTGATTTTAATGTATTAATTTAATATTTATTTGGGTATGTTCCGTTTTATGAATTCACATACATATATTATCTAGTTCAGCTAATTAACTATAACAGTTACTATATAATCATGGTGGTCTCTGGTTTTGTGTTCGATAAATACAATAAGACATCAAATAATACTTTCGTTAATTATACAAATAATAATAACAACACGTGTGATAATAAAAATAATAAGGTCACATTACTTTAACTATAACACAAAGAAAATAAAAGATTGATTTGTTATGCTTGAAAGACACATTTTAGGCGGTAAAACTGTAAAATTTCAACCAAAAAGTTAACTGAAAAATTGTTTTGATTTTTAGGTTTCAAATGTGTTACACTTATAAGAAAGCATTTTTTTTTTAAATATAACGGATATATCTATGAAAATACACAATGGCAAGAGATTTTTAGCAATCTATATGAAAACTTTTTTGACTTTTTAAATACCCAAAAACGTTTATGGAGCGTAAATTCAATTGAAGCTCTTCGAGCGAAAAAACTGCTAATATAATAATGCAATGTAAAATGTCCAAAACGCGTAATTCGTGTTATGACTCTTATGAAAACGGCCAAGACGCATTGTGGTAATGCAGAAAACGTCTTGAATATACAAATATGGTTAGATTTTTTTTTTTTTTTTTTTATTCAAGACCATTCAGGCATATGACCCCAAACCCACCTGATGTTAAGCGGCGATGAGGTCTAAGGTGGATCATGCCTGTCTAGGAGAAACCTATTCACTCTTGCCTTAAAGAAGCCCGAGTTATATTGGTCAGGGAACACATCGGCAGGCAAAGAATTCCACACCCTTGCAGTACGCATTATGAAGGAGCTATTGAAGCGTTTAGTCCGGATGGTCGGAATATCTACCACAAAAGAACTTCAGCCTACGTCTAGTATTCCGATATGATATGTTTTATAACCTTTTAATTAGCGTTGAAAGACATCTAGGGCATCGTTTCTTTAAGCGGCGGTTTCACTTACCCTCAGGTGGGTGTAGTTTGCCCGTAAAGTTGTTTTTTTTTTTTTAACTTCACATCGAAAGAATGAATTTATTAATTTTGATTTCTTAAGGGTGATGTGGATTATTTCCATTTACCTATTTAAGGATATTACATTTTATACTATTTGGGATGTACGCGATCGACTCTGTAATTGGAGTCAGCTGTTGCATGATAAATTGATTTTACAAAGACAACTTCAAACTAATTCAAGAAGCTGTTTCTATTGCAGCGTGACTGGAATTTTCTATAAAGCAGGTGTTCGTTGAAGGAATTTAGAGGAAATATTAATTTTAAGATAATGCTTGCACGTGTCATCTGCCTCCATACGCAAGGACGATTTTAAACAAGCGTCAACAAACTATCTTAATAAATATATTGATACCAATTGTAGGTGTAAGCCCAGTCCTATTAACAGATTCGTATTAAAAGCATTCATTTATCGCCTTTAATTCATATTTTATTTACTTTATCACCTCCAAACGGTCGCCTAGTAACCGTGCCCGTCATCTCACAGTCATGTCAGCGGAAGTCATGATGTTTTTTGAAAACTTAATCCTTTAGTTTATATGTAATCATTTGAATAGAATAATCGATTTATGAAGCCAATCATATGAATCAAACTGAATCAAACTGAACATTATAACAAATACAACTAACACCATGTATACGAGAGCAATTTAAAGCCCACGGTTGGCTATCTGGCGTTGATCATTGGAAGTTAACGCCTCATTCGCGACAAAGCTCAATTTCAACGCGTTTTAAACGCGCGTTTAAAAAGCATTCATGTGAAGCCTTATTTTATCTTGCTTTTCAAGTTTCAGTTACTATTTTAAACTGTCATGTCTTTTTTAAATGTTTTTCATGGCAGTTATGGTCAAAAACGCCCTAGATATTCAACATGGTCATGTTATATGTACTGGCCCTATTTTGCAACCCTTCTTTCCTACAAAAAACTGGAAAATTATTCTTCTTATATCCAAATTTCCGTACTTATATTTAAATTGAAAACGTGTCCTTTAATTAAAGCTTAATTATTCCGACAATTGGAATTCCTTTGACGCGAACAATTGTAAATACTTGTCAATGTTGAATTATAAGTGGGTCGCGTCTGGATCAAAAAACCGGTAAACCTCTATGTGTCGTACTCACACATGAAGGGTTACACACCATCGTACAATAAAAAATAATAAACCACATCACGACACACACATTGACTCAGCCCTGCAGTAAGTATCGTAAGAACTTGTGTTACAGGAACTAAGCAATGATATGGTATAAACTACATAGATAAGAATACAACATCCAAGACCGGTAAGCGAAATACTGCGTCTTGCAAATAACACAAAGTTCCGCACCCGCCGGGATTCGAACCCGGAACCTCAAGCGTAGCAGTCGGCTGTTTATACCATTGCGCCACCGAGGTCGTCCATAGGTTGACCGTCTACTTGTTTGTCCCCATGAGGTTGTATAAAACATATTTAAGTGCAAAGAACAAACGTATATTCTAGCTAATGCGATAAAGTAAAAGAGTAAGATCTGGTCAGCAAATTGAAGATAGGAAAGGTTTATTCCCTCGGTAGACATCAACGCCTAATGTATTTAAGTCCCTTTTCCCCGACTGACCAAAAAAGAAGGTAATGTTTTCACCAGGTCAACTGGAAAAGCGAAAACTCAGGGATTATACGTCGAAAGTTATTTAAAGATCTCTGCGAACGTTTTTTTTTGGTCTGACTCAGCTTTTAGCCAATTACAAACTTTTATTTACAAAAGGGACTTAATCCAACAAATTCCTGTTCCTTTATAGGTTACGCTCGCGACTTCGTCTGCGTAGATTGGATTTTTAGTTTTTTTTAAATAAAAGTATCATATGAAAAACAAAAAGGTTAAAGTCAATAAGGTTTATCTGAGTACCAAATTTCATCCAAATCTCTTCAGCTCGCATGTGTAGAATTCAAACGAAATCAACATGTTTTACACAATTAATAAATCTATTATTAACCCTCTTTATTCTCGGAGTGAAAATGCTTTATGCATCCCCCCTTGGCTAAGGATGCCATATGAGGAGGGTATGTGGAAGTCTCCCGTGCAATTCCCCTCTTAAAACAATAGATGGGAGGGCATACCCACTAAAAACACTCCGGCGTTCTCCCGCAATGCCATTCACAAGGAACACCACAGGATGCCTAAGATGTCACTATGGCGTCTTTCAGCCGCACCAGCTATTGGCTCGGCAGTGCCCCGCGGCTAAAGAGAAAGGGATCACGAACGCAGCAATCTCTTTCCCAGACAGTTGTGGAGCCGTGCATTGGAGGCAATATTAGTAATCCCCTAAGCCAAGTCGACATTCCATCGGTAATGGACTATATTATTTACCTAATAAAAAAAATAAAAAACATTGATATGGATTTTAAATCGACGTATTATATTTAAATATAATTAATTGTAAAAAAAATCTATCCCCATAGTGGCAGGTTTTTTGGAAATATTAATTAATAAGACCTCACGTGTCTATAGAAGAATTTTACAAATGAAGAATTTTGAATTTTTAAAAGGAAAAGAAGAAGGGCAAGCAATAATCGACTATTCGTCGAAAAAATCGTTCACGATTTTCATCTAAAAAACGCCGCTCTTGACACAAGTGTAAAGAGGGCCATTCATTCAATGGCCGATCAATCTTAAGAATTTTCATCTCGAAAATTT
This sequence comes from Choreutis nemorana, assembly GCA_949316135.1. NCBI lineage: Eukaryota > Metazoa > Arthropoda > Insecta > Lepidoptera > Choreutidae > Choreutis > Choreutis nemorana. The sequence goes on from OX438612.1 coordinate 8,831,917, forward strand.
TCTACTTCCTACCAACTTCAGATTTCGATATTTAAAAGCAATATTCTATCGTTAAATATAATACTTACGTTATATTATACTTATATTGTAGTGATGTATGTATGTATGGAAAAACAATTATGTAAACATGCAGTTTTGAATTTAGTGTGTTACTATTCCAGATTCAATCTCTTTTATTTCATCTTTTAGATTTAAAATATACGTGAACTGTTATTTATTAATTTATTAAATCGCGTTATCCAATAAATTTGTATTCTATAGTAAGACTGGACGTTCTAAAGACAAAAGAAATTGCCTTGAATTTTTTTCAAAAATTAAGGAGCTAAAAATTTTACTAGGACTGTTATTAAAATAAACATTCATCTAATATTTTGAAGATAAAAAATTGGCTACCTCTGTGGCCGAGTGGTATAATCAACTTACTGCTAAAGGATCCGGGTACGAATCCCGGCGGTGGTGGAACACTGTGTTGTTTGCAATACGCACCGTTCCGCTTACCGGGTGTCTTGGATGTTGTTTTCTTATCTATGTAGTGTGAACACATCGTTGCTTAGTATCTGCGATACAAGATTATATCTTAGTGCTGTGCTGAGTGAGTCAATGTGTGTGTCGTTATGTGGTTATTATTATTATTTAATTAACATTACGCATATTAAATATTCAATTAGTGAATTTTCATTTCTTGCAACACTAGAAAATGGAATGTAAACTCAATTAGAAATTTTCAGAATCTATTTGATCAAACTTTATCAATTCGAATAATTGAAAATATTGTTTGAAATTTTTATTAATTCTCTAAAAAACAAACACGAAATTATGATATTGTTATTTATTTTATTATATTATAACTTTTAAATTGAAAAATTAAGGTTGACTTCAGGCTATCACAAGACTATCAAAAGGGATTTGATTGATAAATTTAAGTCCCTATTTTCGTTATAAAGGAAGGCTCTGGGTGAAAATGATTTTTTGTAAGATAGAAGTTATTTTTCTATTCGATTAATTGTATGAACTAGTTCCTGCATGCGATTCCGTCCGATTGAGATATTTGTTCAAGCTTTAGTACGGATAGTCAATTGATTTTTAAAAACTTCTCTTTATGATAACACGTAGGATTTTATCTATCTATATTAATTGAAATAATAATAACCACATCACGACATACGCATTGACTCAGCCCCGCAGTAAGATATAATCTTGTATCGCAGGAACTAAGCAACGATATGGTATAAACTACGAGTACATCCATGGCTACAAAGCGAAACAATGGGGTTTATAAAACATTCGTATTTCTGTCCGTGAAGCAGGTCATTGAGATTTGGTCCCAAGGATTAGGGAACTAGTGAAATTACCGGCACGAGAAGTAAAACATCTTCACTTCGATATAGGCAATCGCACAGCCGTCGCCTTTGTGGCTCCACGACATTAGGGGCATCGTTGTGTCAATAGGCGGCGGTATCATTTTTCATCAGGCGAACCGTTTACTTGTTACAGATAATAAGTAACGACATAGTAAAGTTTAGATAATCCCCTCAAAGTAATAACACACCTGACAGCTATGCTGAATATGTCAAATTAGCGTCACTTCCTGCCATTGAAATCGCAGTAACAAGAGTGGAGAAAGTGAAATACGATGATATGGCTTTATGATCTTTCACGTAACGTATTAGAGCCTACAGTAACCGTACTAGTATGTTACTGTAGGCAGACTCCATTCCATTTATTGTTCATCATCAAAATATATCATCTCTTCGTCATTTCATTCACCATCAAAACTCGATAATAAATATTACTTGACGCTGGCAAAATACTCAAAGTTATTGCCATGATGATGGCAATTCTATCGAAAGAAACGAAAAAAAATGTCGCGGCTGGCAACATCAACAACATAGCTGTCAGGGTTTTTATTATTTTACTGGGATAATAAATGCCTATAAATTTAGTCTTGAACGTAAGTAAAAAAAAAAATATCAAGGTAACAAAACCTTTTTAAGTGATTAATCATATGTCCAGGGGTTTGATCACATTTATTAATGAATTCGATGTCAATTTTCTACTTTCCCTTGCATTTTTTATGTTTAAAGGAAAATTAATTCAACATGTTAGATTGCGTACGGTAGCCCTTTCGTTTAACGTATAAAAGAGACCTGCCCTGTATTTTATTTAATATTCGTTTAATCCCTTTTTCACATTAAACAAAGTGGGATTGAGAGAATTTTATTTGACATTTCTGTTACAGTCACATTTTGAACGTTTGGCACAGTCAGGGTAATTAAGGGTTCGTCACTTTGAAGTTGACATTTGCTTATTATACAAAATGACATTGACGTTTGCGATAGCCATGGATAATTAAATGTTTCACTGCAAATTTACGCTAGGGGACTACCGAGCAAGTAAACAACGATTTTGACGAAGATAATTAAGTAATTCTTCAGGTAGAAAAATCAGTTTGAAATGGCCGTAGGAAGTTATCAAATCTAATTAGTACATTTTACAAAAAATCTTTGACATATTCTAGCTAATTCAATTCAATTCTTTCTATTGCGACTATCGTATTGGACGGCAACTAAGCCAATGTCACATGATGAAAACAAACAATGTTAGAAATTGGAAAATGATCGGTGTTCTGACTTGTGATCAGTTGCCCAATCTGTTACAAAACAAAAAACATACATTTACATTATATGGGCATCACGAGAACAGCACACAGACTTCACAATTTGATATTATTAGATTTAATAAACATAATAAGGTGCTTGACAAACTTTGTATGAGACAGGGACAACAAATAGTTAAAATTGACGGAACGGGGGATAGTTTTAGGAAGACAGTTATACAGAGAAATTCTTAAATTGTTGCAAGTAAAGAAAATATGCTCCAGAGTACCCTCAGCCAAACCAAATTCGCAGAGGGAGTGATCCCTCACCCTAATTTTCGCAAGAAAGACCGGGGAGCACACATGACCCAATCTAAGACGAATTATGGTAGAAGGTGATATTTTGTCACCATTGCAGTACCTAAAGAAGCAAGGCCTAGATGGAATTTGAGGTTGTAGGCTACCATATTCTAGCTAACAATTGTGACAACAAAATTATATTGTCAATTTTTCCATATTGACGTGCGTGCGTAGTGCGTAGTGCGTTTTCTGCTTTGAGTTTTCCGTAAAACCCTGTTCCAAATTAAATACGTCACTTAGTTTTTTATGGCCATACCTTTCAGTGTATTATCAGTGTCAAGTAATATTTATTCTCAAGTTTTAAAGAGGAATGAAATGATTAAGAGAATAATTATGAAAGGGTGAAAATGAATCTGCCTACAATAACATGCTAGCATTGTTACTGTAGGCTTTATTTAGTTTTTTGGGAGATGGCGAAAAGAGAAATCAAATCACATTATCCACACTTGCAATTTCAGCACTAAACATATTACCTGGTTAAAACACTAGCACATTACACATTAAATTCTGTAGATGTACAAGAAAAGACAATGAAATACAGACAAACACTCACACACACGCACGCGCACTTAATAAACATGCATGTATTCTGTTGGTACGTAATTTAATAAAAGTTCAATCACATTGTTAAATAAATCTTTTGTTTTTTTCTTAATTTAAAGCTTCAATGATCGCTAAGTGATCCACTATCTGGCACAACAGTACCTGGTTGCCACCAGACAGGCCCGTCCTAGTGTGGAAGCCGCTGGTTGATATAAAATAAGATCTTTTTACTGACAGTTCTCGTTCCCGCCAAGTAACCCCTTAGTTATTACTGATGGCAAGAAAATATATGACGCTGATACACAGTGGCAGAATAGAATACATAGATATTTTTTTAATTCAAGACCAGGCAGGCATTTGACCCCAAACCCGCCTGATGTTAAGCGGCGATGAGGTCTAAGGTGGATCATGCCTGCCTAGGAGAAACCTATTCACTCTTGAATAGATTAATTATTGGAAGTCGCAGTTCAATCGTTTATCTAAGACAACGTATTTGATTCAACCACCGTAATAACAAGATTTAAGGTTAGAATATTGATATAAAACTAGACATAAGTCAAAATTCAAGTAGACTTGTGCAACATACATAATTGGTCCTAGAGTGCATACTAAATTGAACCTTGTTCTCATTGAGATTAAGTTTAATTTTATATGCAGTTGCTGTCCAGTATTTTAGTTTCAAAAGGAACGAAGAGCACTTGATAAAGCTATGAATTCGAAAACTGACGGCGGTTTTCGAACTCTGACGCTAATAAATATAAAATTCTATTTTCTATTCAACAGCGGTCATATGTCGTTGACAATTAAATTTGTCTACGGTTAGATTAAGTATATTCAATTTTAAATAGGCAAATAAAATCATAGACAAATACTATTTTCCGCAAGCGTTTTCGCTAACAGAAAAAAAAAATGAAGCGTGAGGAAATGTCATTTCCATAAAGTTTTATTTTCTGTAAGCTCTGACGCTAGCTGGTTAGAAATAAATAAATTGGGGAGATTCCATTGTTTTATGTTGGTCTAGAGTATGTCAATATTTTATACTTTTTCTAGGTGCTCCCGGAGACCAATCATGAATCCATGTATTTGGTATTTCTTAATTTACAGTCTAGAGTGAGATAGCAAACCGAATTGATGAACTAGGTGGCGCAGTGGCGTAAAGAGCCGACTACTACGTTATAGGTTCCGGGTTCGAATATCAACGGGGGCGGAACTTTGTGATATTTGCAAGACGCATAGTTTACCGGTATTGGATATTGTATTCTTATCTATGTAGTATATACCATATCGTTGATTAGTGCCTGCGATACAAGATTATGTCCTAGTGCCATTATGCCTAAGCCAATGTGTGTGTCGTGATGTGGTTATTATTATTATTCGTTGGGTTTGGAGTTAGAATTAAATTGAATGTCACAGCCTTTCTGCATTGCCTGTTCTATGCAAAGCCTTAGAAATTGAATTTCTGACAACTCTCTTAAGGTAATTAAGCATTCAACTCAAACTTCGTCAAATTAATTAAACATTCCATTTATAATAAGAATTAAGAGTCATTTAAGACTTTTATGTTTATATTTAAAATAAGCAATGGTCTCGAATTTATAGTTAATTTACTAAAATTTGTAATGTAATTGTTTAGGTTAATATTCTTGTTAAAAACTGTGATGTGGGATGCTGTGTTATTTTATGATTTAATTTCTTACTTACTACCTACTTATTAATAAACTTTTAATGTAAAAAATGTTTGTTTCTTAGTAATTTTTGTTGTATTTATTTATTTTTATTCTATTTTCATTTGTCAGAACACACGGTACAATGTTTAGGTGTTACCTTATGATGTTTTTATTTATTTTTTTTAATATTTTTTTTTAATTAAAAAAAAAAAAACATTTAAAATGTTATTTATGTAACTAACATAAGTTACATAAATAAATTAATAATATGTATATATTAACTTACTTTATTTATAAACGAATTAAAAATTATATCAAATTTTACGATAAAACTAAATTATTTAACTACAATTTTTATTTCTATTTGAATAGTCAATTACAAAATTTACCAAGTCAAAGTTAACCAAAGTTTGTTAGTTTCTTATTTATTTAGTATATACCATATCGTTGCTTAGCACCTGCGATACAAGTTCTTACGATACTTGTGTGTAATGTGTGTGTCGTGATGTGGTTATTTATTTATTTATTTAAATTAAACTTTGGTACAATGAAGTAAGATGAAGCCTTGGTATCTTTATCATTTCTGGGATGAAGAACAAATTAGTTTGTCAATTTCTCTCGACCATTTTTGCTTAATAATTCCTTTATACAATTCCTTTATACGAGTATAACACAATAGGGAACATGCATGAAATTTCCTTTGGTTATTCAATCAATTTATCGGTAGTGTGTTTATAATGAAAATAATGCACAGGTTTATCTTATTGACAGTTGGAGTATAGCTAGAATTATTATGTTGAAAATTTTTGTATTTGAATTTTTAAAAAAGCAACTTCGGAGGTTTCTTGCCGGATTCTTCCCCGTAGAAATAGCATACCGAAACGGTGGTAATAAAAAAAAGTGACGATTTGAAAGTGCTTACTTTAAGTCTATTCGAATAAAAACATTTTGACTTTGACTTTGACTTTGATATAGAATTCGAATTGAACGATAAACCAGGGAGATTTAAACGTCTAACGTAAATATATCGCTCATCAGAAGAACCTTTTATGGAAGTTATATGGCGCCCGTGTACTTTGACGTCATAGTACGTATTGGATCTCTATCTAATCATCGACTTAAAAAGTCAGATATTTGAGAAAATCGAACGGATTTGTATATTGATGCGGTATACAATTATGATAGAAATAAAAAAGTCATGCATATTCCCCACTCTCTTTGTTAAAGAAGAAATCAAAAAGATAATTCTTTTTATATCTTATATTTTGACATTTTGTGCCTATATGACCTGACATGATTTTTATTATTATTTATTTCAATTTTGATGCTTTTTTTATTCAGATAATCGAACGTATTTTTAAAAGTAAGACATTTATAAGCAAATTGACTTGTTGAACATAATTATCTGATTAATGCAATATGCTATTGTATTGCCATGTGTGTTTATGAATAAAGATGATTTGATTTGATTTGACTCGAAAGTATTTGCAATTAACAGTTCCAGTTAAAAATTCGGATCCAGCGAACTGAACAAAACACAGGCATGTGCTAAATTACTGAATAGCTGTAATTTAATTTTGAAAGAATTTGAGAGCGATTGGAGACGTTTTTCTACCGGTTGACGGGCCGTTTTATTGCCGGACTCACAGTGTTGAACTTAGAGGCGTAAACTTCGTAACAGTGGCGGTACTGTCATAGAAGCCAAAAAGCATGCCCTGAAATAAGTTCGCGCTCTTATTCATTCAGTAACAAATCAAACGACTTTTTTTAAGCCACCGAAATTGTGGTTTTGCTGACATATTCGCCAACTTCTGAGTGTTTTGCTGAGCTCGTCCACGCTAGCAAGTCCATAACGGAAGTATGAAGTATATCTCTCCGATTGCCCTGTACTAAAACTCTGGGCACGCCACTGCTTCGTAAGTTTGTCACCGCACCGGTAACCGGTGTGTGCACTTATATTCATTTATAAGCCATTTAGCACTGCGAGTCCTGTAATTCCGTCCGACGTCCGGTAGAAAAAAACGGACGTCTAAAATCACTCCAACAGCTATATGAATAGAGTTGAATTCTCTCTGTTTCTGGGGCTTTTTAAGGCAAGAGCGAATAGGCTTCTCCTGGGTTAGCATGTTCTACCTTAGAATCCATCGCCGCTTTACATCTGGCTTTAAAATATTTTGTTCAACTCCGATTCAATTGAGGATATGTTAGATATCATATGCAATAAATTTGAATTACACTTTAGCTTTTGCATATTTAAATTACCGAAACTTCACTTTAATGCTAAAATAACCAAATCTTTGTTACAGGACGATGGGAACGAGTGTCGTGAATTAAACAGTGATGTGAATAAATGTGAAAGTGGATGATGACGTCGGTTGAGGAGAATTGGAATGATACTGTGGCAAGGGCGTATGATGAAGGGTTCCCACTGTTGATGCCGAGATGGGGATACGTGGTCTCCGCCTTCGTGCTGTTCCTGATAGGATTCTTCGGGTTTTTCCTGAACCTCCTCGTGATCCTACTCATGTTCAAGGATCGGCAGGTAAGATTTACATCAAGTTATCTTCACTATCACTTCACCACGTAGTATAAAGTCGCTTCCCGCTATCTGTCCCTATGTATGCTTAGATCTTTAAAACTACCCAACGGAATTTGATACAGTTTATTTTAATAGATAGAATTATTCAAGAGGAAGGTTTAAAAATATAAAATACATACATAATATCCGTGCGAAGCGAGGGTCGCTAGTAATATTATAAATTGAAAGTTTGTATGTCCTTAAATGACTGGAGAGGATTGAATGAAATTTGGTACACAGATAGTTCATCACCTGGATTAGCACATAGATACTTTAAATCCCGATAAGTTTGGTTCCTGAGCGATAAAAAACAATAAATTAATTTAAAAAAGAAGTCCCCCAAATTCTACGATCACCAACGCTGATCCAAAGGTCTCGATTATACTAGCAGCACGTATACGTTAAATACCTAGCACCCACCTGCAGACCCAGAAGTAAATAGTCTGGCAGTCTAGTTTGAGGAGAGCCATAATTTTCCATGCCATTCCATATATGGTATTTGTACAAAGGAATCAGAATTCAACCCAAAAAGGAAGCAAAATCTAAATCAATATTTGACTCCCATAAAACTCCTTTTAATATTTATTTAGAAGAACTATTTTAATAATAATAATAACCACATCACGACACACACATTGACTCAGCCCTGCAGTAAGTATCGTAAGAACTTGTGTCACAGGAACTTAGCAACGGTATGGTATAAACTACATAGATAAGATTACTACATCCAAGACCGGTAAGCGAACAATGCGTCTTGCAAATAACACAAAGTCCCGCCCCGCCGGGATTCGAACCTGGAACCTATAGCGTAGCAGTCAGCTGTTTACACCACTGCGCCACCGAGGTCGTCAAATTTTGTTATGACATTTTACTGAAAACGACTAGTCAGTAGTAATATTTCTTGGTGATTAACTGTGAAAGTTTTAAAAACTAATTAAAGAAAATGTTTGTTATTTAAGGCAAAATTAGTCAAACTTTAGTAGTGTATATCTTAGGAACTAACAAATTGGTTTTAAACTTACAGAAACCTCTAAGTCGAGAAACTCCCTGAACTACTTACAACAGTATGTTAATACTAGTAATAGTTAACAACTTGTTTACACACACGTGCGGTATATTTAGGTAGTGTTCGCAACCTTGGAATTGGTTTTAGGGATTCCTATTTAATTTGGAACCATTTCATGACCTGAGGAAAGTTTCGCGTTTTCGTCACTAAATGAAATCCTATGGCACATCGTTTTACTCAAGTAGTTTGTGGACACATTATACAAAAAAGTCGTATGTGGCCTTGTGGAACCAGTACAATAATGCCATCAGGGCACTGTTGAAGCTGCCACGTTTTTGTAGCGTTTCAGCTATGCTTGCATATGCAGAGATGGATAGCTTTGGAGCCATCCTGCGTAAAAAGCGGCCTCACTATTGCGCCGATTACGGGGCAGCAATGACAGTGCTCTGAGGGAGATAGCCGAAAGCGGGGACTGTCCGTTTTTAGGAAATTTAATTAAAAGAACACTTTCAGTTGTAGAATATAAGTACGAACACAACTAGTTATGTAAATTTACTCACAAATTATTGATTAATTATTATTAATTAACTATAGCTATTAGGTAAATATTATCACTAACAAACTATGGATCAATGGTCTGAAATAAATTATTTTTATTGTTATTTTTATGGTACACGAAAACGAACGATTGGTAAAAAAAATCTCACCAAAACATTTATTTATTGACACAACAACAGCATTACACAGGGGTTGTTTATAATTTATGGTTATAAATAAATTATAAATATAAACTAAAGTGTATGCCAATTAAAGGTGTGCAAACGATTAGCCCATAAGACAAACACTCGTAAACTGCAAGATATTTAAAAAAGAGTTCATTAAAACGATTTTTTTAATTTAAATATAGATAAAACAACTTTTAGAATAAAATTTGAAAAAATAATCACCTCTCTTAAACATAAAAACCTAATTTAACGTAATTTACCGTCACTGTCATTGTCAAAAAGATATCAGATGTCATTTTACTATTACTGTACATTGTACTACTACTAACTTAAATTTTCCATAGCTTTTAAAGACTACAGGAAGTACTTTGATGATCAACAGTGAGTCTGTGACGAAATCATTTTTTTTCTGAAACCAGAAAAATTTAAATTATAACGTGGTAGCTCAGTTTGCTCCGTACCTTGGTTAACCGACCAACCCGACCCAAAAAGTCGAGCTGCAGCCATGTTCCTCATTGTGCTCGGATTGGCGACAGATTCGGTTGTCGCACTGGGACTCAACATAAACATGCGAAATACGGTGTTTAACACCTCTGCCCTCCCCTCTCGAGGGATTAACTACGGCGTGAGTTTATGTGCATGTATCAAATGCAATCAATAAGTAGGGCTGCTAAAGGTTTCTTAGTTTAACGAATAAAATTTCCAGGCCCTTGTATCTAAATTATAAGAGCTATGCAATATTTTTTTATTTTTTTACACATGTGCACTATCATTACAATCAAAGACCAATGCGATAGTGCAGTATCCGAACATAAACAACATCATTACAGACATCCAATATTAATAATTAAGATAAATATTTTTAAATAACAAAAAAAATCCAAACAAAAAATCAAAGACAAAAAAAAATCCAACAACAGTCAATCATTTATAGCAAAGACCACGCAAGGCAACTCTTGTAAATTGATTCAGAGAACAAAAGAATATGTCAGTGCGACCGGCTATTTGGTTGAGAGTGCGCAGTGCTCGCGTGAGAGGCGCCTCCTACAACAGTTTCGTTCGTCCACTTGGCTCACAGAACAACTTGGGCATCCTACGCTATAGCACTTACTCACTCACTTAAATAAATATGTCGTTATTGTAAGGTCCCTTCTAACTCCGAGTTCATTGTATCCCATCATTCCTAGAATAAATAAGGTCGGATATTTAAGAGGATAAAAGGGTACACTCCGTGAAGTTTGAGGTTACTCTAAGGATAATTTATTTACACAAAATACGACCATCCAGGAGGTCTTAAATATTTATAAAAATGTAGTTATACAAATTTTACTTGTAGCAAGCATGCAAAATCTAATCTAAATTTAATTTTCGTTTCTGTTTTTACTATTTCGGGGTGAAATTAATACTTTAATTGCTGATATATGTATTTTGAGTAATTTGAGATGAATGAAACGTTTAATTATAATCTTAGGCGTGATTTTAGAATAAGTATAAATTACAGTTTCATGCAACCAACGCCAAAAACATGGCCACATAAATAAAAATGTTCACTACTTCATGCCCTACAATGTAATGGAATGTAGCCTACCAGGGAGAGATCATGACATCCAAAGATATTTTATTCTTAAATTTTTGATAAGTAATTTAGAAGTTATGAGGGATCAAATGAACATACATACCTGTCAAAATCACCACCCTCCGTTTGGTTTGGCCGTAGTAAGATAAAACCTCATGTTGTACGCGGAGGAAATTCAAAGTCGAATTCATCTATGACCTGAGGAAAGTGCACAATACTTTGGGTACATTCTGCAGATGTTGTGGCAAGAGGTATGTGCAGCCAATTGGCATACGACCGCCGACAGCTACGCTAGAGATTCTGGGTTCCAATCCCGGCGGGGACCGGACTTTGTGTTATTTGCAAGACGCATTGTTTCGCTTACCGGTCTTGTGGATGTTGTATTCTTATCTATGTAGTTTATACCATATCGTTGCTAGCCTGTGACACAAGTTCTTACGATACTTACTGCAGGGCTGAGTCAATGTGTGTGTCGTGATGTGGTTTATTATTATTTGTATTCGAAATACTGGTACTTCTTCTCTTTTTCTTTACTTATAGCTTTAAAGATCGCTTATTGTATACTTTCTGGGACAACAGTACCTGGCTCCCACGAGACAGGCTGGTCTTAGTGTGGAAGCCGCTGGTCAATGTTTACTGAGTTTCTTGTAACTATCTTCTTGTCTTCTGATTAATCCTAGCTATTAAGAAACATTGCAATGGTTTGGCAAATCAATTGTAATAGGGAATATGCATGACTTTTTATTAATTATAATTCGATACCACATACTTACACAAATCCGTTAGATTTTCTCTAATATCTCACTTATTAACTAAGTTATAAAGCTTCAAAGCCGTTGGTTAGACAGAGAGATCCGATATGTACAGTGACGTCAAAGTACACAAGCGCCATACAAAGCAGATAGATATATTTACTTTTAATGGTTATATATCCCCGCTTTATCGATTAATTCTAATTCTGTTTTCACTATAAAAATACTGTTTCCATATACTTTACGAAAAATTTATTAAATAACCAAATTAAATTTTATGCATATTCCCTATTGTTGTTTTTGTTTGTAAATGTATTTACGGCTCTGGATACGAGTCCTTTTGATCCTTATCGTTATAATTCATTATTGAAGATGATAAATGAGATGAAGATGAACAATGGCAATGTTTAATCTGCCTACAGTAACATGCTAGTACGGTTACTGTAGGCTCTAAGGAGTTACTTGGGAGATGACGAAAAGAGCAGCCAAATCGTCTTATTTCACTTTCTCCACACTTGTACAGCACTACAGATATTTACTGGTTAAAACACAAGCATTTTACACATTGAATTCTGCTGATATACAAGAAAAGACAATAAAATAAGAAACTTCTAACTGACACTTCCCCGCCAAGTAAATCCATATTCCATATTCCGTATTGCCATATTCGGACGACAAAAAGCCACCCTAGAAACAAAACTTGGTGATATTGACAAACACTTTTAGTTAAATTAATATTATTCGCCGCAAAGAACTATATGCACGGCCATGGATAAACGTAACCTGTTTGGACTTTGTACCGTTCTTAATTTGTACAGCATAAGGATTGTTATCGCACTTGTCATGTGAAGCTTTATCCATGTGTCCATCTGTGCCTGCTAACAACGACAGCGCTTTAATTACAATGATAAGTGTTTCATTCATTTCCAGCTCGTTTCGTAGATATGTAATGCTCGAAGCGAAAACATTTAATTCATAAAACATTCAAAGAATCCCATTTAGTTTTACTTTAAAATTACCTTTAACGTTCGTGTGGTATACGGTGACACGATAAAGGAATTATTTTATCTTAATCATTATTTTTATTGCGTTTTTTTTTAAATGAAATTGTTTCAATTTTATTCGCTCGTTGGAAAACTACTAATTGTGGTTTTTAAGGTGGAATTTCATCACCAGGTCGTTTTAATTTGAGATATAAAAACCTAAATAAAATTGAATAAACGTGCACACGTAACAAAGGTCCATCCAAACATAGCATGGCGTTCGTGCGCGTCAGTACTAACGAACGTTCGTGCATTGCTTTGCGCGTAGCACGAACCTCTACAGATACGTTATAATTAAGTTAACGTTTTAATTTGTATGACACGACTAGCGCTACAATAGATTTTTAGGAAACTAGTCGAAGTCTCATACAAATTTGAACTTTAACTATAGCGTAACTACAGAGGTTCATGCTACGAGCACTGTGTACCTACAATGAGTTTTACCTTCGATTGCCGCTTGCGACTGCAGTTACAAATTTGTATGAAACTTTTTAAAGCGCCTCTAACGGATTGCTGAGGAATTAAGATTGCTCATACCAAATCACTGCAGTAATCTATGTTACCTGACGTGTAGGAAACTATGAGACTCATGGTAAACACACTGTTCTGAGTCCGCAGATTGCCGCATGTGGCACTGCCATACGAGAACGTGACGTGCCTTGGTTAACCGACCGACCAGATCCGACCAGGTCGAAGGTTCGTACGTTGTAGCTGCCATGTTTCTTCCCGAATAGTGAATTCAGATTCGCAACTTGTCAAACTGGGACTCAACATAAACATGCGAAATGCGGCGTGTATCATCAGCCTACCCCTCTCGAGGGATTAATTACTTATCTTATGCCAATTAATTGTTAGGACTGCTAAAGGCTTTTTAGTTCAAAGGAAAAAAAAAAGTCTAAAAACGAAAACCCGACTGCTGAAAACCGCTCTTTAAAATGTAAGAAGCAAGAAAATATTCTCATCTGAAATTGTCAAGTTGAGTATTTAATTTAGTGGTCATATGCCACGTACAGTATAAGGCAAACTTACTCACTTGTATTATTTTGTGTGAGGTGAGGTTTGGTATTTTATAATTTTAAACAAAAAATTTTTGTTTTCACTAATTTGAAACACTATGTAGTGAAAAAAGTTTGCGGTTTATGTTTTTTTGGGTAGGATTAGAGAGAATATCCGTTTAACTCACATCTAAGGCGTGATTCTTTCATCAATTATCGGTCGCAAGCAAATCCGCGAGTAAAAGCTAACAATGGTATATTATTTGGAATAAGCTTATTAGATACTTTAATTTGATATCAAACACGATCACTTTACACGAAAAAACTTTATTTGTTCATGACTTTATGTGATATAGAGGGCGCCCTACTCAATTTAATGTGACGTCAAATAGCTTATAACCAGCGGAGGATCGTTTCACATCTCATCGATACCTCAATTATAAATTTATAAACAGATGAACATTCATACATACATACCGGTTAAAATCTCGACCTCGGTAAACAGCCGACTGCTACGCTAGAGGTTCCGGGTTCGAATCCCGGCGGGGGCGGGACTTTGTGTTATTTGCAAGACACAATGTTTCTCTTACCGGTCTTGGATGTTGTATTCTTATTTATTAAGTAGATACCATATCTTTGCTTAGCACTTACTTACTTACTTGCGATACAAGTTCTTACGATACTTAGTGCAGGGCTGAATCAATGTGTGTGTCGTGATGTGGTTATTTATTTATTTAAAATCATAACCCTCGTTTTGCTTCGCCGTAGTAGGATAGTAAAATTATGTCAGTCCTTTTCTTCAGCAAAACGCTTTGGTATGTTAAAATAACCGTCAAATACATATTTACTTTGTCTTACCTTCTCCTATTTACTCGGTCTTTACCTTGTTTACAAAACGGGTGACTTTGCTATTTATTACTTACCAAGTCCATTTGGACTGGGTACTTTATTAAAACTAGACGACCGACCCGCCTCAGCTTCGATTGAGCAAACTCTTTTAGGAATGTCAACCTTAAATTTCCCGCTTAGGGGTTAAATTTTAAAAATTCATTTTAGCAGACAATTATAAACTCTACCAGTCAATTTTTTTAGACTTTAATAGTAGATGTGGCGGTGCACTGATCGTCAGGTCGAACCAGCTATTTCATAGGTTTTATTTTTGTATTGTTTATCTAAATTTGATTGATTAAAGTTAATTTAATTTGATTTTGTCTGATCTCTAATTTTATTTAGTTTGAGTTATCGAAGTAATTTTCATAATAATTTAATTAGTAATTTATACTATTCGCAAGATGACTTCGCCTTCGAAGGTTGCAGCAATGAATTAGAACTTAAATAAGTTTTTTGGGTCTCCTCAAATGAGTAGACTGCAGAATAATAATAGGATCTAAATTATTTTATTATTTAATTAAGGTTGGGAACAAAAAGTTCTGTTTTATTATTGTACATACACAACTATTCAGTATAATTTTGTACCACTTTAACAACAGGTTTTCCACCCTCAGATAGCCAAGCTGTTCCACTGTCGCCTTTAACAAATACATCCAATGCAGCTCTCCCAACAGCTTCAGCATCTTGAACCGGTAGATCAGTATTTTGCATTGCTTCATCCAGATCTGTATCATCAGGATCGACTACAGATTCCAGTAAAAGATCCGTCCTAGTCCAACCTGGACATATCGCCATCACTCTAACTCCAGTTTTTTTGTAATTTTGTTCGTGCCCCAAGCTTCTTGTGAATCCCATTACTCCAAATTTGGAAGCGTTGTACACAAAATAAAATGGGGTGATTCTGTAACCAAGAACTGATGATATGTTGATGATTGTTCCTCCCCTTCCACCTCTATCTTTCCTCATGTTGTTCCAAAACTTCAAAGATAATTCCACCGTTCCTATTAAATTTATTTCAATCGTTTTCCTTGCGTTTAGTTCATTGACTATACCAGCACTGTTAACTAAAACATCGACGTATTTGTAATTGTCGATGATTTTTTTAATCACGCTTTCTATGTCTTTTGTAACGTCACATTTATAAAACACAGCTTTATTTTGACCAAAATCTTCATTCAAAGTTTTAACTGCTTCGTTGCCTACATCATTAACATCTAGTATAATCACTTTCTTGGCTTCATTTTTCAGAAAGATTCTTGCTATTTCGTATCCAATGTTTCTTGCAGCGCCAGTAAGCACTACAATTTTATCTTTTAAATTTTTCTCCATTTGTTCTGTTTGGTAAACGAATCTTGAATGACAAATTTGAACAAAAAATGTAATTAAATACACTACATACAAACAGTTAGACAAGGCCGACGTGAATTAGTTCGAACTAAATCTAACTGCCGAATGTGTTTATCATTCGTGCGTCATTTAAAACAATAACCTTTGAATTCATTTAATTAGCACTAGCTCGTGAATTTGCTTAAATTTTCAGTTTTAAATATTCATAAATCTTAAAAAGTCTGTTTTTTGTTTGAGACAATGCCTTTTATTCGTACAATGCAATGATGTAATATAATTGTTGGCAATTGACGTGTTCTTGGCAAATAGATCGTCATAACTTTAACTGAAGTGAAAATGACTATTGGTGAGTCTTTTTTAAAATTGATTTCGTGGATCTAATAGCGACGTCTTTTCTTCTTTCGCGTAAACATGAGCAAATGTGCTATAAGTAACTGTCATTTGACGTTGATTTTTTATTTCCGGTCCGTATGCAAGCACTTGTGGGTGAGACGAACAACTGAAAAAATACAAGCTTCGGATGTGAATAAAGTAAATATCAGATAATCGCGGGAACTTCCTCGTTTGAAAACATCACAAATTAAAAGTAATTATTTAAAAATTATTATACACGTAGTGGCACACTTTCATTGCATTTTGAAAATTATATCTTGATGGTGGTGTTCGTTCCAGCCAACACTCGTTAGTAATGTCTTTAAGGGATGATTTAGATCAGCATTCTCGCCAGATTCAGCTCCCTGTTATATTTTTTTAATGGGGATATCTTAAATTCTTCCTGTGAGATCAAAATTTGAAACAACATTTTAGCCTATGGATGCAAAAATATTGAAATTATATCTTTAGTTATATAGGATATTTTATGATTTTTTCAAATGAAGAAGTTGCTGCGCCGCAACCTGAATTTTAGCGACATATTTTTTTTAAATCAACTGACAAATTTCAACTATAACATGTTTCGGATAAATTGACAAACTTTACCTCTATATTTATTAGTGATATAATTTATATTCAAAATAATAAATAGGTATAGAGTTTGTATCTTTTGTGATCAATTTTACTCGACTACGGGCCCGCAGAGCGAAACATAAGGGTAACGATTTCATGAGTCTATGTTTGCTTTGTGTTTCACATTAGCTTCTAAACTAATGAATCGATTTTGATTAATGAGATGTCAATCGACTGATATTCATGTCATTTGTGTCATTCGTTATAAAAAAATGGAGGAAGTGACATGAAAAAAAGTAATGCGTATTTTTTTTCCTCGCTGCCATATCGAGTGGGGTATCAAATGAAAGGGCTTAACTAGACATTTCAAATATATATATTTAGCTTTTACTGACAATTAAGGATAATTTCTATAAACTAACGTCTCAAATATGAACCAAATGTATTTCTCTCCGACCCTACCGAAAACATGCATCCATGGGTTGCGCTCTAATAAGTATGAAACAAAAAGTAGCAAATCTAAAATTGTTATGTATTAACTCTTCAATATAGTCATATTCGTATGCCCTAACAAATAAGATGATCGCCTAATACTGAACATACAAAATACGAATACAGCTGTTTTTCAAGAGTTGCATTTAAATTTTTGAACTTACTTTCAAATAATAACGTCAAGTTCGTAGCTAATGACGATTAAGAACGTGCATCATCTTGCTTGAAACAAGTATGAGATTTTGAGAGATAATCTCTTAGGAAGATTTTTGTCTTTGGTAATTTTTATTTGATACTCGTGAATTTGATATTATTTAAGAATGTATTATTTTTTAAAATGGTAAAAAGTGAAAAAAAAATATAGTAAAATGTTACCCGTTAAAAAAGGACGAGAATATAACAAAAATAAAAAGGGAAAAAAAATTACGGGAGATCTGAGGTCGGGAAGTGGAAGGGGTGAGTTTTAAGGGTAAAAAAGAGACCTACAACTTTTGTCATTACACTTTTTTCACATAACCTCAAAATTTTTGTGAAAAATTCATACAATCATTTTTTTATTTTTAGGTCCCTTTAACAACTTTGTCGTTTATTTTTTTCCATAGGACTTGTAATTTTGCTGGTAATCGAGATAAACCGTTTTTACCCTAAAACTCACCCCCTTCCACTTCCCGACCTCAGATCGCCCGTAAATTATTTTTCCTTTTATTTTTGTTACATTCTTGTCCTTTTTTAACGGGTTTCATCCTACTATAATTTTTATGGTTTCAAAAATTGTCGAACCTGGTCAAAAATGGAACGAATAGGAATTAATGTTATAGGAGCAATTAACTACAAGGGTGACAACCCTACAGTAAATAGATCTTATAATTTCTCGGCAGAACTATTGCAGCCAAGTCTGACCTTTTTAAAATAAAACAAAACTTCATAGTTGCGGATGGCATTTTTTTTTCACAGGCTGAAAATAAAATCTATGAATAAAATTTAAAAAAAATAAAAAATTTAATGCTTTCTCTTGCTATTTGTCTTTACAAAAATTACAATAGTTTTATTATTTAAGGGGGTTCATATTTTTAAAGGTAACTTTTAAAATGTGAATTAATATTTTCTTTTACCTATTCTATACTTATTAGCATTTAGCGTTTATTAGTAAACTTTGGTGACTTTATTCAATTAAGGTAACCGAATTATATTAAATTACTTTATTTCGACAGCTGGATCTCCACCTTCCGAAAGCCAAACAGTTCCACTATCACCTTTCATAAAGACTTCAACTGCCGCTTTCCCAACAGCATCAACCTCTTGATGTGGTTGACTCATAAAAAAATTATTACCTTCCTCAATCAGATCGGAATCTTCACTATCTAATACTGTTTCCGTTAAAAAGTCAGTCATAGTATAGCCAGGACATATCGCCAATACTCTAACCCCAGTTTTTTTGTAATTTTGTTCGTGCCCCAAGCTTTTTGTGAATCCCATTACTCCAAATTTGGAAGCGTGGTACACAGGACAAACTGGGGTGATTCTGTAACCAAGAATTGATGATATGTTGATGATTGTTCCTCCCCTTCCACCTCTATCTTTCCTCATGTTGTTCCAAAACTTCAAAGATAATTCCACCGTTCCTATTAAGTTTATTTCAATCGTTTTCCTTGCGTTCAGTTCATTGACTATACCAGCACTGTTAACTAAAACATCGACGTATTTGTAATTGTCGAAGATTTTTTTAATCACGCTTTCTATGTCTTTTGTAACGTCACATTTATAAAACACAGCTTTATTTTGACCAAAATCTTCATTCAAAGTTTTAACTGCTTCGTTGCCTACATCATTAACATCTAGTATAATCACTTTCTTGGCTTCATTTTTCAGAAAGATTCTTGCTATTTCGTATCCAATGTTTCTTGCAGCGCCAGTAAGCACTACAATTTTGTCTTTTAAATTTTTCTCCATTTGTTCTGTTTGGTAAACGAATCTTGAATGAAAAATTTGAACGAAAAATGTAATTAAATACACTACATACAAACAGTTAGACAAGGCCGACGTGAATGAGTTCGAACTAAATCTAACTGCCGAATGTGTTTATCATTCGTGCGTCATTTAAAACAATAACCTTTGAATACATTTAATTAGCACTAGCTCGTGAATTTGCTTAAATTTTCAGTTTTAAATATTCATAAATCTTAAAAAGTCTGTTTTTTGTTTGAGACAATGCCTTTTATTCGTACAATGCAATGATGTAATATAATTGTTGCCAATTGACGTGTTCTTGGCAAATAGATCGTCATAACTTTAACTGAAGTGAAAATGACTATTGGTGAGTCTTTTTTAAAATTGATTTCGTGGATCTAATAGCGACGTCTTTTCTTCTTTCGCGTAAACATGAGCAAATGTGCAATAAGTAACTGTCATTTGACGTTGATTTTTTATTTCCGGTCCGTATGCAAGCACTTGTGGGTGAGACGAACAACTGAAAAAATACAAGCTTCGGATGTGAATAAAGTAAATATCAGATAATCGCGGGAACTTCCTCTTTTGAAAACATCACAAATTAAAAGTAATTATTTAAAAATTATTATACACGTAGTGGCACACTTAAAAAAAAAATTCATTGCATTTTGAAAATTATATCTTGATGGTGGTGTTCGTTCCAGCCAACACTCGTTAGTAATGTCTTTAAGGGATGATTTGGATCAGCATTCTCGCCAGATTCAGCTCCCTGTTATATTTTTTTAATGGGGATATCTTAAATTCTTCCTGTGAGATCAAAATTTGAAACAACATTTTAGCCTATGGATGCAAAAATATTGAAATTATATCTTTAGTTATATAGGATATTTTATGATTTTTTCAAATGAAGAAGTTGCTGCGCCGCAACCTGAATTTTAGCGACATATTTTTTTAAATCAACTGACAAATTTCAACTATAACATGTTTCGGATAAATTGACAAACTTTACCTCTATATTTATTAGTGATATAATTTATATTCAAAATAATAAATAGGTATAGAGTTTGTATCTTTCGTGATCAATTTTACTCGACTACGGGCCCGCAGAGCGAAACATAAGGGTAACGATTTCATGAGTCTATGTTTGCTTTGTGTTTCACATTAGCTTCTAAACTAATGAATCGATTTTGATTAATGAGATGTCAATCGACTGATATTAATGTCATTTGTGTCATTCGTTATAAAAAAATGGAGGAAGTGACATGAAAAAAAGTAATGCGTATTTTTTTTCCTCGCTGCCATATCGAGTGGGGTATCAAATGAAAGGGCTTAACTAGACATTTTAAATATATATATTTAGCTTTTGCTCGCGACTTCGCTTGCATACAACTGACAATTAAGGATAATTTCTATAAACTAACGTCTCAAATATGAACCAAATGTATTTCTCTCCGACCCTACCGAAAACATGCATCCATGGGTTGCGCTCTAATAAGTATGAAACAAAAAGTAGCAAATCTAAAATTGTTATGTATTAACTCTTCAATATAGTCATATTCGTATGCCCTAACAAATAAGATGATCGCCTAATACTGAACATACAAAATACGAATACAGCTGTTTTTCAAGAGTTGCATTTAAATTTTTGAACTTACTTTCAAATAATAACGTCAAGTTCGTAGCTAATGACGATTAAGAACGTGCATCATCTTGCTTGAAACAAGTATGAGATTTTGAGAGATAATCTCTTAGGAAGATTTTTGTCTTTGGTAATTTTTATTTGATACTCGTGAATTTGATATTATTTAAGAATGTATTATTTTTTAAAGTGGTAAAAAGTGAAAAAAAATTATAGTAAAATGTTACCCGTTAAAAAAGGACGAGAATATAACAAAAATAAAAAGGGAAAAAAAATTACGGGAGATCTGAGGTCGGGAAGTGGAAGGGGTGAGTTTTAAGGGTAAAAAAGAGACCTACAACTTTTGTCATTACACTTTTTTCACATAACCTCAAAATTTTTGTGAAAAATTCATACAATCATTTTTTTATTTTTAGGTCCCTTTAACAACTTTGTCGTTTATTTTTTTCCATAGGACTTGTAATTTTGCTGGTAATCGAGATAAACCGTTTTTACCCTAAAACTCACCCCCTTCCACTTCCCGACCTCAGATCGCCCGTAAATTATTTTTCCTTTTATTTTTGTTACATTCTTGTCCTTTTTTAACGGGTTTCATCCTACTATAATTTTTATGGTTTCAAAAATTGTCGAACCTGGTCAAAAATGGAACGAATAGGAATTAATGTTATAGGAGCAATTAACTACAAGGGTGACAACCCTACAGTAAATAGATCTTATAATTTCTCGGCAGAACTATTGCAGCCAAGTCTGACCTTTTTAAAATAAAACAAAACTTCATAGTTGCGGATGGCATTTTTTTTTCACAGGCTGAAAATAAAATCTATGAATAAAATTTAAAAAAAATAAAAAATTTAATGCTTTCTCTTGCTATTTGTCTTTACAAAAATTACAATAGTTTCACCAAAATGCGATACATATTTTTAAAGGTAACTTTTAAAATGTGGATTAATATTTTCTTTTACCTATTCTATACTTATTAGCATTTAGCGTTTATTAGTAAACTTTGGTGACTTTATTCAATTAAGGTAACCGAATTATATTAAATTACTTTATTTCGACAGCTGGATCTCCACCTTCCGAAAGCCAAACAGTTCCACTATCACCTTTCATAAAGACTTCAACTGCCGCTTTCCCAACAGCATCAACCTCTTGATGTGGTTGACTCATAAAAAAATTATTACCTTCCTCAATCAGATCGGAATCTTCACTATCTAATACTGTTTCCGTTAAAAAGTCAGTCATAGTGTAGCCAGGACATATCGCCAATACTCTAACCCCAGTTTTTTTGTAATTTTGTTCGTGCCCCAAGCTTTTTGTGAATCCCATTACTCCAAATTTGGAAGCGTGGTACACAGGACAAACTGGGGTGATTCTGTAACCAAGAATTGATGATATGTTGATGATTGTTCCTCCCCTTCCACCTCTATCTTTCCTCATGTTGTTCCAAAACTTCAAAGATAATTCTACCGTTCCTATTAAGTTTATTTCAATCGTTTTCCTTGCGTTTAGTTCATTGACTATACCAGCACTGTTAACTAAAACATCGACGTATTTGTAATTGTCGAAGATTTTTTTAATCACGCTTTCTATGTCTTTTGTAACGTCACATTTGTAAAACACAGCTTTATTTTGACCAAAATCTTCATTCAAAGTTTTAACTGCTTCGTTGCCTACATCATTAACATCTAGTATAATCACTTTCTTGGCTTCATTTTTCAGAAAGATTCTTGCTATTTCGTATCCAATGTTTCTTGCAGCGCCAGTAAGCACTACAATTTTGTCTTTTAAATTTTTCTCCATTTGTTCTGTTTGGTAAACGAATCTTGAATGAAAAATTTGAACGAAAAATGTAATTAAATACACTACATACAAACAGTTAGACAAGGCCGACGTGAATGAGTTCGAACTAAATCTAATTGCCGAATGTGTTTATCATTCGTGCGTCATTTAAAACAATAACCTTTGAATACATTTAAGTAGCACTAGCTCGTGAATTTGCTTAAATTTTCAGTTTTAAATATTCATAAATCCTAAAAAGTCTGTTTTTTATTTGAGACAATGCCTTTTATCCATACCATACAACACTGTTATGTAAATTTGTCCAATTGACGTGTTCTTGGCAAACAAATAGTCATAACTGTATCTTAAGTGAAAATTACTATTGGTCTTTTAAAATTGATTGAGTGGATTTGCTGAACCTAATCATCCCAAATTTAGTTGAATGGTAGATTGCACGTCCATACAGAATTGAAGCTAAATTGATAATAGTGCCTCCCTTCCCACCTCTATCTTTATCCATCTATTACATACATAAACATAAACTCACGCCGTCATCCCTCGAGAGGGGTGGAGGGGTTGGGGGTTCTCAATATAAACATGCGAAATGCGGTGTGTAACACCACATCCATCTATTTCTACCTCGGAAAAAAATACAAACATTTTGACCGGATAAATAAGTCGTTTGACGTCACATGCGAATCAGGGACCACAGACGTTACGTGTTAAAACAAGTAAACTTTAAAAAAAGCTTTTTCAAAAAGCACTGCTGTCAGTTTTGATCTCTGTTTCAATGTCATAACGTTTCATATAATATTTTCAACGTCAGTAAACTTCTCCATTGCCAGAATAAACACCAGGATACAACACCAGAGCAGAGTTTTGAGAATCAAAATTACTTTATTCCATCAACTTAAAAGAAAGTACGTAGAATCGTGAAATGAATTTAATTTTTTCTTAAAAATGACTCGATCACGGTTCGGAAGATGCTGTCGGGGATGACACCGGCAAGAAACCCCAGATTCTGTAACGTGTTATATGAACATGTTGTTATACTTATAGCCACTACATCTTATATTCTTACAGTCTAGGGTGAGAGACTGCGATAAAGCTCATGTCACAATATATGTCTTGTAGTGACATAACAAATATGTACCATACTAGTCCGTAACATACATGCTACTCACATGGAACAAGTAATTATAGGAGCAGCATGCATGAACCACCAACTGTTCGGACCTGGTTTTAAACTAATTTAATGTTTGTTTTAGTCTTAGTATAAAAATAAAAATAAAAAAAGTTACTGGCTAGTAGGCAAAGAGCGAAATCACAGCCCTCTCTTTTAAGATGGTTAGTCAAGAACATTTAAGAAATTTCAAACGAATATCTATTTAGGTAAAGATCGAACTTTTATTTCCATTAATGCGCCAACTTGACTTATCGTCGAATGAACATGTCGTTGGGCGGTCGTATATTTAGGCTGATCGAGATTTGCCTGGGCATCATGGTTATCGAGATGCCTAATATAAGGTTGGGCAATTTTCTGTTTGTCGATTATTTTATGTTACAAATTAGCAAAGAGTTAACTCGCCTATGTAAAATTGTTCAGGTGATCGGTGCGAGCCAAAATCGACATTATTTTACTATCTTCGATTCCTGCTAGTGACCCTTGTTAAATTAGAAATTAAGCCTCTATAGTTTTTACTTATTTTGGTTCTAAGGATATATGTTAGGTTCTTTTATAAACATCTAACATAACATAAACTCACGCCGTAATAAATCCCTCGAGAGGGATAGGCAGAGCTGTTAAACACCGCATTTCGCATGTTTATGTTGAGCCCCAGTGTGACAGGTTGCGAATCTGTCACCTCTATCCGGGCACAGTGAGAAACATGGCAACCCGAGACTCTATCGGGTCGGAGCGGTCGGTTAACCAATGCACGTAACAAACTGAGCTATCACGTCCTCTATAGTTCTCCTATAGTTTGTCTTGTAAATTTATTATTAATCAGTGTAGGGTATATAATAACAGTAAGATGGCAACCGTTTCTGATGCTGCAACATCAGTAGGACACTCCTCAAATACATGCAGTAGCAGTATTTAAACCGGTTAGTCGGAATTAAGATTATTCGATGAAAATTTTAAAATAATTTATACTTCACAACTTTAATTGCTATTTTAGTTAGTGCTTTGTTAAATGTATGTACAACATTTTACAAAATTATTTTTGTTAAAAGTGGGGCAATTTTTAGTAACCGACTTCAAAAAAGAAGGAGCATTCTTTTAACTAATTTCCTTGTAAGCGGCTTGTAATTCCAAAAAATGATAAATTTTATATTCATTTTAGCGCAACTTTTCGGAGTCGGATTTATTTTT
Organism: Choreutis nemorana; assembly: GCA_949316135.1. Taxonomy (NCBI): domain Eukaryota; kingdom Metazoa; phylum Arthropoda; class Insecta; order Lepidoptera; family Choreutidae; genus Choreutis; species Choreutis nemorana. The sequence continues at coordinate 8,857,172 of OX438612.1, forward strand.
AATTATTTCGTTACACTTTGAACCGTATAAGAATTAAATACTTTTAGAATCGCAAAAGTCCATGAACTAATTGAAAGATATTACAAAATGGAAGCTTTTTTTCTTTATTCATTTATCGAGCAGGACACACAGCCAGGCTCAAGCAAAAAGCACAGGGCGTTAGCTAAACGGCTGTCTATTCGTACGAACGCTAGTAAGAAGAAATACAAAGCTCAGCTCAGAAGTTAAGATGTTTGGTCTGTTTCGATTCCCCGAATCAAAAGTTATGAGGGGTAAAAGTGGGGATGAACAATGGAATGCCCGCAAACATGCAGTGGGTTTTTAAATTTGTAATTTAAGTTTTATTACTACTCTAAAATGAATTAGCGCTTTTGTTGAATTTTAAACCATCTGTGATAGAGTAGCGACTTTTTAAATATTCAATTCTTTTATTTATTAATAATTGTTAGATTTTACGAATTGTAAATGAAAATGAATGTACTGTATTTTCAAAAAATCAAATTACGGAAGTTTTTGTCCGATTTACCTCAAAAACAGTATTTTGATTATTCGAACAGCATTGTTTGAAAAATTACGATTTGAAAGTGCATATTTTAAATGTGTATAAATCTAAAATATTTCGACTTACCTTGAATTTGACCTTACTTATCCATATAAAGAAAATATGCGTCTTAACCTCTAAATACCCTCTGTTATAGTATGATATCTTAATCTTTAAAAAAATATTCAGTTTGTCACATGCCCAAGTCACATGTATATAATTACCATGTCAATTCCCTGACGCACATTGTGACTTTATTCGAAATGCAAATAATGTTCATTTTTCTACTTGACGTTTGATTTTAAAGATAAATAAATCATTTACATTTTTTATTGTAAAATATTAGGGTTCCGTACCAAAGGATTATAATCGAGACCCTATTATTAAGGATTCGCTGTCCGTCTTTCTGTGTGTATTTCATATATGGTAATATCTCATAAACCCCAGCTGTGGGCTGTCTACGCTTTGCTGGGAGCGAAGTCTGAAACCGCTTTCTTACTACCTCCTATTTCTTCTGATTAAGTTCGTTGCGGGTCCCAAGACAGCCGATAGGGTGTCCGGACACAGCCTGTGCGTCATTGCACAGCTGCATTATTAATTGATCATTCGATCAAAGGACGCCACTGTTGATCCTGGTGTACAGGAGTTGCAGTGGTGGGACAGAGTGGCGGGTTTGCCTCAAAAAAATTAGCTAGTAGTATAAAAGTGGTAAATTTGGTAACCTTTTAGATGGCTGAGAATTTGACAATGAGATTTGGATTACTTAATTTCGACGGCTGAGTCTCCTTCTTAAAGCCAAGCAGTTCCGCTGTCCCCTTTCATAACGCGTCAAATGTCGCTTTTCCTGCAATTCATCACAAACGTAAGAGGTTATAATATCAATAAATATACCGAACTAGGTATAATGTTTAATGTAGAATGCTAACCCTCACAGAGAAGATGCTTTAATACATATATATTTTGATTTCATTTAGTTGATGTCATAATTTATTTAAATTTTACAATACGAGTACTGTTAACTGTCATATCATAGCAATCGGTATATTATGTTATTTCTTAAAACTTACGATGCGATCAAGCCGCATGTGGCTTTTTAACATACAAAATAAATGTAATCTACAGAAAATTCTTAGAAGTTGCATGTGCAGTCACTCGAAAACTGATATCTTATGTATCGTATTACGCATTGCTATAACACATAACATATCACAAACCCACGCCGTAATTAATCCCTCGAGAGGGGTATCCAGAGGTGTTAAGCACAGCATTTCGTTTGTTTATGTTGAGTCCCAGTGGGACAGGTTGCGGTTGTCGCCACAATACGGGCACAATGAGTATTGTGGTAGCTATAATCTACAGGTCGGGTCGGTCAGTTAACCAAGGCACGTAACAAACTGAGCTACTACGTCCTTGCCTTGCTAAGGTTTTAGTATACCAATTATATAGTTTATAATATACTTCCAGTCGCCGCAACCAACACGATTAAAAATCGCGTTGTGACTTCCTAGCGAAAAGGTCTACCTAATTTAAGAACCTTCAATTATTCTTCTGAAGAATTGTGATTTAGTACCGACGATATTCTTGTAAGTTAACAAAAGCAAACGCGTTCGATAAAAGAAAAATGTTCAAGAAACAGAAATAGACAAAATAAAAACAAACACACGGACAGGAAATTAAAATATTTATTAAATTTTTATACCAGAAACCAAACAAGAGAATGATCAGGTAAAAATCCAGAAATTATAATGTTTTGTCTTCATTTTTATTTATTTTTCTCGGAAACCAGTAGTTTAATATTTTAATTTAAATTAACAAATAATAATCCAATTACCATTTAAGTTTCCACTGATTGACTGACATTTAGAATTGAAGCAGAAAAATTAAATCACAATAAACATTAAAATCACAAATTGAATAATAATAATTAACGTCACAAACAAAGTAACGTTCAAATCAACCAAAATAAATACATGGAGGTATAATGATAAATAATAAATGGAATAAATTTAAAAACTCGTTATTCAGTAAAGTGGAATAAAGAATCGTTGGAAAAATCTTTTCATCAAATATCTGTTACATTGATGACAGGATATGTAGGATGAGGAATAGTCTTACAAAATTCTTACAAACAATCGATTTTATTAAAATGTATTCAATGAAATGTTAGTTTTCGGATGGCTGAATAAGGATTTTTTTTTTCATTGAAAGTTTCAAGTTCTATTTCAGAGAGAATTTAAAAGCTCTTAATTGAAGTGTTGAATATTTTGATTTCTTTTGGAAACGACATGACCAGATATATTTTTTAAGTAAGATAAGTTAAAATTTTGAGTAAATTTTAACCACATCTATAAGAAAACCGCATTCAAAAACTAAAAAAATGAAATCTTTTCGAACTTTGGAGAATTTTAATAACTCTACTTTCTCTGCTGGATTGCCAGCTTCTAATAGCCAAACAGTTCCACTATCACCTTTCACAAAAACTTCAACTGCCACCTTCGCGACGGCATCTGCTTCCTGGGGTGGTAGACTCAAGTAAAAATCGTAAGCCCTCTTCATCAGATCAGAATCTTCTTTATCTAACACGTTCTCTGCTATCATGTCCGTCATGGTCATGCTAGGACATATCGCCATCACCCTTACTCCTGTTTTATTGTAATTTTGTTCGTGGCCTAAGCTTTTCGTAAATGCAAGTACCCCGGCTTTAGTAGAGTGGTACACAGGATATAAAAAGTGAGAAGTGCATATTTACTATATTTTGGGCGTGCTATTAATCAAGATAAACCATGGATACCAAAGTTTTTTTGTGTTTCGTGCTATGCTACTCTGATATCTTGGTTGAATGGAAACAAGACGTCAATGCCATTTGCCGTACCAGCATTATGGCGTGAACCTAGTAATCATTTCAATGATTGCTACTTTTGCTTGACTGACATACGTGGTTTTACAAAGAAAATCAAGCATAACATCAAGTACCCTGACGTTCCTTCAATGTCGAAACCAGTACCTCACAGTGAAGAGATGCCTCCTCCTTTACCTCCCTCCAAAAATCAAATTGAGATTACAGAAGAGCCTGATTTGTCAAATGTTATAGAATATAATAACGGAGAGAGCGAAGATCCTGAGTTTTACCTTCAACAAGTTCTCTTGGCCGTCCACGTCTGATAAATCAAAATCAATTAAATGATTTGATAAGAGACTTAAATTTATCGATTAGGTAAGCTGAATTACTAGGATCTAGGCTAAAAGAGTGGAATTTGTTGGCTCCTAACACAAACGTGACTGTGCAACGAAAACGAAATAAAGAGCTGGCTTCATTTTATTCAACTTTTGAAAACGTATGTTACTGTAACGATATAGAAACTTTGATGAGTGAGTTAAGCATTCCTTACGAAACGCAAGACTGGCGTTTATTTATTGATGGTTCAAAAACAACTCTGAAAGCGGTATTGCTGCACAATGGCAATAAGTATGCGTCAGTACCAATAGCATATTCAACTGTTTTAAAAGAAACGAACGAAACTTTGAAAGCCATATTAAATTTAATAAAATACAAAGATTTCGGCTGGAAGTTATAGCTATTTTGCTCGGATTACAGGGTGGATTTACTAAATACTGTTGTTTTCTTTGTATGTGGGACAGCAGAGCCACAGAAAAGCACTGTACTACTAGAGTATGGCCAGAAAGATCAGAGTTTGTTTGTGGAAAATCTAATGTGAAACATATACCATTGATAGATCCTAAAAAAGTCATTTTACCACCACTCCACATAAAACTTGGTTTGATGAAAAATTTTGTGAAGGCTATGAATAAAGAGGGAGATGGCTTTTTATATTTAAAAACAGTATTTTCAAAGTTAAGTGATGCAAAACTCAAAGAAGGAATATTTGTAGGACCACAAATACGCACATGGATGAAAGACCCAAATTTTGAGAAAAAGCTTACTGACAAGGAACTTGATGCCTGGTTATCGCTGAAAGCAGTTATTAAAGGGTTTTTAGGGAACCACAGGGCCGAAAATGCGAAAAAGCTAGTAGACGACATGTTAGAAGCATATAAAAAGTTGGGTTGCAGAATGTCGTCAAGAATTCACTTCCTTCATTCTCACTTTTCTTTTTTCCCATCTAATCTTGGTGCAGTCAGTGATGAGCAAGGTGAGAGGTTCCACCAGGATGTAAAGAAGCTTGAAGAACGATTTCAAGTTCGTTGGGATACAACTATGCTAGGCGATTACTGCTGGCGTTTAAAACGAGAAGATCATTCAAAGCACAAAAGAAAAAGTTAAAGTTTTGCGACCTTTTGTGGTAAAACTTTTTATATTGTTTTTTTTTTTTTAACCTTAATGATAAAATTAAACTTGGTTAATGTGAAAAAATCTGGTTGATTTAACTAATTTTCTTTAAAATATGTTTTAGCATTTAAATTTTTAGTAAAATTTGCCACATTCTTATGGAAGAAAAATGAGACGTGATGAATGGAAATTTTGTATGTATTTTTAATGAACTAATTCTAATTCTAATGTAATTTCAAAGCGGGTACTCATTTTTTTTTTCATTTGTAACGCAGTGTTATTATTTGGAAAACACTTTCTATTTCTTTTGTAACGTCACACTTGTAAAAGACAGCTTTGTTTTGACCAAATTTGTCATTCAACGTCTTGGCTGCTTCTTCGCCTATTTCATTAATATCAAGTATGATCACTGTTTTTGCCTCATTTTCAAGAAAGTGTTTCGCAATTTCAAAACCAATATTTCTCGCAGCTCCAGTTAGTACAATCGTTTTGTCTTTTAAATTTCTCTCCATTCTTACTGACGGACGATTCAAAAATGGCTAAATCGAAAAAACAACTACAATACGGTTTTTAAACAGTTTTTCAAGGTCTAGGATAATTTAAAATACGGCAGTTTTCATTGACCTGTCAATCAAGCTTCTGTCTTTTTCATTATTAAAATTCCTCGTGAATCTCATTTAGCTCTAGATTTATAAGATATATTTTTTTAAACTATTTAATTACAGTACTTTTAATAAATTAAAAAAAAAAAGGAAACTTGTATCTATATTATATAAAGAGAGTATCCGACTGACTGACTCATCAACGTGGAGACGAAACTCCAGAGCATAGAAATTTTGACTATAGGTGCCTTTTTTAACTAGATAAGTAATAAGAAAGGATTTTCGAAATTTTTACCTTTAAGTGTTTTAAATAGGGGTTGAAAGTTTGTATGGATTTTTCTACATTTCTGATCGACTAAGTGAAAAGGTTTCAATATTCAACCCCTAGGGTGAAATATAAGGGTTGAGAGATTAAGAATTTGGCTCACTCACTCATCAGTATAGAGGCGACAACTCTGTATTTTTAACCCCCGACCATTTAACGTGTGTGTCTATGTGTCTATCTGTGGCATCGTAACATCCAAACGGATGCACCGATTTTGATGCGGTTTTATTTGTTTAAAAGCCGGAGTAATCGAGATGGTTGTTAGATATAATTTGTATAGATCTGATCACTGTTTGAAAATCACCAGCTCATTTACCGTTTATAGAAAGATTAGCTAACTTTCTTAGGTCCGATTGATTTTAAATTTAGTGTATGTGATGAAATTTTGGTATTTCCATCGTATGGTAACATTTACCTGATGCTGTAGCACCAAGCAGTCTGCGAGACACCCAACTCCTCAGAAACTTGCAGTAGATAAAGCGCGTTTGGGATCACAATAATGGGTTTAAAGATGGTAGTTGTTAGATAAATTGATGATGATGATGATGATGATAATGCTATTTAAAAATAATGTGTATGGTATTTGCGTAAGGGTCTTTAATCTTTTGCCAAATGATTTTAAAGGACAACCTTTTAATGTTTTTAAGAGAAACCTTAACAAATGGCTGTTGAAAAATTGTTTTTATAGTGTTGAGGAATTTGTAAACCATATACAATTTGAAAAACAAAAATAGTTATTTATGGATGTTGTAATTTAATTTTTATTTTTATTTAATTTTGAATATATTGACACTGAGTTAGGTTAGGTTAATAACATTGTAGTATAAATGACGTACCCGTAATAATTTAATAGTCGAATTATAATTTTATAGAGACTAAATAATTTGTTAGATTGCAATTTGAATTAATAATATTACGTCCCACTTACATTTGTACGCCTGCATGGCAGATTTTTGTTGACAATTGTAAATTACTAACATCTTACTAACACGAAAATCAGACAAATAAATATATTTTTCTTTATATCATTATCATCAGCTAATTACCTAAATAAAAAGATTCCACTACCTTACAGCACATAGAACGGTTGAATAGATAGTTAGAGATTCAGTTTACCTATCTACTAATGATTTAGTGGTACTTCCATTATCTGGTAGTCTGGTAGCTGCAGCACCAAACAGTTTTCAGGATACCAAACTCTTCAGCAATTTACAGCAAATAGAGCGTGTTTGGGATCATTAGAACGGTATAAATGAGTTGATGTTAGATGGATAAAGATGTTGATAATAATCATTATCATCAGATCATTACCTTATTGAATCAAAGAATTCAATAACTTCCACATGTCCTATTGGTTTGAAGTTTGGTGTGCCTACTGCTACTTGATTGGTATTTCCATAACATGGTAATCATGGCTTGATGCTGCATTGCGGAATATGTACGGTGTCTCGCTGTGTGACAGAGTGAGGAATAGTGTGACAAAGAGTTTGGGGAGTAAGAAGACCTAGTGAAGAGGATTGAAAGAAGCATGTTGAGATGATTTTGACATGTCCAGAGGATGGATGATTGTAGATGTGCGAAAGCTGTGTAATGTGGTGAAGTGGGTGTGAGGGCAGATAAGGGTAGACCTAGGCGGACCTGGACCACCTGGACCAGATTAGTTGCGGTTTGAAGAAAGACCTGATCAAAAGCAACCGTCTTTTGTGTATGGGGAGATGCATGAATTTGGAGAAAATGAAAGATATTTGGAAGGATATTTGAGTTGGTGAGCCATTGTCTCTGCCTACCCCTTTGGGGACATAGGCGTGAGTTTGTGTCTGTGAGGAAAAAGGGAGATAAATCATATCGTGTCAGTAGGTTCTTAGTTTATAAATTAAATTAAATTAAAAATCCATTACTCAATGAGTTAGAAATAGATGGTCGAAGTTTACGTATTTTACACGGAACGTTGAATGACGAATTTGGGGATAACAAAGCTTTGTTTTACAAATGCGATATTACAAAAGACATCAATAGTGTGTACCAAAATATAATCGATAACTACGAATATCTTGATGTTCTAGTCAACTGTGCCAGTCTGGTCGATGAGCTTAATGCAGAGAAAGCAATCAAAATAAACTTGATTGCGACTGTATAATTATCTTTGAAATTTTGGAATGAGGAAAGATAGAGGTGGGAGGGGAGGCACTATTCAATTGAGCTTCAATACTAGGTTTCGGAATATTTTCTGTAAAACCAATCTACCACTCACCCAAATTTGGGGTGATTGGGTTCACCAAAGGCTTGGGACATGAACACAATTCCAATAAAACTGTATTATAGTGAAGATTCCGATCTGATTGTGGAAGCTGATAATTTTTCTATGAGTCAATCACATCAAAATGTTGATGCTGTGGGGAAAGCGGCAGTTGAAGTCTTTATGAAAGGTGAAAGTAGAACTATTTAGCTTTCGGAATGAAGTAATACGATCTCATTCGGTTAACTTAATTGAATTAAATAACCAAACGAACAATGTAGGTAATAAGGTAAAAGAAAAGACTAACTTATATTATTACCGTCACCTTTTTTTTTTTTTCAGAATTTGATGAAATTATTGTTATTTTTTGAAAAGACAAATAGCAAAAATAAGCATAAAAATTTTTGGATACCTTTTTATTAGTAGAATGTATTTTCTTTAAATAAAAGTCTCAAGATGAAAAAACAGCATCCGCAATTGTGGCATTTTGTTTTAATGAAAAAGATCAGACTTGGCTGCCCATGTCCAGCGGTCAGATTTAAATATTCATATGCTTGAGTGGAGAGATCCCCAGAAATTATAATCATGTTAAAATCACCAATCAATAAGATATGTTTAATGTGGGAAACCCATGCAATAGCAGAGTTTAAGTAACCAAATAGGGTATCTATATTACAATAGGAGCGTTAGCGGTATACGATACGGTATTACAATAGGAGCGTTAGCGGTATACGATACGGTATTTTTTAGCCAACCCTATCAAGATTATTATAACTGGTGACACATTTAATTTTAGCAGAAGTATTCTTACCTGGTCGACTGGTCGAAGTTCTTGTTGGTATTAGTTGGTTGGTATTCAAAGTGTGGTACATTTATTGAGTTTGCATTTGGTACACATTTGAGACGTTCGTTTTAAGAAATTATCCAAATTATCTTTGTTTCGGCCAATACTCAGGGGAAGTGGAAATTTCTCATTTTTTATCTTGGCGATATCAGTACGATTATTTTGTTTTCTCAGCATCTGATCTCATACGAAAAATTTAAGGTAACTTATTGCACATTTGCTCATGTTTACGCGAAAGAAGAAAAGACGTCGCTATTAGATCCACTCAATCAATTTTAAAAGACTCACCAATAGTAATTTTCACTTGAGATAAAGTTACGACTATTTATTTGCCAAGAACACGTCAATTGGCTACATTAACATAACAGCGTTGCATTTTACAGATAAAAGGCATTGTCTCAAACAAAAAACAGACTTTTTAAGATTAATAAATATTTAAAACTGAAAATTTAAGCAAATTCACGAGCTAGTGCTACTTAAATGTATTCAAAGGTTATTGTTTTAAATGACGCACGAATGATAAACACATTCGGCAGTTAGATTTAGTTCGAACTTATTCACGTCGGCCTTGTCTAACTGTTTGTATGTAGTGTATTTAATTACATTTTTTGTTCAAATTTGTCATTCAAGATTCGTTTACCAAACAGAACAAATGGAGAAAAATTTAAAAGACAAAATTGTAGTGCTTACTGGCGCTGCAAGAAACATTGGATACGAAATAGCAAGAATCTTTCTGAAAAATGAAGCCAAGAAAGTGATTATATTAGATGTTAATGAAGTAGGCAACGAAGCAGTTAAAACTTTGAATGAAGATTTTGGTCAAAATAAAGCTGTGTTTTATAAATGTGACGTTACAAAAGACATAGAAAGCGTGATTAAAAAAATCTTCGACAATTACAAATACGTCGATGTTTTAGTTAACAGTGCTGGTATAGCCAATGAACTAAACGCAAGGAAAACGATTGAAATAAACTTAATAGGAACGGTGGAATTATCTTTGAAGTTTTGGAACAACATGAGGAAAGATAGAGGTGGAAGGGGAGGAACAATCATCAACATATCATCAGTTCTTGGTTACAGAATCATCCCATTTTATTCTGTGTACCACGCTTCCAAATTTGGAGTAATGGGATTCACAAGAAGCTTGGGGCACGAACAAAATTACAAAAAAACTGGAGTTAGAGTGATGGCGATATGTCCAGGTTGGACTAGGACGGATCTTTTATTGGAATCTGTAGTCGATCCTGATGATACAGTTCTGGATGAAGGAATTCAAAATCTACCGGTTCAAGATGCTGAAGCTGTTGGGAGAGCTGCATTGGATGTATTTGTTAAAGGCGACAGTGGAACAGCTTGGCTATCTGAGGGTGGAAAACCTGTTGTTAAAGTGGTACAAAATTATACTGAATAGTTGTGTACGTACAATAATAAAACAGAACTTTTTGTTCCCAACCTTAATTAAATAATAAAATAATTTAGATCCTATTATTATTCTGCAGTCTACTCATTTGAGGAGACCCAAAAAACTTATTTAAGTTCTAATTCATTGCTGCAACCTTCGAAGGCGAACTCATCTTGCGAATAGTATAAATTACTTATTAAATTATTATGAAAATTACTTCGATAACTCAAACTAAATAAAATTAGAGATCAGACAAAACCAAATTAAATTAACTTTAATCAATCAAATTTAGATAAACAATACAAAAATAAAACCTATGAAATAGCTGGTTCGACCTGACGATCAGCGCACCGCCACATCTACTATTAAAGTCTAAAAAAATTGACTGGTAGAGTTTATAATTGTCTGCTAAAATGAATTTTTAAAATTTAACCCCTAAGCGGGAAATTTAAGGTTGACATTCCTAAAAGAGTTTGCTCAATCGAAGCTGAGGCGGGTCGGTCGTCTAGTTTTAATAAAGTACCCAGTCCAAATGGACTTGGTAAGTAATAAATAGCAAAGTCACCCGTTTTGTAAACAAGGTAAAGACCGAGTAAATAGGAGAAGGTAAGACAAAGTAAATATGTATTTGACGGTTATTTTAACATACCAAAGCGTTTTGCTGAAGAAAAGGACTGACATAATTTTACTATCCTACTACGGCGAAGCAAAACGAGGGTTATGATTGTAACCGGTATGTATGTATGAATGTTCTTAAATTTACAATTGAGGTATCGATGAGATGTGAAATGATTGTCCGCTGGTTATAAGCTATTTGACGTCACATTAAATTGAGTAGGGCGCCCTCTATATCACATAAAGTCATGAACAAATAAAGTTTTTTCGTGTAAAGTTTATTGTATTTACATTATTTTGTAATGTATTTATATATTGTATTACTTATTTTTATTTTTCTTGCAGTTTACTAGTATCCTATGGGCCAATGGTTTGCACATCTTTAATTGGTATACCCTTTGATTTATATTTCTAATTCATTTATAACCATACATTGTAAAGTACCCCTGTGTAATGCTGGTGTTGTTCCAATAAATAAACTATAGTAGATATTGCAGGTCTGTTTCGTAGTATCTCTTATTTGTTGTTTGAGAACCAGGTAAGGGCTAGAGAGGTACGGGAAGAAATAGTGGAGTATGTCGTCCAACACTGGAGCAATTTAATCATGATGATGATCAGATTTGACCCATGTTTCATATACAGATATGTTGCAAATGCAAATGTTCGGTGGTTTTTGTTTATGTTTTGGTTACCTCGGTGACGCATTGGTGTAAACAGCCGACTGCTGCGCTACAGGTTCCGGCTAACCCCGGCGGGGGCGGGACTTTGTGTTATTTTCAAGACGCATTGTCTAGCTTACCGGTATTGGCTGTTATATTCTTACCTATGAAGTTTATACCATATCGTTGCTTAGTGCCTGCGATACAAGATTATATCTCAGTCAAGACAAGTCAATGTGTGTATCGTTGTGTGGTTATTACTATTATTATATCGTTATGGATGTCTTTATGTCAGTTCGGCAAAGATTGTAATTGTAAACAAAACGTTTTCGGCGTCTCCAATACCTAATTTAGCCTAACCACTATCAACTATCGAGAAATAATTATCTCTTAGTGCAGGACTGAGTCAATGCGTATGTTGTAATGTGCTTATTATTATTAATGCGTTTGAGCAGTTGACTTTTAGTATTATGTCAAATATTATTACGTAGTGATTTTTGATACACATAAATATATATTAATACTAAAATACAACACTAACCACAATTCTATAACCTTGAACGCCTAAATATTAATCTGCAAAATTTTATGTTAGCCCTGTAATTTATTAATGATCATTGGAGGTTTTATTAACAAGATAGAAATTGTATGTAACAACATTAAAAACCGTAGTCAAAATCATATGTACAATGTAGTGTGCCCATAGCAATGGCTGCATTTCCACGCTGTATAGCGGTGCTCAACCTTTGAAATACAGACCAGCCTTACGGTCACGACTCTCTTTTTTTAATTTAACAATTAAAATTTGGAACGAAGGATCACAATGTTTCTTTTTTGTTTGAATCAAATATTTAAAAAAGTAATATAAATTTAAATAGTTCTCTTTAGGGAAGCATACGAAGCTGATAACTCTACTTTCTCCGGTGGATTACCACCTTCCGATAACCAAACAGTTCCACTGTCACCTTTGAAGAAAACATCAACTGCCGCCTTCCCCACAGCTTCCGCTTCCTGGCGTGGTAAACTCATGAAACTTTTCGTCACTTCCTCCAACAGACGCGAATCTTCAGTATCTACTTCTAAATCCGTCAGCATATCCGTCATAGTCAAGCCTGGACATATCGCCATCACTCGAACCCCAGTTTTATTGTAATTGTCCTCGTGTCCTAGACTTTTTGTGAACCCGGTTACTCCAAATTTGGTAGATTGATACACAGGATACATGCTAGTGATTCTAAAACCTAGAACTGAAGACAAATTAATAATGGTTCCTCCCTTACCACCTCTGTCTTTTCTCATGTTATTCCAAAACTTTAGAGACAATTCCACAGTACCCATCAGGTTAATTTCAATCGTTTTCCGCACGTATACCTCGTTGAATATACCCGCACAATTAACGAGAACATCGATGTAGTTGTAATCGTTGGTGATTTTCTTGAATACGCTGTCTATGTCTTTCGTAACATCACATTTGTAAAACACAGCTTTGCTCTCACCAAAGTTTTCATTCAGCTTCTTGGCTGCTTCATCGCCTGATTCGTTAACATCAAGTATGATCACTTTTTTTGCATCATTTTCAAGAAAATGTTTCGCGATTTCAAATCCGATGTTTCTGGCAGCTCCAGTTAGCACAATAGTCTTATTTTTTAAACTGTTTTCCATTCTTACTGATGTGTTATACAGAAATGAATTAACTGAGAGAAAAACTTAGTTTTTAACGTGCTCAGAGTAAAAGTAAGTATAGCTATATATGTTCCATCTGACATAGAAAATTTGACTATGGTTGTGTTAATTTTGTCAGGCGTGTTATTATATGCACATTGTTTCAGTGTAAAGGGGCTACACACACTATAACAGTGTACATCTACAGGTGAAATCACAGCCGTAGCCCAATCTTCTTCCAACGTGTAATATATGTACAAGTCTTCAAACTTACGTCAAAGATTACGATGACAACGTCATTGTATAATTTTAAAATGACAGCAGAAAATAAAGGAAAACACTCAAGTGACTTAATTTTTTTTCTTCACTTTTGAAAATAGAAAATGCTATGTAATAGTTATAGCTATTATTATTTTAATTTAGTTTCTGAATATGTATTTTTTTTTCTTTAACAATGAATATATCCTTAGGTATATTTTTTTAATTGGTTGATTCTATGATAAAAGGCGATAGAAAATTTTTTTTTTTTTTCGTTTTATTCTTACTATTCTTATCGAATATATCGACTTATTGCCCTACTTTGTGATTTTATATATCATTATTAATATTACATATATATATATACGCGGTCTCGGAGGCGCAGTGGTGTAAACAGCCGACTGTTACGCTCCCGCCGGGATTCGGACCTGGAATTTTTTAACCAGTTTTACAATGCGCCACAACGGTCATCAAATATGCCACAAGGAGTGTCGTATTCGCTTAAAATACACCTTTATGGGCCCATTTAATGTCAGTCCTTTCTCTTGCGGTATTTAGGATGATTTAGGGAAAAATTATGCCAAAGTTGGGCAAAACAGATTATGCGGAGGTAGGTTTTTGGATAACTTTTACAAAGGCTTTTGGGCTCAGTTACCTGATGGTAGATCCTTGAAATAAAACATGAGGAAGTATTAGAAAAGAAATTAGGAATTATTATATACTAGCTTAGAGAAAGTGTCTCAGCTATACATTCAGGCAAATTCAAAATACATAAAAATAAATTAAAATATAACGCCTTTTATTCAATACAGTATTTTATTAATTAAGTTTTTTTTTATAATTTCCTGCATTTATATCATATAAAATTACATCTCGTAGCAAATCCAATGTTAAATGTTTCCTCTATTTTCATAAATCCTCAAGTTTTATTAATATTTTTTTGATTATCATAATATGAAAAGAAAAAACAAGAAAAAGAGGTTATTATTCTATGAACGAAAACGGGGACAGCGGTATTACACCATAAGAAAAAAATGGTAGGAAATCTGCGGGCTCACCTAGAGATAAACATGTTACCTCTCAGCCGGTAATTAGACTGGCTATCCAATTCAATTCATCAAACCGAAACACAGCGTACTGCTTCACGGCAAACAATGGAAGGGTCGTACCAACCAGACGATCTCGCACGCAGACCTACTCCTATACCTGTATATAAAATTTAGATACGTGGGTAACAATGAAAATGTTTACGAACTTTACGAGCTATGAAGTCGCGGTGAAAGCGTACGAAAATTCCATAGAAAAGATCACTAAGGAAGAATGGGTCTGCTTTTCTCAGTGGTTCCATCGAATGCGACGATGTGTAGAGAGGAACGGAGACTACTTCGAAAAACAATAAAAGTATTGGCGACTTTCTACATTAAGCCGTTTTTGCATTTTCTAAAATTTTTTAGTCTTACCGTGGTATGAATCTCTATCTTTTTAATGAGCGAACAATTTGAACATTATGTAGATTAATATTAAAATTTTAACGAAATCCGTGAAGGGAATTTAAAAAAGTTTTCCGAAATTAATTTTTGATATTAATAAAGTTTAGTTTGAATCCATGTTAGAGTTTAATGGAACTAACTTGTAGTTTAACCACAGACCAGCTACTTTTGATTTTACATTATTATAAAATGGTTTTAAATAATGTATTTGATAGTATAATAAAATAATCTATCAACAAATAACAAACGTGACGATTTCTACGATTTTGAAGTCCTAAAGTACTGAAGTTCTAAATAAAATATATCTTGGCGGGAAAGGGAAACTGTAATTTTCTTCTTATTTTATTGTCTTTGTTTAAAATGCTACAACCAGTACAAGCGTGGAGAACGAGAAATAAAACGATTTGGTTATTCTTTCGTCATCTTCCAATTAACTCAATATAGCCTACAGTAACAGTACTAGCATGTTACTGTTGGCAGATTCATCATTCCATCTATCATTTTGACCCTTTCGTTATTCATCTCGTCATTATTCCATCTCTCATTTCAGTCCTCATTAAAACTTGATAATAAATATTACTTGACACTGGCAAAATAGGTATATAATGCCATAAAAACATATTCATTCATTAAAATAATATATAACTGCAATGGTCTTGCAATACAGAGCAGCACTAGCAATTGCCCAGTGTACTGATTTTAATATATGGTATTTCGCATCCTGGCGGTGTCTGTCACGTTATGAGTACGCCCTCTGATTCGAATCTTGCGGAAATCGGAGTTCTTGCGCGGGAGAAAGTTATTCAAAATTCAAGAGGGTTTTTTATTTTAATAGACTAAAAATAAGTGCTTTCAAATCGTATTTTTTCTATCTACCACCGGTTCGGAATGCTATCTACGGGGAAGAAGCCGGCAAGAAACATCCGTAGTTGCTTTAAAAAAAATACATTTGTGTTTTATTACAATCTGGAACATTTAAGTTTTCTAACTATTTCATACAATTTAAAGTAACTATGAATACCTTTATATAAAGCAAATTACAATATGTAATAATTTTAATAATTAATTATGTTAAGTTTACTTATGCTTTTATTTAAATAAATTTTATTTAATTGAATGAAACATAGGGGATGCAATGAATTTAATGTACAGAACAATGCGATCGAAAATTATCGTAATAAAATATTGTGACCAAGTGAGCCAGTCCACACAAACAGCACCCGATCACGAGTATAACGTGGATTTCAGCCATCGACCTCCTCAACCATATTAGAGGGAAGTGAGCGACCCGGCACCCAACGCTACCGTAAGCACAGACATTTAAGCGAGCATGAACACTTTAGCTACAACTCAAATTTAAGACCTGGATTTTACTACCCGGATCATCAAAGTTTCACCATTCCACCGTCAACAACTATAAACCTGTGCAGTTATTAAAGCTACATCTATATATTTTATCCTCGACATAATGTTTTGATCATCTACATAATATTGATTGTCGGACTGCACTTCGAAGCGTTAAACTTAAAAAAAAATGGTTTCGACCTATGACCTGCATTTTCTACAAACTGTCGCCTATCTGTCATGTAACTTGCAAAAAAATGAGCAAATGGGGCGTAAAACCGACGCCGGCTAACTTTTGAAGCAGTACATCATTATCGACCAAATCAAATACTTTTTGGAAATCAAAGTAAGGGGCGTCGCTCTACGCGCCACTATTCACAGTTGGTAGAAGGTCAGACATTAAGTTAAGCAAGTTGCTCGTCGTACTTCTGGCTAGTCGTAATCCATGCTGAGCATCCGACAGTTGCATACTCATTTGCGTATATATTTTAGTGTGGAATGCCGATTCTAGCACCTTTGCCGGCGTCAAAATTACGGCCACATGTCTATATCGTTCCACCGGCTCTTTCGAGCCCCCCTTTGTTATTGGAACGACCCGTGACATCTTCCAAATATCCGAAAATATTGCTGTCCCTAGGCATAAATTAAAAATATGAAGTAGTGGCTTAGCTAGCGCTAATCGTAATCCCTAAAGATTTAAGGCGGGATGCCGTCTGGTCCCGCGGACCTCTTCGGCTTGAGTCGTCGAAGCGCCTGCGGTACCTCGTGCAGTTGCAACCGGTCGACGTGCAAGCGCGCCGCACTTTTCTTGGTGCCCGCAGCGACTTCTGCCGCGCTCACTTCTTACTCGGAGCGCTTCGAATGAAAATACTCTCTAATGAACAGTTATCACATCTGACTCAGAGGTCCTTACAAAAACTAAGGTTATATACGAATATAGAAACATCACGATGGATTGGAAGTAGAAATCGGACTGGTGATAGAGTGGTGGGTAGGACACCTGAGTGACCAAGAATGTCTTACTCAGCATAGTCAGAACTTGGACAGCACAACGACTTCAGCACTTTGGTTAACTAGGGTTGCCTATTACAGAACGCTCCTACACTTTCCTCACAACTCAGCGATTCTCAAGAATTCCCAGAGAACTTCTGCAACCTCTTGTAGACTTCACGTATTTCGTAAAAGATTTTGTATCTTCAAGCAAACGGTTTTGTACTTTAAGTGAGTATTTTTGTTGGGCTAGTTTAATTTCTCCTTTAACCTTTGCCCAAGACTGACAGTACGCCTGGTAATCGTCCCCCGGCCTACTCTTCTTGTATTTTTTTGGAGAATACCTTTTAATTTCAACGTAAGAATTATTGCCCCCGTTTGTCAATCCGGGTAAACATACCTCGAGTTACTATAAGCTTGTTGTTTTGTTAGAACAAACACGTCCAAAATAAAATTTAACTTATTATAAAACATATAAAGATGGTTTATTAATTGAAGAAAAAAAGATTAGATTCACATAAAACTAAGAGTTTTATTACTTTTAATATCAATTTTAAACAATTGACATACAAAACATTTGCTATACTTACCTAAAAATAAGAGAATCGACAATCAAATGTTTACGCTTTACTATTTTCTTCCTTGCAATCACAAACTGTCATCAATGTTCCTTAAAGATGAGTTACTTATTAGAATCTCCGAATTTAAGTAATATTTGTCTATTAACTCGTTTACATAACACCCGTCTAGCTCAGCTTATCGTTTATCTCTTTCTGTCTCGTGACCTTCTAGTGATGTTCACACTTACCGATAGATTACCGATATATGCATAAATAATTATAATGCATTGAAAACCCAAGTTTTCATTAATTACAGCCGTACGATATAATATGGGCTATTCAATTAAGGCATAAAGACGACCTCGGTGGCGCAGTGGTGTAAACAGCCGACTGCTACGTTAGAGGTTCCGGGTTCGAATCCCGGCGGGGGCGGGACTTTGTGTTATTTGCAAGACGCATTGTTTCGCTTACCGGTCTTGGATGTTGTATTCTTATTTATTTAGTATACCATATCGTTGCTTAGCACCTGCGACACAAGTTCTTTCGATACTTACTGCAGGGCTGAGTCAATGTGTGTGTCGTGATGTGGTTATTGGATATTTATTTAAAGATAAACTCGTTGACAAAATGCAATGAAATGAACCGAACATTCGCCGATAATAACATAGGCGAGAATTGAAATTATTGATCAGAAGCATTATGAGCGCTAATGTTTCATACGATCATTGGCCTGTGAAACTGATAGTGTTCTGTTTGATTATTTGTTATTGTAATATAAGCATGTGAAGTTAAAAAGTTTATTCGAGTAAGGATGTGTTAGAGTTTCCCCTTTGGTTTTTAACCTCTCCGTTTTACTGGGAGGGAAGTCTGAAACCGCTTTCTTACTACCTTCTATTTATTATTTTATTTCATTAAAAAGATCACCAACATAGTGTACGTTTATTCATAAAATTGAAGAACAATCACAGTATAGAAACAAGTCAAATGTCACTATAAAAAAGCTGAAGACGGCGCGCGAGAAAAAAAAAAGTCAAACATTTAAAACATCAAAAACCGAGTAAAAATTTTGCCTAAAACTCAATGTCCAAACATTCAAATACATATTAAAAAAATATATAATATTAAATAATGTAAACCAATTACAAACGACTCAACATAATAATTTCATAGATAAAACGAACAAATTATTGTGTCAGAGGCAAAAGCAAACAAACAATACACTACTTAAAATAGGCTTCAATACTGGGTATGTTGTCTGCAAAAATATCGAATTTCTCTGTCGTTTGGAGAGAATTATACTACTGTTTAAGTTCGTTGCGGGTCCCAAAACAACCGGTAGGGTGTCCGGACACAGCCTCATTACACAGCTGGATTATTCGATCAAAGGATGCCACTGTTGATCCTGGTGAACAGGAGTTGAAATTGTGGAACAGAGTGGGGGTGTGCCCCGAAAGGTTTTATCAGTTTTGACAGGCGTATACTTGTAAACTGTTTTAATGTGCGGCATATCCAGTTTGCTCAGTAAAAAGGAACAAATGCGTTATGCGTGTAATGTGCATGTCAACTCATATCCATTGCCGGAGGTTCTTCGAGAGATACAATACAACATATCATGGATACATCTTTTTTCAAAAATAAATTATTCAAAAACCAAAATCCCGACTGTTTAAAAATATTGACTGAAAAAGGAACAACAAGAACTTAAATTTAATATGATACATAAAAACTCACGCCGTAGTCCCTCGAGAGGGGTTGGCGGAGGTGCTTGCTACACACCGCTTTTCGCATGTTTATGTTGAGTCCCAGTGTGACAGGTTGCGAATCTGTCGCCACTATCCGGGCACATTGAGAAACATGGCAGCTACAACTTACGGCAACTCGAGACTCGAACACTCGACCTGATGGGTAATTTAATGTGATATTTTGTAATATAAATAACATTAAAATTTACTATGCGCTCTGCGCAAAAATCATTTTTTGTTTGTTGACCCAAGTAGAAGGTTAGTTTTGTACATTTCGATATGGAACCCTAACAACCATCCTTTTCAATATTTAAGTCAGATTTGGAACAGATATGTTTCATGACATGCTAAATTAGTGCAGGTATCTTTAATTAAAATCACGCAAATGCCCCATTAATTGTGTAGTACCTAATTATAATGAGTTCATATTAAAAGTAGTAGATATTACCCGAAAACATCCCTTTTAAAAAAATGACTTACCAATTTAAAAAGCTGGTTATATCACATTTTACCACATAAGCTTAAAAACTGCGTGATCAGAATAAATTAACTATAACTCATTTCTTAAGCCAAATTGGACAGCCACTTAAAATTTGAACAAGGATAACGCAAGGCTGTTAAAATGATTAAACTCGACACCTCTTTCATGGAAGGCTTTATGCAGATTTAATAAAAGAACTTTTACTCTGAATTAACTCCCTCGACCTGGCACCTAAAACCCTTTAACTAAGGCACTTCAGAATCGCCTTAAATCCCGGATTTGATTAAGAGGTGAAATATTAATTTTAAATCAATTTTCTTGCTTCACCTTTAACATGATTTCGATTAAAGTGTAAAATTATTGTTTAGAAAAAAAAATCTCTTAGAATTGATATGTTTTTTGTATTTACTAATTAGTTTTAAACGTATATTGTGTTTACGCACTGGCATTATTCTGTTTACATACACACACACACACACACACACATACACTTGCACCTTACATTCGTCTCTCTCTTCACCTCGTCGTACATTCTGTTTAAAAAAACAAATATTGTATTTGTTATTTATTTAGTTGCCATGATTTTTAAGTATGGTCTGGTAAGTTATCAGCCTAATTTTCAATATTTATATATTTTTATAACAAATAATGGTAACAGGTATATGTGTTTAGTTAATTAAAGGTATTATTATTTTTAAAACTTTTTATCTCAAAAAAAAGTTTCCAAGGGAGAAAAAACTAAATTTACGGAGAATTCAACATCCGAAGACGAAGCAGCGGGCAAAAGCTAGTGATTTATTTTTCTTTTTTGTTTGTTTCAGCTGTGGACTCCGCTGAACATCATTCTATTCAACCTGGTCTGTTCTGACTTCTCTGTCTCGGTTCTGGGTAACCCGTTCACGCTCATCTCCGCCCTCTTCCACCGATGGGTCTTTGGCCAGACCCTCTGCGTCATATACGGGTTCTTCATGGCTTTACTGGGTAAGTGTTTCTTTATATACTTGAAGCTACACAGTTATATGCAATACGAGACTTGTAATATTAAATATTTAAATAATTAAGCTCCCGTTCACATTTCACTATACTGCAAACTGTCACAGCTCAAGTTATGATGGATTTCTAAGAAGAAACTCGAATAACCACTATAATAAGATCCCAGTGAAAACGTGTTTGGTTTTCGCACATCGTCCAAGTTACGCTGGACCTTCGTTTATTTTGTAGATAAAGTCATAGTAACTTGACCTTACCTGTTGACTTCGCTTTGGATATTGGCTGACGATATACTAGTACAAATGCATTATTCAGCATTGAACGGTCCCCCATATGATTTAACATACGTTTATTTACAATAGCCCACTACCTATTACCCTTTTCATAGGAAACTTGTTGGCGTTAATATATAGAGATCAACGCCAAGAGATATAAAATATAAACTTATATAATAAAGAAAAAACCTTTATATTTTTGTGTGTTTGTTACGAGTAAACTTAAAAACTGCTGGACCGATTTCAACATCCAGTATTAACGTAGGCAATAATAATTATTTGAAAAATTTAAGGACCTGTAACGTCTGTATGTGTATTTATAGCTTTAAGTGCGTTTCTATCCACACAGAACTAGTATCTTAATTATTTATTAGAATACAAATATAGGTCTAATCTAAAAATCCATTCAAATTATCAGTGAATAAGGCAGGCAGGCAGTTCCAGGAATGCATACATTTAATGGAAAACGAAACGATGATCGTCCAAAACACCGTTTCACTCTCACAATATACCGCTTAGTTTATATTTAATGGTTATATCTCCCTGGTTTATCGTTCAATTCTGTTTTCACTATAAAGATACAATTTAAGATAAATTGATTGAATAATCAAATTAACGTTCAAGCATATTCCATATTATATGAATCAATCTGAACATTATATCAAATGCACCTTTTTTCGTCAGAGTGAAAATGCTCTATGCATTCCCCCTCAGCTAGGGATGCAATGTAAGGGGGGTATGTAGGACTCATCGAGGAATATGTGACGCTACACACTAAAACCACTCCGGCGTTCTCATGCTTTGCCGTTGGTGAGGGCGCCATGGGGTGTCATGGTGGAATCTGCGGGAAGAACAACCTTTTTTATGGAAGTTGTATTGCGCCTGTGTACTTTGACGTCATAGTATATCGGATCTTTTTGTCTAACCAACGACTTTGAAGCTTTATAACTTAGTTTATAAGTCAGATATTTGATAAAATCTAACGGATTTGTTTAAATATTTAGTATCGAATTATGTTAGATAAATAAAAAAATGCATATTCCCTATTGACCAAGTAAATCAAATAACTATATACAATAAATTCTATGACATTTAAAAGGATTAACTTTTAAAAAAACTTCGTGACTTCCACTGACATGATGGGCACGGTTACTAGGTGACAGTTCGGAGGAGCTGTCATTTATGTTAAAAAGTAAATTATATATGAATTAAAGGCAATAAATGAATGCTTTAAATATGAATCTGTTGTTTTGACTGTGTTTATGCCTACAATACTAACGTCTAACATCTACCTCTCCTTTTATATTAAATATTTTAAAATATTATATTATATACTACGGAGGTTTCTTGCCAGATTCTTCCCCGTAGACAGGCATTCCGAAGTAGTGGTAGTAAAAAAAAATTGACGAATTAAAAGTACTTATTTTAAGACCATTTGAATTAAAAAAATGATTTTGATTATGATTTTGATTGAGAAATAAGTAATGTAGGGGGAACAGGGAGGGATCTTATGAGACTTAAAAATGATGCGAGTCCAATAATTTCATTTGATATTTGATATAAAAAAAGGCTTATTAAGAACGTTACAAAAATCTTAAAGAAAAATTAACTCTCTCTATGCCGCGATCAGATTTATTAGAAAAAATCAAGGTTATTTCTACGTGGGCAGCTCAGTTCAGTTCTGTTCATTTATTCAGTAACAATTATTACAATCGTATTTGAAATGTCCACAGTTAATAATTCAATCAAATAATTATAAATTTAAATTAAAAAAAAATCTACTACTTACACAATAAAAATAAAGTAAATTTATGTCATTGTAGTGATATAAAAATTATTGAATAAATTTGTAATTCAGAAATTCAACTTCTGAGTAAAACACTCCTTAAAAAAAATTACGCCACTTATTCCTAAAGACATTGGGGCTTGTGAAGAGTTGCAACTAGGTCGTATCGATAGTCGTATGAATGATAGGTTCTATTCTCTGACAATACGAATGACAGCTGGACAGCTTGTAAGTTCATTTTAACAGCTAACGATTCAAACACTCCTAGGATCACAGAACCAATTATCGTGTACCATCACACTAAAAGCTTTCCAAGAATGGTTAAACCAAGCACCTTGTGTGTCAACTACAGAGGTTTCTTGCCGGATTTTTGCCCGTAGAAATAGCGTTTCGAACCGGTGGTAATATAAAATTCGATTTAATAGTATTTATTTAAGAATATTTGAATAAAATAAATTGATTTTGACAAAACCAACGGTTAAGACCGTCGCGCCACAGACTGTCAGTACCAGTTAACCTAACAATTAGAACGAAACGCCTTGCGGAAAGCTTAACTATTTTCGCATTGCTAGAGTAAAGCTAAAGTTGCGACACATATTTCTAAACGAAAACTTTCCTTATTTTTATTATTTCAAAATCATATTTCAAATTCAAATTCATTTTATACGTGCACAATACACTAGGTGCATACAGCAGATGCTGAGGCAAGGTAAGACAGGTGTGTGCAGCCAATCGGCATACGAAAGTCATTTCATAAAAAATATAAAAATACAATCAAAATATTACATTAAAATAAAAGAAAAACGATTAGCAATTAAATTATAGTTACGATAAATGTAAGTTAAATGTCAAACAATAATTATAGTTTGTAGAAAAATAATAATGATAAAAAATACAAATAATTAAAAAGACAATGTCAGATTATTTAAATTCGAAATGGGTTTGCGAACCAACCGGCATTCGATAATGACGCAAGCCCTGTCATTTAAAAATTCGTTAATTGAATATTACGCTTTTTCAATTGATAGATTTCGCAGTCCTGTTTTTAAAATATTAAAATTATTTATGCATGCAAAGATTTTGGGCTGTTATTGTAAGTTTTAATGCACATAAATAAACAATATTTCGGACAGGCGTTGTTTTAGACAAAACAGATCAGGCTGTCGAGAAAAATAATTTTACTGGTGGTAGATCTACGTGCGAGATCGTCTTTGTTGGTACCACCCTCCTTTCTATTTCTGCCGTGAAGCAGTTCGCTGTGTTTCGGTTCGAAGGATGTGAGAGCCAGTGTAATTACAGGCACGAGAGATATAGCATCTTTTCCCTCTACATGCGCAAAGCATAGACGGTGCCCTTGAGGTTCTTACACATCAACGGCAACGTCGTGTCAATAGGCGGTATCACTTTCCATCAGGTAAATCGTCTGCTTGTTTGCCCATGAAGCTGAATAAAAAATATAAAAAAGATGGCGGTCTTTGTGGACAAACATGTACATTTCATAAATGTACTGTGAAGGCAGTGTTAGTATTCTATTCTGAATGAAGTGAGCTTTGCAAGTATCAGAGGTTTTAGGTGACAAATGGCACGTACACATTTTTATGGTGCTTTAAATATTAACTCTTTATCCGTCGAATTACCTCAGAATACATTACCGTATAGTAAAATGGAGGAAACATAGCCATGGTAAGGCTGTCAATTTCGTTTTTATCTGTAATATTTAGTAGTAGTATTCATGTATTATTCATAATTGTAATATGTATATTAAAACATTGTATTTATTTATATGACCGTCTAGTATCTATAATTACGTCTAGTATAATTAGAACACATCTAGAGTTTGCTAGTGTTGTCTGGAATCCCAATACAGTGTTTATTCTCAAAGAATTGAAAGCATTCAGAGAGCATTTACGCGACGTCTGGCCTTTCATACTCCTGGTATCTCCCATCGCGCCACCTACGACCTCAGGCTGAATCACTTTAAAATGAATTCCCTTCATAACAGGCGTAAATATACCGATCTTCTTTTTCTAACCAACAAATATCGTGTAACCATGTAACCAACAACATCCAACTGAATGTACCACGCCCTACGCCACGCCACCCCATCACCAAATTGTTTAATGTTCCTTCGTCTCGTACCAACCTTGGTCACAACTCTCCATATTCAAGAATATGTAAACTGTACAACTCACTGCCGAAAACAAATCACATAGATATTTTCGGTGACCACTTTAAAATGTTCAAGTACTGGGAAAACTATGAATGCAAATTACATTTAAATTTTGTTTGTTTTCCTATAATTGTGATATATTTATTTTCTTTAATATTATTGTCAATTATGTCTCAATTTTATTTCATTTTTATTCTATAAACTAAATTTAACTCAACTATGTAGCTAATTATTTTGTCAATGTTTTATAAGTCCTTAATTGGGACACACATATGTACCTTAGGCTTTTAATTATAAGTTATTTTCTGTGTCTGATGTGTGTCCTGTGGATTAATTAATTAAATAAATTAAAATTAAAAAAATAGTATCGGACACTTTAAATACATTATTTATTCTCCTACATTAAAATTCGTTTAGTAATCTGCGTAATAGACCCCTGACCTTAATCAGTTTAGTTGCTTATCCAATCAGCCGGTTTGAGACCCTGACGAGTGGGTCATACCCTAATGAAGTCATGATGGAAACCTTCTAATATGATAAATGGAAAAGCTTATATGTTCGCTACTTAATTACGCTAAAACGACCAAAGGGATTTGGATGAAATTTGGCGAAAAGATAGTTTATCTCCTTGACAACAAGTCGGATATTTTTATTCAGAATTTTTAGCTTCCTGTAAGATAATAAAACGTTATATACGCAGATGAAGATGCTGACAAAAGCTACTGATAGATATAGGTCACAGTTGGTAATGGATAGAAGTTATAAGCAATAACCACATCACGACACACACATTGACTCAGCCCTGCGGTAAGTATCGTAAGAACTTGTATCGCAGGTGCTAAGCAACGATATGGTATATACTAAATAAATAAGAATACAACATCCAAGACCGGTAAGCGGAACAATGCGTCTTCCAAATAACACAAAGTACCGCGCCCGCCGGGATTCGAACCCGGAACCTCCACCGGATTCCGAATTAATAATCAAAAAGATTCTGATAAAGTAAAGCAATTATTGAAAATTTATTAATTACATTAATAATTTAAGTTGGCAAGTAAATATGCCAATATTTTTCTTTTGAACTTTTCTCTCGAGTCTGAGTACATATCCAAATCCGTCCCACTTAGTCTCAGATTTACTTACAAATTAACAAACTTTAATTATTTATAACATTAGTAGAGACGTGGTAGCTCAGTTTGTTACGTGCCTTGGTTAACCGACCCACCCGACCTGACAGGTCGAGGGTTCGAGTCTCGGATTGCCGTACGTTGCAGCTGCCATGTTTCTCATTGCGCCCGGATAGTGACGACAGATTCGCAACCTGTCATACTGGGACTACATAAACATGGGAAATGCGGTGTTTAACCTCTGCGAATCTCTCAAGGGATTACGGCGTGAGTTATGTTTATGTATGTATTATGTATTAGTAGAGATTTAAACTAGTCCAATCGTGGTTTCACCTCGGTATTAATTTTTACGTTGTCTGAAAGTTGCAAAAGAAAAAAATATATTTTTGAGGAAAATTCGCCAATAAAACATCATTTGCATTTACAATAAAAGTGAATACGCAAAATTGTAATGATTTGCGTAATTTTCGAAAAAAATTACGTAAAATTAAAGTAATCAAAGTACGGAATTTTGCGGTCCGTGTCAATATTAATTATCTGTTAGATTGTACAGTCAACATCTCACGAAGGTCCTTTGACCAAAACTTGAAACATACTACTGTGTCATAATCATACCTATCGCTTTCATACATTTTGTATGGCTAGAGACACAACACTCCACCACAAAATAGACACCAAAACATAATTAAAGCTTACTATCCACGAGTCATTCACGGACAAGAAATTTCGGAAGGATTGGAAAGAACTGTCACTCGCATTCCCGTCTTTTTGTGTTAAAGTTTTATAGTTTTTTTTAAAGAATTAAACTAAAACATGAAGCAATAAATATATTCCTATGATTTTTATCGCTGCAGCATTCTTTGTTTTAACAAAATTGACATCCTTCAAGCAAATGTCAAGCGAAGCCGTCACCGAACTAAAGTATGTATACAAGCTTTACTTATCTACATTCTGTATTTTGTATCACCAAAATAATGAGTTTCTAACCAGACTAAATGTATGGAACCGATGTGATGCTGACACGCCATGACAGGCTACGACACAGTGTTTAAGCTTGTCATGGTTAGTTCAAGCTTCAGTGTGCGTACTCGAGTTCGCTAGACACTAGAACAATGTGCACGTCTACTTAAAATGATTGCCAAACGGTCTTTGTGGGATGGAATAACTGGATCACTTCCGGGACTATTTAATTAAAGCTAATAGAGGGCTAATGAAAATAGTTGGAGCGGAATCCTTAGAGCTAGAACAAAGAAACTTGACATTGAGGGACAATACTGTCTTTATTGGTTGTTTTATTAGCTTATAACTAGAGTATGTATGTTTGTTGTAGCACAATCTTTATAATAAAAATTTTAATATGTTGGACCGTTCAAAGAAATTGTCTTATTAGTTTTTTAAGTAGATAAAGCTTGTAGGACTAACGCAATAAAAAAGGACAAAAGCGACGGATGCCATCGCCACGCCGCTTGGTTCACTCCAAGCTATGAACTTGCGAATCCCCATATCTCGGGAGCCCCTAAACCTATTGATCTCATAATTAAGCTTTAGAAAAATACCTCCATAAGCTACGTACCAAATTTCACGATGATCTGTTCAACGATTCTCAAGTTAACGTCCGACAGACCTTTAGACAAACAAACATGTATGCAAAAAAATTTCTTCATCCAATGTTCACCACATAAATGTTTTAATAGGCTTTAAAATGAAAATATTATTTAAATTGAGACAAATTTTTCCTTAACAATAAAATGTTAATGAATTTCCCTCTGACTTTCAAATAATGTTGATGTTCGAATTTTTTCCGTCTTTCTTGAATTATGTTTCAGGGCTTGAGGTAATCTAAATGCCACGAAAAATAACTGTCCAGAAAATATTTTATTAAAATTGTCTTGATGTATAAAGAACGAAGAGTTGCCTTAATTTAAATTTAGGCAAAAGTGAATAGGTTTCTCCTGGGTAGGCATGTTCCACCTTAGACTCCATCGCCGTTTAACATCAGGCGGGATTGGGGTCAAATGCTTGCCTAGTTCTAAATAAATAATTTAACACAACAAGATGTCACAAATATGCCTAATATATATATGTTAATATATATATATTTAATTTTGTAAATGTTGTATAAGTCCTTAATTGGGACCACATATGTACCTTAGGCGTTTAATTATACGTTATTTTCTGTGTCTGATGTGTGTCCTGTGGATTTATTAAATAAATAAAAAAAAAAAAATGCCGATGTTTGCTTTTTCGGTTTTAGTGTGGAATTTTGTACAATCAACACCGACACACTTCCAGGAGTTTGGGGGAAGTTTGGGGGAGCTAGCAAGTGCACTCTCTTATAAAATTCTCGACCTTTCATTACAAAGTATCACGTCGGCGAGGACGTGGTAGCTCAGCTACAGGTCGAGGGTTAGTGTCTCGGGTTGCCATACATTGTAGCTGCCATGTTCTAATTGTGCCCGGACTGGTTCGCAACCTGTCACAATGGGACTCAGTAAATTACGGGATCGAGAGATTAATTACGGCGTGAGTTTATGTTATGTTTCAATGCGTTTTTTTTAAATATCGCTTTTCGGGGAAACATTGACTTCCTAAATTTGGGTGTTAACTAAGGAAAGGATTAAATTCTGAACAACTCCGATGCTCTGGGGGCCCTCCCTGGCCCTCCCTGGATTTCAAGATTCCTGTTGATGCGATATTGATCAGTTACCGAGTTGATAGCTGTACAATCCTTTACAATCCATTGGTTGGAATGTGTCGCACTTACAACATCATTCGAAATAGATATCATTCGAAAAAGACATTGATGTCATAGATTTCGGAATGAATGATTGTTTTAAAACTACTGTCCTGATCTTTATTCATTTATATGTAAGCATTCTTTAAAAATATAGTTTTTAAGTGTTCCTATTTTGTTGTTATTTGGTACTTTTAGTAATGTGATTTGTTGTTAATGAAAATGTGTCCAACTATAAGGATAAACAGTCTAACTGCATTTTTATGTTAATTTATCTTAAAAATGTAACGATTGTTATCTGTTTTTGGACCTATTAATAAACAAATAAACTACCAAGGAATTATACAAAAACAAAGCAAACATTGTAATATGAGACAGAATGTACTGATACTTGACAAAATTCCCAACCGAAACACGGGGTACTCACCATGGGTATTTCTTTTATTACTGTTTTTATACCCTTTGTACAAACGTTCCTTTGAAGAGACATTTTTTCAGCCAATTCACAACAATGAAAGCGGAAGGAAATCAAATGTATTTTCCCTTTTAACTGTTGACGTTTATTTTAATTTTGCAAAGGATTTTCTCTGATTTATTTTTATTTACTATTGGGCCCTTGGAAAATAATAACACAGAGACCGGGGCGCGGAAACTTGCTCTTTTAAAAATCATGAAATAAAGTATTGAAGGTACTGTTTTAACGTTTTTGTAGACTTTTAAAGTTTTTTTTGCATTCTATTTTGAAAATGATTCCTTGAAGGTCTCCGTTCTGGCTAATGCATTGGGAGAGTTTCTATATTTTTATTCAATGGGGCATAATTTTAAATAATAATTTAATGTCAACGTTGGATTTTAAACAGTTTTTTATTTATTTACGGCTCAAAGAAGTACGCAAAAAAATATACCTTATATCTAACACATAGGCCAATAACAGGTTCAAAATTTATAAGTAACAATATTACAGAGAAACGACTAACGTATTAATTCTACTATAAGTGGTAATTAAGTGTTAGTTTGTATGGACTAGGTTGAGAACGGGCAAAACAACAAAAAATTGCGACCAGGGCAATTGGTGTTCATTTTACCCTGAGATATTATGTTTAATATTATTACTAGTCCCCGTTCTAATTTAGATATAACAAAAACGAGTCCTTTTTTTACAAAACCTCCCTATCTCCGTCATCCCACCCTACCAGAATGTAAATGAGGGATGGAAAGCAAATAAAGAAATCTTTCACGTTGCCTGTTTTTTTAATTATTTTTAATTCAATCTTACGTGTATGTCTCCTCCGTGCACCTCTGCATATTTTACAAGTTACATTTGCATATATCATACATAGTAGAAAACAAAGTCGCTTCCCGTTGTCTGTCCCAATGTAAGCTTAGATCTTTAAAACTACGCAACGGATTTTGATGCGGTTTTCTTCAATAAATAAAGTGATGCAAGAGAAAAGTTTACATGTATGTAATACATTCAAAATATACATGCAAAGTTGGAGCAGATCGCTTGCTTATTCTATAATAAAATCAGTGTAAAAACAATACTTGCGTTCGTTTGCGTATATCAACTCTTCCCCTAAGCATTTCACTGTGAAGTCGAAGTCAGCCAAGTAAAATCAGATCTGATCAAAATAATTATGACCTTTGATCAGGAATATTGGATGCTCACACATGACCTACAGTGACTACTGCGACAACGCTTTGGATCCCCAAAAACGGTTTATACGAAATTTAGTTCAATCCGATCTTGGTTGAATCTTTTTAGAAAAATTTACTGAACTATTTAACAATGAAGGCTCCTACTAATCAGGCAACATATTTTGCGATGTATGTTTACAATTCCAATATAATATAACCGCTTTTATTATAAAAAAAAAAACCGACGAAGATATATTTTTGTGAGTCATCGTTCCAACATGTAATGAAGAACTATTGTAATTTCTGAAAAAAGTAACTACGGAGGTTTCCTGCCGGCTTCTTCCCTGTTGAAAGCATTTCGAATCGGTGGTAGATAAAAATACGATTTGATAACATTTATTTTATGTGGTAGCTCAGTTTGTAACGTGCCTTGGTTAACCGACGGACCCGACCCAACAGGTCGAGGTTTCGAGTATCGGGTTCCCGTCATTATACCTTCCATGTTCCTCATTGTACCCGGATAGAGGCGACAGTTTCGCAACCTGTCACACTGGGACTCAACATAAACATGCGATATGCGGTGTGTAACACCTCTGCCTACCCCTCTCGAGGAATTATTTACGGCGTGAATTTATGTGTGAGTATAACTTTAAGGGCAAACTTTATTCATTTAACTTGGTGCCGTCACCTTTTTGCGAATGTTCAACGTCGGATCAAGAATTTGTACAAACTGCCCATCATATCTTGTGAGACGACAATCTCTGGCATGACGAACGGTTAATCATATTGAATTCGATTCAAGTATCTGCGTGTAGTCCTATTTATTACCTAGATCATGTGAAAACGAAGGGAAACTTCCGTGCCTTTAAAAAGTTTTGCCACCAATATTACTGGTGTAAGATTTAGGTTAGGTTAGTATCTAATTTATCCCCTGTTAATTAGTGGCATACCGTGGTGTTAATACGGTCAAGCGTCTCCTGACTGTCTCCCCTTTAGATTTTTGGGCCTCTGGGCAATTTCAATTGCTGTCTCCGCTTTGCTGGGAGGGAAGTCTGAAACCGCTTTCTTACTACCTCCTATTTCTTCTGATTAAGTTCGTTGCGGGTCCCAAGACAGCCGGTAGGGTATCCGGGCACAGTCTGTGCGTCATAGCAAGCTGCATTATTCGTTGATAATTCGATCAAAGGACGCCACTGTCGATCCTGATGAACAGGAGTTGCAGTGGTGGGACAGAGTGGCGGGTGTGCCCCGAAAAAAAATTATGTGTGAGTATTTTTTTCTAAAGCTGCCATTATAATTCTTTCAATGTCAAATTCAATGCTCGTGCCTGTAACAAGATGCTGCTTAGACTTCAAAAGATATTGTAAAATAAAACAACCAAAAGGCTATCTATTACGTTACCCTAACGATGGCTCGATATTCAATATACTGTGCTTGAAAACTTTTAAACTATTCATCATAATTTTGTAAATATGTTGCTTCTGTTTTAAGTTTATCCGCTCGGTCATTGTTGCAACTCCAGTAGTTCATGTAGAACTTTGCTTTTTGTAGTAACAGTTTTACTTTATTTTAATTCAATACGACTAATTAAGAAGACACTTGTTTATTGTTATGTGTCGTCTTCATAAAATGTAGAATTAGATTTTTAGCGACATTTTGTTGCTATGATATAATTTTTTTTGGTAACATTTTATTCTATAACTAAGATTGTAATGAAATATTATTATGATATTGAAAAGCGCAACTACGGAGGTTTCTTGCCGGATTCTTCCTCGTGAACAGGCATTCCGAACCGGTGGTAGTTTAAAAAGAATTTTGATGATTTAGAAGTAATTATTTTAGGTGCATTTGAATAAAAATATTTGATTTGAAAGTGCACGGCATTTGTTTATCCTTACTAATATTATGAATGCAAAGGTTGGTAAGGATTTATGGATGTTCGTTTCTCTTTCACTCAAAAACTACACAATGGATTTTAATGAAACTTTACAATAATCTAGCTAATACATCAGAATAACACACAAGCTACAATACATAAAGATATTCTGTGAATTTTCCAAAATATAAATTTTATGTCAATATATTTTTGGTACTGTTGTTAAGTTGAACACCATAAGGATTGATTTTGTACTGGTCATGTTAAAGCTTTGTGTGTAGCCGTTTGCACTTTCGATGAAACGAAAAACATTAAAAGAAATACTAATAATAATCAACATCGCGACACACACATTGACTCAGCCCTGCAGTAAGTATCGTAAGAACTTGTGTCACAGGAACTAAGCAGCGATGTGGTATATACTACATAGATAAGAATACAACATCCATGGCCGGTGACCGAAACAATGCGTCTTGCAAATAACACAAAGTTCCGCCCCGTCGTGATTCGACTCCGGAACCTCTAGCATAGCAGTCGCCACAGAGGTCGTTCGTCAATATTTTTCCGTCAGACGAAGTAAAGAGAACCAAAAAAAAAGGTCTTATTTGTATTTGAAGATATAAAGGAAATATACGTAAATTACGAGCTTCTAAAGGCAATAAACGGCATACATAGAATATGATGATATTAAAATATGTGACGACCTCGGTGGCGCAGTGGTGTAAACAGCCGACCGCTACGCAAGAGTTTCCGGGTTCGAATCCCGGCGGGTGCGGAGCTTTGTGCTATTTGAAAGACGCATTGTTTCGCTTACCGCTCATGGATGTTGGATTCTTATTTATGTAGTTTATACTATATCGTTGCTTAGTTCCTGCGACACAAGTTCTTACGATACTTACTGCAGGGCTGAGTCAATGTGTGTGTCGTGATGTGGTTATTATTAATATGATTTCCTTGAAGCCCTTGATACCTTTACGGCGTTCTTGGAATTCTGTCATGGTTCCATCAACATTGTTTGGAACTGAAATTAACCGTGCGGTTTTGTTTCAAGGCCACCGTTCCGAATCTAACTTGTGGTCGAAACAATCGTAATTGGACTGTCGTGATAGGTCAAAGGTATAGAAACGTGATATACCTACATTATTTTATGAGTATAAATATCTAAAAATACCTTTTAAACATTTTACAGTGGTATATCTTAAACTTATAATGAAATTGAAAATATTTTTAAGGAGGTACGATAGTAAATGCAAAATCTGTTTAACACACACACACATTCATATTTTCTCTTCTACACTCACTCTCCACACACAACAGATATACACATTTTATTTTTTATTACATCACACACCAACACTACTTACACACACAAACACACACACTCACCGTCAGGAACATTTTTTTTCCCCCCTTGATGTTCACACTTATCAATTTAAAAATGTTTATAATAAATAATGAAAATGTGAAATGTGAATGACATTATAATATGTAGATGACCTCGGTGGCGCAGTGGTGTAAACAGCCGACTGGTACGCTAGAGGTTCCGGGTTCGGGGTCCCGGCGGGGGCGGGACATTGTTTTATTTGCAAGACGCATTGTTTCGCTTACCGGTCTTGGATGTTGTATTCTTATTTATATAGTATATACCATATCGTTGCTTAGCACCTGTGACACAAGTTCTTACGATACTTAGTGCAGGGCTGAGTCAATGTGTGTGTCGTGATGTGGTTATTTTTTTATATAAAATAGATGACAGACCGCGTTAAGTCATATAAAAGTTAAACAATAAACATGTGTACCTGCGAGACAGGCTTTGCCTTGTGCAGGACTCATAGCAACTCAGCAAGTAGTCATTGCAACGATATTGTTTTTCCTCTTTAGTAATTGTAAATTAATGTTGTTGTTTAATAAATTTATTTTATTTATTTATTTATTATCTATGTGCGATATCGACTTTGTTGGTACCACCCTCCTTACTATTTCTGCCGTGAAACAGTTCGCTGTTTTCGGTGAGAGCCAGTGTAATTAACAGCACGAGAGGTATAAGATCTTATCCTCTTCATGGGCAACGCAAGGCGGTGCTCTTGGTGATCGAAGGCATTGTTGTATCGGTGCGGCGGTGTCACTTTCCATCAGGTGTTTGCTCGTTTGCCCATTCCAATGTATATAAAACAAACACTTGCTATATACCTACCTGAATGTATACCAATTTTAGCGAAATAACTATTTTGGAGGGAAAAGAATTCGAGTAACCCTTCTGACCCTTAAGGGAATGTCCGCGGGTCAAGATAGTTCCGTGAAATTTATCACCACTTCGGTATCATGTATGGAGATTGGATTTTTTGTGACGCAAATTGATAGTTTATTTTTCTAATAAAACAAATTGTTTCCGAAAAGTGGTAGCATTATAGTCAAATTTTACCATCTGCGGTACTGTTCCTAACGGGTGCCAATGGAACCCTTTTACTTATCATCCACTGCCCGTCCGTTTTTCTGTCAGCGAAGACTAAAAAAATACAGTGTTCATTTCTTTTCTGTTGCCTCAAAAAAAAAAAAACAAAATCCATCTTTTGCTCAACCTTGCCTATCCTAAGGCCCTAACTTGTGAGAGTCCAACTCGCACTTGACTGTTTTGCCCTTCCTCGTGGATCTGACTTTCTTTAAAAAATGTCATTTACTAACTTTTTTCTAACCAAAATTTTCATCACAGACATCATCCGAATGATCACTTTAAAAAAACGTCCGCTAGGGTAACCCAGTTATAATAAAACCGGTCAAACGTGAGTCTGATTCGTACATGATGGGTTCCGTACCATGTTATAATGTTTTTTTTTTAATAATCTTGTGGGGTGTTTTGAGCAAATAAATGATTGATTGATTGATTGAAAGATACAAGAGCAAGCAAAAAATGCCTACAAAACCACGTTTCTTGTATAATAGCCCCATTTATTGTTATAGCGGCAACATATATAAACGTTCTCTGAAAATTTCAAGAGTTTATGGTTTATGATAATAATAATTTTTAAGTAAATAAAGATATTAATATTATTATTATGAGACAGACAGCGGAGGCTTAGTATCAGGGTCCCTTTGGGTACTGAACCCAAAAAAAAGAAATGACTATCGTTTAAGACGCGAACAATAAAAATATGCTGTCTAAAGCTAACTTGATATAAAACCAAATAAATTTATTTAATGATATTCAATTTAATACTAATTACTATTTCCATTAATTTTAATTGTTTTCTCTGACTTTATAATTTTATTTGTTACATTATCAATATATATTTTATGCAAATTTCCAAATACAACTATATTATTATTTAATAAATTAAATTTTCCGATTGGTTTCTCAAGCAATTATGACTTGAAAAAAAAAAAAAGAATTTTCTAGACACTTTTTTCGTAGCTCTTACAAGTTTTCACTGGACAATCAGGATTTTTACCACCTCAGTACCTCGTAAAGACAAACTTATCTTTATTACCGTTTCAAAAGGTCTAATTCACTTCACTCCGGGTCTGGCCTTGCCTGGGCTAGAATAGTGTGCAGTATCTTCAATAGCAGAATCCCTTTTCAAGGTCAGAAGGAAAAAGATTTCAGGAAAGTAATTCATTTTTATTAAAGCCCGACGTCATGTTCCTTGTCCTATTTAACATTACGACTTAAAGAAGGGACTTTTTAGCGAAGTGTTCTGGTGTGGGTGATATCGTTTTATTCTCTTTTTACGGTGTACAGTTCGATTCTTCTATAAGGCAAACTCGCTTTTAAGGTTCCGTATCGAAAGGGTGCCAGGGTAACCCTATTACAAAGGCTACGCTAAGTGGTGTAAACAAACGACTGCTACCTATGGACCCGGGTTCGAATCCCGGCGGGGGCGGGACTTTGGGTTATTTGCAAGACGCATTGTTTCGCTTACCGGTCTTGGATGTTGTATTCTTATTTATTTAGTATTTACCATATCGTTGCTTAGGACCTGCCATACAAGTTCTTACGATAATTAGTGCAGGAGGAAAGTCAATGTGTGTGTCGTGATGTGGTTATTATTATTACGATGTCCATCCGTACGTCTGTTGCCTGGGAGTTGTACCACTTAAACTTTATAGGGGAGTAGATTTTTTTAGTTAATGTGTATTTCTGTAACTTTAACAGCAAATACAAAAAACATGAACAAACTTTAGTATTTTCTATTTTATTTTTTTAATTTTTGCTACTCTTATGATACCTAAATAGTACATAGATATGATTCAACCTTTTACGATTTAATAATAATAATTTCACAATAATTTAATTGGTTTAATAAGAAAACATTGTCACATAACACATTGAGTTAGTAACGACAAAACTTAACCAATTGTTAGTAGGTACGTATACAAGAGATTTTTTTACATCAAATGGGTCGAATACATAAGTCTAAAAACATGCTTCCATAAACAATACATACGCGTGCCTGAACTAGGAACTCCTGTGTTTCAGGCTTACTTAATAATACAGTGAAACCTAGTTAATTGGGATCTCAAGGGACCAAGGATTTTGTACCATTTAAAGAGGTTTTCATTTATCCAGTTTACCATTTAGACAGGTTTAAAAATTTGTTGTCTCATTTACAGAGGCCGTAAACAAAACACGTGCAAAAGAAATTCGAATGTTTGTAAACAATCGTGTCGAAACCTGTCCCAACCTGATACATTATCTCACTTATAGAGGGAACTGAGCTCCAGAGTCCCAATTATAGAGGTAAACATGAAAAAAATCCTAGAAATCAAATCTCATTTAATCAGGTTCGAAAAGTCCCATTAACAGAGGTAATTCGATGAAAAAGTGCCGGGACCTCATTGTAGTTCTCAATACTAGAGGTTTCTCACTTATCCAGGTTCCACTTAACCAGGTTTCACTGTAGTAGGTAGGTAGCTAGGATGTGAAGGAACCTTTCAAGTGCGAGACTCACACTTGGCCGGTTATTTCACCTTTGGTCTATTTTTCCGCTTCCAACCAAGTTTTTCTTTCGATAGACTTGCCTCATAAATCGCTCTATCTAAAAAAAAACCGCATCAAAATCCGTTGCGTAGTTTTAAAGATCTAAGCGTAGTTAGAGACAGAAGCCACTTTGTTTTATACTATGTGTAGTGATACGAACAATAGAAGAGTAAAGCCGGAAATGTCAGTGATTTCACGCCCCGCCATATCATGATATGGCCAAATGACTATTTTGATTATTGATTTGAGATTGGGCAAATCATGAAATACATCACGAAGTACAGGCACTTATAATATTAATATTGATCGGCCCATGAAATACATAACCCATGCGCATTGTGTAATTTAAATGGGCTAAATTATATGGGCTAAAGTAGGTACTATTTTTTCTATAAATTATTTTTGACAATGTTTAAATGATTTAAGTGGGTTATTGAAATTTAGGCTGGATTTTCTAATAAGAAACAATATAAAAAATAATTATATACTAATATCAAATATTTGATAGATTCCCATGACAGTTAAACAGTCATAAGTAAAGCTTCAGATAACAAGTGCAATATCAATCCTTATGCTGTACAACTTAAGAACGATACAAGTCGTAATAGGCCCCTTAGACAAATGCCATCATTCTGCAAGCGTTAACGCCAACAGAAAACCAAAATGTATTAAAATGACATTTCCTCGCGCTAGAGTTACGTCATTGTAATGTCATTTCAGTACATTTTAATTTTCTGTTGTCGTTAACGCTTGCAGAATGATGGCATTTGTCTATGGGGCCAGGTTAGGTTGATCCATGGTCGTGTGTACTTAGTATATTCTTAATTAACCAGCGATTGAACAAGTTGAAGTACATTGTCTTACAACGATTGAAGATCTTCTTTGAATACAAGAGATAGTCGAAACAGTTGAAGGGGTTTTCCTAAGGAATGAGGCGATGTTGATTAAGAATATTCGAAGGACTCGATAAACCGTTTAAGAGCCCCCGCAGACTACAGACTGTATCGTCCGATAGTTTGATCGGATTGGTCGGTTAAGCGTGCACTGGCCCAAATAAACATACTGGTTGGTTGAAGTTGCGTACTCCAGACAAACAGTCTGCTGACTGCTCTGGTAATTTTCTAGTTACTTTTCGGTTTTTGAAGACAGCGGTTGCTTAGAATAGAAGTAAACGACACGGAGCATTTGATTAAGTTGACCAAGTCGGCGAGTCGAAGGTGTGTGAAATAGCGCCATATTAATTAAGCAGTTGATTATTTATTTTGAAGACAATCTTGTAGCCCAACAAATTTATTCGTCGACGATACCAAATCGTTATAATGTGCGTTTATTCATGTTCAAATTGATTAACAGCCCGGTCAAACTATCGGTCGATAAAAATCTGTAGTCTGTAGGGGCTCTAATTAATATTTAATTAAAATCGCAGGATATACCGGGTTCAAATCCCGGAGTGCTTGTAACATTCAAGTTTAGTAGGCTCATTGAAGTTGGATTTAATTATAAAATTCTCGGTAACAAATAGGAGGCAATTTTAGCGTTGTCTTTTCATGTTTGGCGCCACAGAGGCGCGGCGTAAACAGCCGACTGCTACGCTTGAGGTTCCGTATTCGAATCCCAGCGGAGGCGGAACTTTGTATTGTTTTCAAGACGCATTGTTTCGCTTGCCGATCTTGGGTGTAGTATTCTTAACTATGTAGTTAATTCGCACTTGCGATACAAGATTATTTAATCTTAGTGTGGCGCTGAATCAATGCGTGTGTCGTGATGTGGTTATTAATTTACCATTAGGAATAAATAAAATTAATTTATTCGTTCATCTAAAAAAAAAATGAATTAAA
Organism: Choreutis nemorana; assembly: GCA_949316135.1. Classification (NCBI taxonomy): domain Eukaryota; kingdom Metazoa; phylum Arthropoda; class Insecta; order Lepidoptera; family Choreutidae; genus Choreutis; species Choreutis nemorana. The sequence continues at coordinate 8,896,620 of OX438612.1, forward strand.
TTCAAATCGTCTTTTTTATCTACCACCGGATCGGAATGCTATCTACGCGGAAGAAGCCGGCAGGAAACCTCCGTAGTTGCATTTTCAAAAAATTTACAAAAGTTTTTCATTAAATTTTGGAACATTAAAGTTTTAGAATTATTTTTTAACATAATTAAAGCTACTATAACATATATAAAGCAAATAACAATATGTTATATTTTTAAATATTGATGATTTTAAGTCTACCAAGGCTTCTATTGAAATACATTTAATTTTATTGCATAAAACATAGGGGATGCAAAGAATTTATTCTACAGAATAATGCGATCAAAAAGAACCATATTATAATCATCATTTATCTTTCCTCGAAGCTCAGGCGGGGCGCATTATTTAAATGTGTAGTTTCCAATATATTTAAGGAAGAGTTTTAACGCGCCGTCAAATTCGTTTTCGCGGGAAATGTGTGACGTCACTCAGGGTTGAATGTCAGTTTTTTAAATTTATTTCCAACCCATTAAATTTTGTGCCGTACGTACCTCGTTTAAGCTCTAACCGAAACATCAGAATTGAAAAACTTATTTGAACCTACAGAAAGATTTTAAACATTAATAAAAACCCCTTTTTATTAAAAAAACTATATAGGGATATTTTTTAGAAGTAAAACATTAATTTCATTTTATAAATTTCTACTCACAATCACATTCTCAGCCAAAAATCGTAAATTCATACACACACACACACACACATGAAATCAAGCCGTATTCCCTCGAGAGGTGTAGGCAGAGGTGTTACACATCGCATTTCGCATGTTTATGTTGAGTCCCAGTGTGACAGGTTGCGGATCTGTCGCCACTATCCGGGCACAATGAGGAACATGGAAGCTACAACGGCAACCCGAGACTCGGACCCTTGACCTGTCGGGTCGGGTCGGTCGGTAAATTAAGGCACGTAACAAACTGATATACCACGTCCTCCTAAAATCTAAGATATAATGCTTGTCGTAATCATCCAAATAGTAATTCTTACCCGATTCAATCGAATGCTTTAAATGTTTAAATCTTAGTCTGTTATGTTGAGGTTTATCACAAGAGATTTTCGGTAAATGCACTTTTGAATTTTAAATATATGATTAAGAATCCATAGATTAATTATTGGTAGTCACGGTGCTCTACGGAGACCGATCATTGATCTGTGTTAGAATTATTTAAACTTTGGTGAATATCTGGGGTTCCGATTAAAAATCTACTGAACTATATAATGGAAGAATAAATAAAGAAAAAAACGGTACGTTTCCTTCGGTAAATAAGGGCAGGGTACAGGGTATCTTACAGAAGTTCGTGTTACGTCTTCTGAAACTTTCTAGTTATAACGTAACATTAAATAGGCAATATCCATTTAATTGAGAATATCATTCCTTTTTTAAAATTAATTTAACAATAAGGAGTTATTAATCAAAGAGGTTGGTACCCAACGCTTTGTGCGTATTAATACTTTTTTTTAACGATTACATTGAACTATATCAGATAAGTTGGTGCAATGTAATAAAATCACAAGGTACAATATATATAATAAAGTTATATAATTTAATTAAGTGAGGTTATCAAGATCGTAAAGTAAAGTGATGACGTGGTAGCTCAGTTTGTTACTTGCCTTCGTTAACCGACCGATCCGACCCGACAGGTCGAGGGTTCGAGTCTCGGGTTGCCGTAAGTTGTAGCTGCCATGTTTTTTAATGACCTTTTGTAGAAATACTTTTGGGGGAGCTCTTGAAGTCAGTAACGTTTGGTTTTAGCAAAGTAAAGGTTACAAGTCCGGAGAACTCAGATGCCTTAAGGGGGGCAGGCATAAGCCCCCTGTCCCCCCCCTGGATCCGCCAATGCTACTAAGAGTCCGCTAGTTTCTTTTAGTTATAGTTATGAAGCTCCCCGTCAACAAAAATTACCAGATCTGGAGTAAAAAAGAAAAATCTATTAAAACTTTTAAAACATGTTCTTCAGGACAAAAAACTACTTCCATCAATTTAAACCCTGAGAGAATTTATTGGATAATGCTACAGAAGTTAGGGTAATAAGTAAAAAACCGGTCAAGTGTGAGTCGGATTCGCATATCAATGGTTTCGTAGAATAGTACAAGATTAAACAGAATGCATGTTTTAGAAAATTTCGTAAAAGAAGCGAGATTTAAAGAAAAGTTAAAGTATAAACATGAGATCGAGACAGGCTTTGCCTAGTGCAGGACTCATAGCAATTCAGCAAGTAGTCATTGCAACATTGCAACAATACTGTCATTGCAACAAAGATCAAGCAAAAATTTACGGTCAAATTACGTTTCTATTATCGGAACCCGCTTTAATTATAGTTTCTATATGTTTTAATTTTTTGTTATTAAAGCGGCAACAAAAATAGACATTCTTAGATTTGTTCAATAGTCCAGCTATCATGATTCATGATATACAGCTCGCTTACAGACGGACTGCGAAAGCTTTCTAATAAGGCCCCATTTTCACACTTTGGCTACGGAACCCTAAAGACGTATCTTTCGAAAAGATGTCTCGAAAAATTCCACCGAATTAAATATTAACCTGCGCTCGATCAAACTTTAACAGAAAACTCAGACTCAATGTTAGATTCTCTGATGTTTTAAAAAGTAGATTTATCTTTACTCAGCTCGCTCTTGATAGGGTTCTCCGAAGTTATCTGTTTTTTTTTTATTCGTTAACGTCAACGGTGTAACATATTGTTTCACGGTGGATTTTTGTAAAAAAAAAAAATGAAACTTTTTGTATAAAATTTCAAAGACCACGAAAACAAGAAACAGCAAAATTAGTCTAGTTTTATTCCGTCTTACATGTGACAATAGATATACTTATGTACTAAAGTAATTCAAATGTTACCTTAATAAAAACTGGCTATTATTCTCAATAATAATTTTGATATAAATTTGTAATGCTAACGTCCACAACACAATTAAAACGCTTCTAATGAAACTTATTGTGTCAATTTATGATAAGTAGTTTAGAAGATATCCTAGGATAGGTGATCATGCATACGGACATACCGGTTAAATTCAATACCTTCCTCAAAAAGTTCTTCGGAATTTGCTTTGTCAAACCCGTTATGTAAGTAATGTGAGCTAAGACCTCAAAAGCGTTTAAGAAAGAAGGTACTCGTTTTGAGGATGTTAAGACTAAGAGGTCTGATAGTCCATGATTCTCCTCTACTTTGTAAATAAGAAGTAAAAAATTAGAGTTAAATTTGAATGTGTACATTATTACATACATTAAAATTTTGACCTTTTCTTGAAGTGCACGGATACAATTGGAAGATGCTCTACTTCATGTATGAAAGAAAAGTAATGTATGTCACTTTTTAGAAATACATACATCTTATATAATCATCTTATTTCTAAATTCTTTCAATGATATTAAAAATGAGGGATGGAAGAAGGAATGTATTTAATTGAAAAAAAAACATTTTATGAATACAGTTTCGCGTGCAACCGTTAGTAATATAAAAATACTTGGTTCGTTTATAAAACCCATTTCGTAGAATCAAATTCCCATAAATCTGATGTCACTTTTCCCCCTTTGAAGGTATAACATCGATCACCACCCTCACAGTGCTGTCTTTCGAGAGGTACATGATGGTGACCAGGCCGCTGAGTTCTCACCACCTCAGCTCCAAGGGTGCTGTGGTCTCCATCATGTTCATATGGACCTACTCCTTGGCGTTGACCACGCCACCGCTCATGGGGTGGGGGAACTACGTGAGTGAAGCCGCCAATATCAGGTTTGTGACGACGTTTTTGCTACATTTATATATTTAGACTCTTTAAGTCATTTTTTTTTTCGTGAGACTGTGTCCAGTTTTATAATAAAATACCAAGACATGTAACAGAAATGTCTGATAAGAAATTTAAGCAATATGAGCCTTACTATAAAATTCCAAATTACGTAGAAGGTATATATGGAATATATGGAAGTAATTTAATTAGCAGCACAGGTTTATCTTGTTGTAGTAGAAAATATTGTTTTTGAATATTGAAAAAAGCAACTTCTTCAGCAACTTTCTTGCCGGATTCTTCCCCGTAGAAATAGCATTCCGAACCGGTGGTAATAAAAAAATATGACGATTTTTGGCTTTGACTTTATTTCAAAGTTTAGTTTAGTACATAAAGTAAAATCAATTCCGTTAGAATTGATTGTATTTTTTCTTTTATATTTTAGTTAATTTTGTTATTTTTTTTGTTACCCTCTCTGGCCGCTCATATAATTCACCTACAAATGACACACGGTTTCTTGTTAATTTTACCAAATCTGTTTTGGGTAAATAATATAAAAAGATGGAACACCTTCAGTCAAATTACGAGTATGCCCTTAGAATGTTCGAAATACAGTCATGCCAAGTGGAGCGTTAGTGAAGTAGGGCGATCCTACCTATGCTCTCCATCTTGTTGCTTTTCTTTAGCCTGATCGACTGTACAGGGATCAATTCCACTATTAAACGTCACGGTAAACCCGCTGAGGCCTCTGCTTTGCTGTATTTGTTGATTAGGGAATAAAACTCTTTCGCGTGTTTTAATTTCTACTTCAATTCTTTCTATTTGTCTTCTTCTCTGGCTGTCTATATTGTAATGTAAGTAACCAAGTTTGATACAGAAGAAGATTGGTACAGAAACCATGTTTCGGATTTCTTTTTAACTGGCTGGTAAACCATAGCCATCTCGCTTTTTGCAAATTTTTATTTAAAATTTATAAAAACTTTGTGGTCAGCGGTTTGGTAGCTTGTTCAAAGATTTGTAAAACAGAAGTTCATATTCTACCCTCTGAAATACAAAATCTGACTTAGCATCTAATTGTTTTTATTATAAACAATACCCTAGGGAATGTACAGGCTATTAGAGATAACAAATAATATCAACCGTCTACACTTTCCTCGTAAATTTTGAATTTCCGACTGAATTCAAGCTTCACATTTTTTGCTAAAGTAACTTGCCTCGAAATTCTGAAATATATTAAAGATACCAGTAGAGCATTTGAGTCATCTATTTTATTTTTTATAGATTCTCACAATTTCGCCTAGCGATGGAATAAAAAAGGCTATATTCGAGATTTGTATCATTATTTTTGGATAAAACAGTGTAAAAGTAATGTAAAAGAAGTAATTTTTTTTTCTCGACTTTGCCTTCCAAACAATATAAGGCTTTTGTAATACGTGTTAATAAAAACGAGGTATAAATATTTTTGTCCGAATTTACATTGTTAGAAAAATAAATAAAATGTTTTAAATTTAATATTGTAATTAAAACTTTTTTGTTTCATTATCCTACTTTTCTTGAAATGCTTTCAAAATTCTTCAGATAACTTTAAAAAAAAACCACCTGGAGGAGTTTTTGAAAGACCAATTTTCTTAAAAACAAACATTCGATTTCAAAACTTTTTCCATATTTCAGGAAGTTCCTTATAAATGGTAACAAAGTTCTCGCTTAAAGAGGAAAAACTCGACCTTGACATGAAACGAAAAAAGGGAAACTGATCCAATAAACTTAATATCATTTGCAACCAAATTTATAACAAAACACATAATAAGCAATGCCGGAACAAAATTGTATATTTTAACCCCGATCCGATCTTGTAAGCTACCCCGAATTTTTGGCATAACATTTTGCCTTTCAATTATTGGTATATACTGGTATCAATCAGTTATCAATCTTAAGAAAAAATCTCATTAGCCCTTTGGCGAATTTCATTAATTTTCAACTACGCGTAAATTTTGCTTTTATCTCGTTTTCATGTAGCATTTTTGCAGCAAATAAGCAAGGAGATGATAACAAAAAAAAAATATAAATATGAATTCAGTAATTTTATCAAATTTAAAATAAAACTCGTATGTTATTGGAAAAATAATTAATATAGAGAGTAGATATAATACTTAATTTTGTCTAAAACAAAAAAAAAAAACAAATTTAAACAGTGACTTTACAAAAATGTTATGAATTAAACAAAAATGTAATTGATCAAATAACGTAAAAAATCCACTGAAAGCACCAAATGTAAAAAATAAAAATGCGGGAAAAAAACTACAAAAAACAAGAGGAAAATAAATCTGTCTCCCCTTTACTTTTGGGAGTCGAGTTTAAGAGAATTTGCCTTCAAGAAAGTTACACCAGAATTTGTTTCCAAAAAATCCAATACAAACTTTTTAATACCGAAACTTTCATAAAAGATTAAAACCCTAAAGCTTTACCTAAACAAATGCTGTTCTGAATTTCGCAATGTCTGTTATTTTTAATGTCTTTACTTGGCAAGTGATCACTGGTTAGACCGATCAGTTTTAGGGTTCCGTAACGAACTGTAAAAAATGAGACCCTATATCAATAAAATACGCGGAATTCATGCGGTAATTTTTATTGAATTGACTTAAGTAACTTATCAAAAATCACATCTTATCTCATGATTATGCATGCTCATGAAGGTGGAAATGCAAAGGGCTCATTCCAGAACCATAAATCCGGTCAGTAGTCCAGTCGAAATTATTCTTTTGTCCGGATAACAATGTGCTGTGACAGCTGTTGACAAGACTTGCATTTCGTATGAAATAGCTGAAAGGGTTCATGCAGAAAGACCATGTGACAGCTATCTCATTAACTAATAAATAACTACTTTAAATGTAACGGTGACCGTGCAAAAACCAGACGCATGAGAAAACCAGATTTTGTGGCAGTGGCAGTGGTGAACAGCTGACTGCTACGCAAGTGTTTCCGGGTTTGAATCTCGGCGGGAGCATCACTTTGTGTTATTCGCAAAACGCATTGTTTCGATTTTTTTTTTGGTTCATGTAGTATTCTTATTTAAGCATTTTATACCAGTAGAGTTGCTTAGTAATTCGCTGCGACACAGATTTTTTTAATAAGTCAATGTATGTGTCGTGATGTGGGTTTAATTATTATTATTAGAGAACGATATAAAGGCTGTATCTTTATTTTCCCTTTATAATTAAAGGGAGAGGTATCTCATCTCGCGGAGTATGTGCATCCTTTTAGCTAGGTACAGGTCAGATTAAAACTATATGCACAAACTACACGAACATGCTTTTGTTTGTTTCCTGCATAATTTGCTTGTACATATTACACATTAGCGCATCTAGAGGGGCTAGGGGGCTCAAAACCACCCCTAAAAACATCTGGGTCCTACAGATTTTTGGCCTTCGCATAGGTTAAAACCAAATTTAGTACGGTCGGACAATAAGACAACCATTTTTTGAAAAAACGGTTGTCATTTTGTAAAGGGGTGAACTTCATCACTGTATCCGCCACTTATTACGTACTAGCTACCCGGCCCGGCTTTGGACGGTTATTATGCATGTAATAAACGTAAACCTTCCTCTTGAATCACGCTATCTATTAAGAAAAAGCGCATCAAAATCCGTTGCCTAGTTGTAAAGATTTAAGCACACGTAGGGGCAGACAGACGGCGGGAAACGACTTTGTTTTATAATATGTAGTGATGCATGTAGACCACGAGTTTAAGTGGGAATAAGAAATTTCTGGAAAATTCTAAGCACTTGTTTAGTTATCATCCTTGGCATAATTGCAGATTACGTCAAAAACGATCTAAATTTAATGACAAAGTAATGTTTGTTTCGATGACACATGTAGACATGTTAAAAAAGCCCCATTAGCAATGTTGAATCTAATCACGATTCATATGTCTTATAGTTAAATGTTGACTTATGGTAAGATTTGAACTGTCAGTGATCTATATTCTAATGACAGCAGCGGCTTAAACCATTGGCACGTGAAGTCGGATGCGAGACTCGGCTCGAGCAGGTCTGATGATCAAGAAATTTGCTCATGGCGGTTTTATAAGTTTTGTAGCATAAATTTTTATTTCTATATATACGAATATCGTTGCTTAGTTCCAATAGTGCAAGCCTGTCTCTTAGTTTGGGACTAAGAAAATTTAGGTGAATTATCCAAAGATATTATTATACTGATGAGCAATAAAATTTGAGACACTGTCCATGATATGTCAACGAATAAAAAATAAAGGTTATTAGGTCCGCTGATTACAATTACAGCGACTTCCGAAAAGATTCGTCAGGTCTGTAGCTGAACTACAACAAAATTTTCAGAATCATCGTATACAATGTACAAGTTTTTGTATGACCAAATTAACGCTCGAAGCAAAACTCCTTACACACACTCACGCCTTCGTCCCAAAGGGGTAGACAGAGACAATGGTTCGTCATACGCAAAGATCCTTACATACATCTCTCGCTTCCTCCACATCCATGCATCTCCTCGTACACACACGACAATTACGGGTACTTCTGGCCTGGCCTTGTCCCAGCTTGCCATCAATCTGGTACGTCCGCCTAAGTCTATCCCTACCTGCCCTCCCGCACACATCACCAAAATACGAAAAAAAAGCTTGCACGAAGATTTTAAAATAAACAAATAATTTCTGAGGTATTATACTAGTACCAGGAAATATTGTTTATTATATAACCCGGGGGAGGATTAACGTTGTGGTAATCCTCAGTGCTTACAGTCCAGCTTCATTGAACACAAAAGAGACTTAAACCTAAAGCCGAACCAACGAACCTTCACGAGGATCAAAATTACCTCATGACCTCATGTGGGGCATGAAGCCTTTTTCCATTATAGAGACGTTTTCCAATCGCGCCTATATATTAATTGGCTGCGACAGATGTACAATCAAGTTATAAAATATCTTCACCTAATGTCTACCGAATCGAACATTTGATTCACTTTTTGTATTGACAATAAAAAACAAGTTGAAGAAGACCCGTACATTTTTACCTTTGAAAAGGTGTGCAAATATTTGCTTACAATAAAAAGTAATATTTTAAAAACAATGTAAGTAAAATTTTGTAAGTAGAATGTCAAAATTAAAATTAACAATAGGCAATTACGAATCAATTAAATTACGATACGAACAACCAAAATGTTTAAAGTCCAGATTAAACATCATTAAAATGATCTGTCGTTTAGGAAATCATTGACTGCATAGTAGGCTTCTTCTATGAACATGTGTTTCAGGGCTGATTTAAAAACATTAATGTTACTTATCTTTTTAATTGATAGCGGCAATTTGTTATAGATTTCGCGACTCATGCCAATTATACTTTTTTGTAATTATACAAGAGACATTTCTCAGATTTTAGCAAGATCGGTGAACAGTTTCTTTGTACTGTCCTGAAGTTTTATAATTGGTTGAAAAGAACTGCCTTTCTTTCTGTCTCTATCCAAAAGTGTTGCCTTTTCAGTGAACTTTAATATGGGATTCTGTATCTATATAGTAATAGATCGATGATAAAATGACAACGATTTCAGAAAAGGAAAAAAATCTGAATTTACTTTTTGGGTTCGTTTATCTGTAACGAACTTATTAAAAGTCTGCTTTTTTATAATGATTTGGAGGTTCGTTGGCATTTTTTCAGTTGTATTGTGCTTCGAATGTCCTCTGTTATATTGAACTTTACCTTTAAGTATATCGTTTTTGTACAAAGGAATTTTAAGGTTTTTTCTTTCAAGCTAACACCCTCCGTTAGTTTAATACTGTAATAATGAGGTGTTTATTTTACTAGAAATGATAAATAATTAAATTCTGCCTCTGGTAAAGTGTTCTTGTGTGAACAGGTGCCATTTTCAAGCAAAACTTTTCAGAAAAAATTACCAAACAAAATTTTACAGCAAAGTTTGTTTTTTGTAAGTTGAGTAACGCAATATTGTAAAGATCTCTAGAAATGGATAATTAAAACCTTATTTTGGTGAAACTTTATAGTTGTGTTCAATGAAATTTCATGTTTTAACTGAAGTATCTTAGATGGTAGTTAATTATGGTCAGAGCCCAGCGGAGACCAATCATTAATCTATAAGTAGGACATAACAACATTTGCCAAATGTTACAATTTGCCAACCAAATTGACGTTTCCCTTAAGGTTTAGGAGCAGCGATGCCCCTTTAGACAATTGTTATTATGCCACAAGCATTAACGCCAACAGAAAATAATAATGTATTGAAATGACATTTCCTACTTCCCGAGATACATCGTTGTTGTATCATTTCCATACATTTTTTATTTCTGTCGGCGTTAACGCTTGCGGAATTTGTCTAAGGGGCCATGTGTCATTAAAATCGAATTAATCTAATTGTCATAAAAAATTGTACCCAGCATTAGCTTTTAAACCTTCATACGATCACCTCCTTCGCCGTCGTGTCAATAGGTATCACATACCATCAGTTGAACCTCTTCGTTGTTTGTACAAAAAAAGCTCATTAAACTCTTTCAATTATATTTCCATGTTGCGTTTCAATCTCGCAACCCTAGCCCGGATAGTGTGGCATAATCTTTAACATTAAAGTTGATTGTTTTCCCTGCAGTTGTTCCGTGAATTGGCACGAGCAGTCCATGAACACGCTCACGTACATCCTGTTCCTGTTTGCCATGGGACAAATTGTCCCGCTGGCCGTCATCACCTTCAGCTACGTCAACATCGTCAGGACCCTCAAAAGGGTAAGGTTAATCTTCAATATGTACTGTTTGGTGGTGAATCTGTTTAGTGCAGTGGTGTGAACAGCCTGCTCTAAAGGTTCTGGGTTCGAATCCCGGTGAGGGCGAGACATTGTATTATTTATAAGATGCATTGTTTGGATGTAGTATTCTTATCTGTGGATGTAGTTAATACCATATCGTTGTTTAGCACCAGCGACACAAGGTTCTTTAATTTTACTGCAGGGCTGAGTCAATGTGTGTGTCGTGTTGTGATTATTATTATTATCTGACTTATTCTTTTTTTAATGGACATGCAAATTTAGGATCTTAATGGCTGGCTCATGAAATTACTATTATTAATTTGTTTTCTCCACTCAGTTCTGCTAATAAAAGGTTTCGGTACTGTGAAAATTTGCCAACAGAATTCAAATAAATTTAATAACTGGCCCGAGTCCAGAAACGTCATCAAAGCACTTGCATTTAATTTAAAATGTTAAAAATTATAATTAAATTCGGCTGTAGATTTTAAAGCGCTACTTTTTATTGTAAAATGCTTCACAGAATTAACTTTTACTCCTTTCGCACAGGGTTCATTTTTAGTTGGGTCATTTCTCAAAAGTCAGTATCAAATTGTTTTATGCCACAATAATAAAATGTTATTGTTATTATGGAGAAATAAACTTCGCTATGTGCTTTGCGATAATTCATCCCCTGTTAGTTACTGGCTTGCCGTGCCAGGCGTCTCCTGACCGTAGACCTCTTTAGCTTTTGGCCTCTGGGCCGCTTCCATTGCTGTCTCCGCTTTGCTGGGAGGGAAGTTTGAACCACTTTCTTACTACCTTATATTTCTTCTGATGAAGTTCGTTGCGGGTCCCAAGACAGCAATTAGGGTGTCCGGGCACAGCCTGTGCGTCATTGAACAGCTGCATTATTCGTTGATTATTCGATCAAAAGGCGCCACTGTTGATCCTGGTGAACAGGAGTTGCAGTGGTGGGACAGAGTGGCGGGTGTGTCTCAATGTGCTTTACGATGTCGTTTGCTTGGATCAATGTAATAATGTCGAGGTATTTTTTAGATCCTTCTTTTCCGCTGTCTTTTCTTCTTCTACCTTCTTTATCGTTCTAGAGAACGGATGATTTAAGCCGATAGTCAGCGGGATTAAAATTCCGTTGTGCAATATTGTATTTTAATCTTAATATGATACATATTGTCGGTGATAGTGCCATACCGCGTAACTAACAATTGTCAATACCGAGTAAATACAAAATTAATGAATTATTAATTAGCAGTTACAAGAAATGAATTGATTTATAATTCTTCTGTTATATTCTTATTTCAAGTGTCACCCTAGACTGTTAGATGTATTAGTGGCTAAGAATAAAAACATGTTCAAATACAAAATTACAGAATATGAGGTTTCTGGCCGGTATCTTCCCCAACATAAATTTTCCGAACCGGTGATTGAGTAATTTAAGAAAATATATACATTCGTTTGAATATTCAAACTACTTTGTTTAAAGTTAAAGGAAAATTGTTTATTTTGTGGTTACGTTGAGTTTAATTATCAACGACGATTTGTTAAATAACACAATGGCCGATTATCGACACCGTACTGTGAAAACGTGCAAAAAATGCCGCATATTTCTTTATCTAAGGATGAAATATTTCATTATTTTTAATCACACGTTCATTGAGGTCCAAACTACATCTGATAAACTGATCATTAACTTGCAGATGTCTATACCTCTGTTAAAAAGTTACCTATTACAGGTACTGGCCAAATAAATTTTGCCTTTACGAGATTTTCAAAAGTACGGTATTCTACACATACAAAATTTCCTCTCGAATACCTATCTACAAAAAAAAAATCGCATCAAAATCCGTTGCGTAGTTTTAAAGATCTAAGCATACACAGGTCAGACAGAGGGAAGCGACTATGATTTAAAGTTTGTAGTAACGACAGTTAATTTTTGGGTTTAATGCTCTGAAACAAGCCGTTCGGTATTCCTTGCATGGAACTCCATACTGCGACCCATACTTACAGGATCGTAACAATATCGTATCGCCTCGTTTTGATAGCGAAATGTTGACCTTCCATTTAGTTGATCGTTGCGCAAAATTTACGTTATAACTTTTATTAAATAACTACGATAGGTACATTCATTACAATACTATGCGGTAAAATAAGACAGTATACATGATTTGTATTTACCTCAGTAAATAGGCATACAAATTTATAAACTGTCTCTAAATTAAGCTTATAATGGCCTGTTTGAAAACTCGAGTTTGACTTCAACGAAGATGTCAATAGGGCTTTTATGTTAAAAACTTTACAGAGAACAAAGTACTGCCTTTTTACATTCAGGCTGGCTTTTCTTTTAAATGAATCAGCCCCTAAGACTGTTCAAGACATTTTCATTATAAGCCACAGCTTCCACGGTGAGTGACAGGGAAAAAATACTGATGGAAATATATAATAACTAAATCATCTCCGAGCGTTTTAGTCGCAGGGCAACCAGTGACCGGCTACTAATTTAAAAGCTATTTAGTTTTTGTTTAGGCTCTAAAATGACCTACGCTTCCTAGCCTGACAGACTAACAACGTCAGTCAAATTGTCGTCGTGAGACGAACGTCTCTACTTTCTTCTTCATTTAGTTCGTGTTTGAATGTAGTTAATGGAAAACGTTTTTGAACAGTAAATAACAAAAACTATTGTTTTCGTATATACATAAAACTATTTTTTAGCCAAGGCGAAACCAAAAGTTTTTGGCAGTCTATGTATGTATGTATGTATGTACGCATGTTTCACCATAGCGCCTAAACTACTAAACCGATTTTAATGAATGAGGTGTCAATAGATTCGTAATTGAAGCCCGGAAGACATAGGCTGTATAAAATTTTATATGACGGAAGTGAACACAGTGGTCGAGACCACGGCTCTACCTTGACCATTTTGTAGCTATTTCTATATGAATTATTTGATGATGTCAAGCAGTCACCGCAGAATATGGACGTTTGCAATACCATAGTATCACGCACGCGATGCCGACCCTGTACAAACTTCTAATGCATTTTTCGAAGAACCCCATGCTGTAGTCATTAAGGAAAACAATGCCAATAATAAACAATCTTTATTCATAATACAAAAGTGTATGTAAGAATGTATGGATCAAGCAAAAACTACTTAATGGTTTTTAATTAAACTTTAAACTGATATAGCTTATACGTCAGAATAGCATTTCAAGTAATTAAAAATCCTATTGGAACTATTTTCGGCTTCTACGCGGACGAAGACGCGGCCAAAAGCTAGTATAATCTTATTTGTTTACATTTTCTTTGCGTCTTATGTCGTAGAACGCCAAGAGCATCGCCAAGCGTTGCCCATGTAGAGGTAAAGATATTATACCTATCGGGTTGGTAATTACACTGGCTTTCCAATCGAACGCAAACACAGCGAACTGCTTCACGTTGTAAATAGAAAGGAGGGTGATACCAACCCAGACCGCCTCGCACGCAGATCCACCACCTGTAAAACAAACAAACCTGTTGGAACTTTGTACCGTTCTTAAGTTGTAAGGCATAAGGATTGATATTGCACTTGTCATGTGAAGCTTCATTTGTGCTCGTCTATACCTTTGGTGTACTTTAGTACGAATTAACTTCGTCATCAGTTACGTAATACATTATATCCAATTATTTGTTAAATAATTAAATATTCAATCAATAAAGTTGTTTGTATAAATGAAAAAATGTTCATATACTTAATTATAGACTCTTGCCTAGCATAAATTTTCCGAACCGGTGTTCGAGTAATTAAAAAAAAAATAGTCGATTCTAGGTCCTTTTTTTAAGTTAACGGAATAAAGTCATTTTGATTTGATTTTGAAACCAATAACTATATCTAATTTTAAAACTCCCCTTTGGATTAAAAGAAAATCTATCTTCAAAATTTAGAATGGACTTCTACAATGTATACACGGCAATAGATCAACCTGACCTGTTTGGACTTTATACCGTTCTTTAGTTGTACAACAGTAACATTGGATAACTGACTGCTACATACTGACGCGCATTGGCTGATCAGGCAAATTCTATTACATAAATACTTATATTTAATTACTTACTAAGAAGAATATTTTATACTTTCGAACCACAAACATTACTTGTGTGTAATGAATTTTGTTTATATCCTCCACCAAAATCTTTTACCACAGCATAAGGATTTGTATTGCATTTCTTCTGTGAAGCTTCATGTGTGTCCTCCTGTACTCGTAGTCACACTCCCACATATACACTACAAGTAATATCAATTCTAATGGTATGTAAATAATTTATTACCATATGTAATTATTTACATTTATTGTTGTTTGTACTTACATAAAACATAAACTCACGCCGTAATCCCTCGAGAGGGGTAGGCATGTTTATGTTGAGTCCCAGTGTGACAGGTTGCGAATCTGTCGCCGCTATCCGGGCACATTGAGAAACATGGCAGCTACAACTTACGGCAACCCGAGACTCGAACCCACGACCTGTTCGGATCGGTCGGTTAACCAAGGCACGTAACAAACTAAGCTTCCACTTTGTCATTGTTGGTTATTTGTCGTAATTACTGTTAATGCTATATTTTTATACTTTTTAAAGAATTAAATTTCTCTATTTCATGTGTAGCCGTGTGTAAAAAATTACTCTGCATAAAAACTCAAAAGCGTTTGATGAAGTCGTAAGCAAAAAGTATGAAATGTGTGTGTGAAATGTGTGCATTTGTTCCATTCTAGCCTGAAAGGTATTTCCGATGCTTGGGTTACCTACATCTCTGTTTTCGACAGGTGATCCCTGTTCGTGTAAAAATATTTATTAAAATGAGTTTGTATGCCTACAATTTTTCTAGGTATTACTGCGTTTGTCATGTTTCACACCCACGCGGTTTTTTATGTAAGAATCTCTGTGTTTGTTTTACAAAGGTATTTTCACTATTTTTTCGTCTGTTTTTTTTTTCATGTGAGATGCTAAGGCAGGTTTAATTTGAATCATTTAGATTTTAGTGGTTAGCTTGTTAGGCGATGTTTTATACAATGTCATGGAACAAACAAACGGTTCTAAAATGGATACCGATTCACACGGTTATGCACTTGAAATACTATTGTAAAATGCAATTAATATTAGGTTACAAGATTTTAATAATAATAATAATAAATCTTTATTTCGGACATTTGAATCCATAGCGGTAAGTGTTGCGTTAGTTAAGGTGACTTAGAAGTATGCTAGTAGTGTTAGATATATAATTTATATTTTATTTTTAACATTTATGATTTAGTTCACAATATTAATATTTTTTTAATTTTTCTGAATTAATTTTAAAGATGAATATTTGTAAGGCAGACATAAAGAAACTACTCATTTTCCAACTTAACGTCTGTATTTAATTCTAATCATGTTTAAACAAAAAAAAATCTCTTTATATTGAATTGGCTGCGCAATGCATTGCCAATGTAGAGTTAGATAATGAAGGAACCTCTCGAGCTGGTAATTACATTGGATTTCCAGTCCTACCAACCGAAATATGCAAAAAAAGCAAAATAAAAAAAGCTAATGGCAAACAACAAAGAAGCTACTTAAAGATTCTCGTGTGTCGAAAATTTATTGACTAAATTTGGATTCAAAGAAAATTGCCTAATTAATTATTGGTCGAAGTTGCTTTTTCCACGTAGAGGATCTTGTTGAGATATAGACTTCCGTTACGCACATTCCTCTCACACAAAGAATAAAGAAGTTTACCATGAAATTATATATAAGGTAACTTACATTAAGTATTTCATGAAAAAAGAAATCTCGTTAGAATAACTAGTAGTGCGTTAATTTGAGAGAAAAGTTTTTCTAAAGTTAGTAACTTTTTTTATATAGCTATTAAGCAAAACTAAACTTTGGTACAAATACATTAATAACATCAAATAACCAACTCAAATATATTGATGTAAAAACAAAAAAAAAAACTTAGAATTATTTCATATAATAAATTAAATAGAATTATGTATACAATTTGCGAGGAAATAAAGTCATGTTATTATAAACTTTGGTACAGTGATACCATCTCGGAGACCGATTGGCTATGTTTGTGTGGCTCGAGTAGGTAGTGCAAAATTTTCTAGCGTTCGTAATCTCTTTACTGAGTGACACTGAGTTTACTCACTCTTAAACGTTGACACGCTCGACAAAAATAACAACATCTTTAGTCAAACCCTTTTCGTGACTAGCAAGGTTTTTGTAAAGCCTTCTAACCAGGTATCCATAAAGAAATTTTGTAGGAAATATATGGAAAAAACAGAGAAGGGCAGCTTCATATACTCGTAAACGAGGAAAGAATATAATTTAACTCCCTTTTTAAAGAACCCCACTTATCACAAGGGAAAGTTATACCTAGGTTTTTCTTATAATACAACGTCACGAGCGAACAAGCGGACGGTTAACCTGAAAGTGATACCGCTGCCTGTCTTATAAACCTCATGTCTTAAAACTGTAAAAGCACCGCCATAAATATCTTACCTCATGCCGGTAATAACACTGGCTCTCCAGTTCTTCGAACCGAAACACTGCGAACTGCTTCTCGGCAGAAGTAGAAAGGAGAGTGGTACCAACCCAGACGATCTCCCACATAGATGTTACCTGCAAGATAATAGTAGCTTATATTTTTTTTTACCTCTAGAACTCCCAGCGCTTGGGGCGGGTGAACCGAGCTGAGGCGAAGGTGACGGCCATGGTGTTTGTGATGATCATCTCCTTCACCGTAGCCTGGACGCCTTACTCGGTATTCGCTCTAATGGAGCAGTTCGCGACAGCTGGAATCGTGAGTACCTGATCCTAGTTATTTAGGTTAACTGCGACCGATCCTAAAATTAACTAATTAATTTAATAATTAATTAATTAATTTAATTAATTCATGTGTGTGTAACCTTTGTAAATGTTGTGTTCGTCTGTTATAGGCATGTACATCAGTTTCTGTTTATACTATATGTTATTTATAAATGTTTGTGTAATGTACTTGCTGTAGACGTCTCTAAATAAATAAGTAAATAAATAAACGACTTCAGGCGCAGAAGTGTTAACAGCCGACTGCTACGCTTGAGGTTCCGGGTTCGAATCCCGGCTCGGGCGGAACTTTGTGTTATTTGCAAGACGCATTGTTTCGCTTACCGGTCTTGGATGTTGTATTCTAATCTATTGATAGCCATATCGTTGCTTAGTGCCTATGATACAAGATTGTAGTAGTATCTTATTGCAGGGCACAGTCAATGTGTGTCGTGATGTGGTTATTGCAGGGCACAGTCAATGTGTGTCGTGATGTGGTTATTGCAGGGCACAGTCAATGTGTGTCGTGATGTGGTTATTGCAGGGCACAGTCAATGTGTGTCGTGATGTGGTTATTGCAGGGCACAGTCAATGTGTGTCGTGATGTGGTTATTGCAGGGCACAGTCAATGTGTGTCGTGATGTGGTTATTGCAGGGCACAGTCAATGTGTGTCGTGATGTGGTTATTATTATTTAATTACAAATATAGTTTCAAATTCACTTGACTTATCAATTTAAGTGATATCTAAAAACACAGTCAATGATAATTTCCTTATATAACTAATAAATTTATTTCACTGAATATCAGTTCAACACACAAAAATAATCACATTTTATATTGTGAAATGAAAAAAAAATATGAAATACGAAATGAAATATAAAAATTCCGTTACTATGTTCTTTTTACAACAGTCCCTATTAATATAATAATAGGGAAAAACCTCTATTTTCCGATTTTATTTTTGTAATTTTGTTGTTAATTTTTAAAAATATATTTTTACATTTTGAAAATTACTTATTTTTGTAAGTTTGTATTATTGTAAATATACGAAGTGGTATTGTTTGTTAGTTTTGCGTACGTAGAATTAATAAATTATTAAATTGTTTTTATCCAAAAAATAAAACTTTGGTATTCAGATGTTTTGCTATCCAAAAAATTAAAATGTTCGGTGGATAAACGCAAAATTTCATTCGATTATTATTATTTTTTTATTTTTACTTATATTTGGGAAACAATCAGTATCAATTAAAAAATAATCATTAAATAAATCATATACCAGTAAAGTTTCCACAGATAAAATGAACAAAACAGTCCTAGGCGCAAAAAACAAATTTAGAAAGATTATAAAACGTAACACAAATTCAATAGACATACAAGTTAGTATGAAAATTCAAAAAAAATATATATACACGAAGGAAATCGCAGTCAAGACGGAGTCATTTATAATTTTTACTAGATCATTTTTTAAATATTGAAACGGTTTTGTTGGAGGAAAGCTTTACAGCATAGATTAATGATTGGTCTCCGCGACTACCAATCATTAATCTATGCTTTAAACCTCCATGACAGATGAAAGCTTTCTCTGAAAAAAAAATAGTGCTCGTACAAACAAATAACACTCATAAACTTATCATCATGAATTCTTTTTTTTTCTTTAATGACAACATTTGATGGGATTAAATGAAGTTTGAAATTTGTATCGGAATATAGGCCAATTTGCTTTGGTTTTAAGATTTTCTAGGGGAAAAAACCGAAGGGTTACAAGATAAAATGCGCGCAGAGCCGCGGGGCAACGGCTTTTAATATGATATTAAATACATACAACATATGGGAACAGAAAAATCGGGGCACACCCGCCAGTCTGCCCCACCACTGCAACTCCTGTTTATCAGGATCAACAATGGCGTCCTTTGATCGAACAATCAACTAATAATGCAGCTGTACAATGACGCAGAGGCTGTGCCCGGACACCCTACCGGCATCGTGGGACATAGGAAGTAGTAAGAAAACGGGAACGGAAGAAGTCAATATGAATAAAATATTATTGTTCATCAATTCCAGGACAATATTTGATTTCTAACTTTTAATTTCCTTTGGAGCTACGAAGAACTGAATGAAGTCAATATTGCAACAACCTACAATTTAAAATTATGTTAGAATATTGTGATGTGCATTCGAAACGCAATATTAAGAATGATGTTTGCTATGTATTCTTTACTAGCTTTTACCCACGACTTCGTCTACGGGAATTTATACGGGGTAATATTAGTTTCATAATGTATATTTCATATAGAGTTTTAAATAAATAAGATACGTTATATGTTTAATACTGATTTCAATAACTCCAAAAATAAAGATTTTAACGGTATGAAACATCATCCCAACCAAGATGCCAAGCATCATACCAAGATATTGTTATTGATAAATACTAATTACAGATATCTCCGGGTGCCGGAGTGATCCCAGCCCTAGTTGCGAAGAGTTCCATATGCTATGACCCTTTGATCTACGTCGGCATGAATACACAAGTAAGTCAATAAATCACAAGAATCTCTCAGAAATCTTCTAAACATTTATGTAACAACCATGGATTAATCAATGGTTTCCGCTAGGAATCGTTTAATTAATGATAACAACCTTACAAATAAGATTGTCATTAAAAATGGTTCGGATCGGTGGCAACCGGTTTGTTTAGCAAAATACCGGCAGGAATCGCCAGATTTTGTAATAAAAAGGTTTTAATACATCTTGTAGTCTAGCTAGGGTACGAGTGATATGGGGCTTATGTTAATAGTAAAAACATTACACCCTCAAATCGGTGCATAAGAAGACAGGAAAAACTAAAAAAAAATTGGGAGTTTGTAATCTTTTAGATTTAAATGACGGCGCGAGCGGTACATCAAAATCTATAGAATCACAAAATTTTAAAACATCCGGATAACTCATGGATACCAAATTAGGTATAATATCTTTACCGGTCACACAACTGACGCCATTATTTGATGTCGCTACCATAGATATCGGTTTAATTGCAGATTTACACTAACGACATCTTCAATTACTGTGGTTTCTATGTCACTGGGAATAGATATGTTCCCAGTAGTTCATAAAATGCCGTCGTGTGTTGAAATACCTACTATGGGACTGAATATAGGAATATTCAATACCGAAAATTTTATTTTTCTATCTAAACTATAAATTCAAAGTAATGTAGGAAAATCTATTATTTAAGTAATTGCTTCATGCCATTCTATCTCTATCAATTAACCGTTCTTTCTTTTACAGTTCCGCCAGTCTATCAAGAGGTTCTTCGGGATTCATAAAACAAGGCACTCCCAAGCTGAAA
Source organism: Choreutis nemorana (assembly GCA_949316135.1). Classification (NCBI taxonomy): domain Eukaryota; kingdom Metazoa; phylum Arthropoda; class Insecta; order Lepidoptera; family Choreutidae; genus Choreutis; species Choreutis nemorana. Next base: position 8,917,316 of record OX438612.1, read on the forward strand.
AAGGTTATGATAACACTATAATGTCCCCAGCCCACAAGATATCCGGCCTTAATGAAGTCACCACCAGGTACAACTGCTCCGACACCATATCCTCAAGCATCAAGAAGCCGAAAGAGAAGAAGATCTTCTTCACTGACGACATACCGGAATCCAACAACTACACCGAAGCTTTAGCTATCAAACCTTATCAAAACATGAACCTATGCACGATCATTGAAAACAAAACCGCGTCCGATGCTAAAAGTTCAGGAGAAACAGTGACAGATGAGGATAGCAGTAACAATGATATAAAACTCAATGTCTTCGGCGAATCCTGTAACCTTTTCCATGATCATTCCCCAGTCCTTACAATTATTGACTCAGATAAGCTACTATTCAGTAAATACAACCGGAAACCTGATGCTGCACACGAGCGTCCCGCCAAAAACGTATACGGGAACCGTGCTTTTGAAAACGATCTGATTGACATAGAAAAAGACGCTGCTCAAGACGACAAATGCAAGAAGTACAGGAAATTGAACATGAGACACAGTTTCTCTCTGGAACTCAGCGCAGTTTCCAATGAAAATAAAGTGAGGAAGTACTCTGTCGAGTCTTCAAGACTCGAAGCTTTCGAACCTCCTGGTGAGTACGCGAAGAACGCCGTCGTGACCCATTTCCTAGACCAGGCCTCCAAGAAGTCCACACAAGAAAACTTCAGGACTTATTTATATACGAATCAGGATAAGAAACACCAAACCGACCATTTGTAAAGTTTGTAAAGTATGGTAAGAGAATAGGGAATATGCATGAAAATCTAACCAATTTATCGTGAATTATTTGGAAGTAGTATACTTACAGTGAAAACAGAATTAGAATTGAACCAGGGAGATGTAACCATTCAAAGTAAATATATTTATCTCGCTCATCAGAAGAACCATTTTTATGGAAGTTGTATGGCGCCCGTGTACTTTGACGTCATTGTACATACTGGATCTCTCTGTCTAATCAATGAATTTGAAGCTATATAACTTATTAAATAAGTCAGATATCTGTGAAAATATGACAGATTTGTGTATATATGTGGTTTTGAATTATAATGAATAATGCATATTCCCTATTGAACGAAGTTGATAATAAAGAACTTCAAATTTAGAGAATGCTTTAAGCAAATTCCATTCCATTCGGAATCGAAGCTAGACTGTCTGTGATCTCAATTCACGTAGAATCCTTATTCGTATGTACTTTAGTAGAATCGTCAAAAATCTGTGATATAAGAACGAGTGCCAAAAGAAGATAAATCTTTAAAGATTTATTTTTGGAAATGATAGAAAAGAATCAATTTTTAAGGGAAATGTTAAATTTAGTATATAGTTGGATATCGTTATAAATTTTGAAATTACGTGTTTAGATATGAAAATATTGTATGTGTTCAATCTATGACATTGAATTCTGTCAACGAAAGAATATCTTATTGTAATCTATCATTCTACTTAAAATATAAATGTTTCTCATAATTTTCTCATCCATAATTAATTAACATTAAATACTTTGTAATTCTTAATGTTTCCATGAATTTTTGTAAATGGATTTTTGTACGGTCGACCAGAATTGAAAATGTAACTTGTCGAGAACGGTGCTGGAAAATATTATATTGGATTAATTACGAGTATTTAATTAAGAAAAGTCAAATTATGATAACGAAGATGTCTTATTATATAACGTAATAATTTATAGATAACGTAATTTTTCTGTTCATCTTAGTTATATATAATTGGTACAGATATTGCATCTCTCGATGGAGAGTGTTTTGACGAGTACAAGCTCATTGTTCTAGTGCATAACGAGTTTGAGCATATCCGAGGTTACGCACATTGAAACACTGTCAATGTACACACACGACAAAAACAACACAACCTTTGTCATACTTTCTTTGTGAGGTGGAATCACTACATTCACTACCCTTGTTCCAATTTGTGATAAAAATGTACAAGTTTTTTAGTACTAAATTCAAACACAAGAACTGCATCGTCGTGTATAGGCGTTTCACTTTCCATCAGACAACCGTCTGCTTGATTGCACATGGCGTTGTATTTTGAAAAAAAAAAATTAACCTTTAATCCTTCAAAAAACCGACTTAATTTTTTCAATTACTCAATGACAATAATTAGATTTTGGGAAATGTCGGGGCAGACTAATTTAAAGCTTGCAGGCTTCAAATCACCAATTTGTATTTTAATGAAATAATGTTACAGTAAATTGAAAATTAATGTATTACAAGCGTCTTTATGTGTCGCAATCAATCTATTTACTTTTGCTCTAATGAACAGTGTCCAAATAATACTGTATTTATTTCCTTTAACCAGGAGTCTTCCAGGATGAATAGTCGTAGTTGAGGATTAATGATTGGTCTCCGCTGGAGGAGCACCGCGACTACCAATAATTAATCTATTCGTAGCATACCTAACAATTCGGTCAAGCTCTAGCCTTTCTCCTCTCTGTCAAACCAATGCGATACGTCACCGCACGGACTATACAGAAGTGGCGTGGCGGAAGCGTGGCGTAGCCAGCTATTAAGAATAAACCATAGTTACAAAGCACTGGGTCGTTTTTGGCAGAGAATATTGGCGCGCGAGTGGTAGCGGTGAGGTGGCGGGTCGGTGGCGTCCGAAGCGTGTAGACGCGGGCGCTGGGTCGAAAGTCGCGCGTCAAGTGGCGTGGCAGTAATGTGGTGGTAGCGTGGCGGTGGCTTGGCGATCGCTTCTGTAGAGAAAAAGCGCTCCCGCGGCTAGAGCGACGGAGGTCACCTACACATAGCAAACTGCCTCTTACGATGCTGTAAAGTGTGTTTTGATCAGTTTAAGAGTTGCTGGGTGTGCAACAACCTTTACTTTTATGAAAGCTTGAAACAGCATTTGCAGAATTTGAAAAGAGATAGAAATACAATTTTTATCGCAGCCTACTTATATATATTTCCTTGAAGACAACGAAATTATGCCAAAATTTTTTTTTTTTTTTTCATCCAAATATTTTTTAATAATCCCTAAATATCGTATAAGAAACGGAAATGTGGTTTTTTATATTGTTTTCGTAATTTTTTTCATTTTGCTGAAAACTCTTTGAAATTAGTTTTGTGTAGAAAAATGACAGTCATCGTACGAGGCTCAATGTTTACTTAAGTTGGCTGAATTAAGCTTAAAAAAATTAAAATTGTTTGTATTTGTTTTATAGTTGTTCTGTATTCCTTGCCTTTACTGGGCGATATTATCGCTTAGCGATAAAGCCCATATATTTAAAAAAAATACAGTGATTAAAAATACATATATTTTGTATTTTAATCAATATTTTTTAATGATATTTAAAAGTACTGAAGGCGCCTGTCAAAGCTAATATATTATTTTATTAAGAATCAGACATCTATATAATAAAGTATATAATACATTATATTTATTAACTATAACGTATTAGGGCAAATTCAATATGTATTTCGTTTTTAATATTAGATTCTGAATATCGATTGTAAGGTTTGGACAAAAAGTGACTATATATTTATTACATTAAAAGTAATATCTCTGTCAATTTTATATCAATTAGTTATTAATTAACGAATTATCATATAGTATCGCGATAGTATGGCTTATATAAAATAATATATATGCTCAACATTTAGCTTAACTGACTAGTAGTGTTCCATAATATAAATGATCGAATTATCTTGACAAATTGTATAAATAACTGCTTTGTCTTATGTGTTTCGCTATGTAAACGTAAAAGAACGTAATACATAAGATTAATTTTAAATAAATAAAAAACAACGCAACAATTAGCGTAGACGCACATTGTTATAGCATGTGTACTTTAAAGTAAAGAGCCCTCGCAAACTAAAACAATGTGCAACCAAAAATAGGATATATTTTTTAATAATTATAAAAATTGTATTATTAAACTCTTACATTTAATTAGAAATATATTTAATAAGCATGTTCCAAACTTTTTTTAATGTGGATAAAATTTTAGGCTGCTAACCTGACCCAAATAATGTTTTTTTAAATAAATTAACTATTGACCCTATATTTTACTTTACATAAATATAAATAAAACATGCTTTCGGAAATCAGGGTCCAAAATCTCAAATTTCAAGGATAGATATTATTAATATACATTATAAATAATATTTTGCATTGTAAAATAAAAAAATGGCGCCGCTTCGAAATATTGTAAGATCCTTCTATTGTTCGTCTTAACTAGAAAATTTCAAATAAATAATTCGGTTTTGAACACTGTGTTTTAATGATTAGTGATTAATGATTGGTCTCAGCTGCACTCTGACTGCCAGTAATTAATCTATGCTTTTCCCTATTCATATAAAAATCATTAAGCGCGAGTTGGTCTCTTCTGCCAAGGGTTCCGTTCTTTAGTAGGAAATTTAACAATATTGAATATATTGATAAGACAATGACCTTGGCGTCCTTTTTTAATACCCTTATAGTGGCAAACACCAAGCAAGCTATAACTATTGTACTTGTAGAAATATAGTTTAATTGACTCCCAATTACGGTTCATAAGATATAACTCTCTGACATATTGACGAACAAACGAATGGACTCGAGCAACAGTGTCCTGTTGCCACTCTTTATTACGGTACCCTAAAGTGAAAATTATTTTAGATGTTGGAAAAAACCCAAAAAAACTTTACATGAAAGAATTATTTAACCAAACAACCATAAATCACACAAAACTTATTCTGCCGAAATTCTAAGTGAACTTTCATTAATAAACAAAGACGAAATGTTTCTTAAAGTTACGTTAAAAATAAATGAGTTCAGGTACATGAAAAATGTTTGCGTTGATACTAATTTTTACATTTTTCTTATTTAGATAATTCGACACTCTATGATGTATGAAGTTCAGTCCAGTCATTATATACATGAACAATGCAAATGAACCGAGAAAGCTAAATTTTGGATGTTATGTGGGGGTAAGGGCTAGAAAAGCTTAACTTCAAAATTGTGACCAAAACGACCTTGTGCATTTTCCACCATCTTGAAAAAAGGGTTAAATTCAGTTTTCTCATCATAACTTGGTTCTCCGTTGAGGTACGAAATTCTTTATAGGATACTTTCTTGTTGCTCTCACTCACGTTCTATAATTAAGGTCCTTTACCCTTTTCACGTATCGTTCATCGTTCTTGCCCCCCCCCCCACATAATATCCAAAATTTAGCTTTCTCGGTTCATTTGCATTTCTAACTGGACTACTTCACAACAGAGGTAAAATCTTTTTTTTTACTACCCCAATTCCGCCTGATGCAAAGCGGCGATGAAGTCTAAGGTGGAACATGCCTATAGGAGAAGCCTATTGCCTTAAAGCGCACCAGGTTATATTTATCAGGGAACACATCGGCAGCCAAAACATTCCACTCTTTTGCTTCGAGAATTATAAAACAATTCTCAAAGCGTTATTCTGTATCTTGGTAGCAAAAATGTTGTACAAATGGAATTAAATATTAATGAGCAAAACATTGCTATATCTAATTAAACAATATATCCCCCCTTGGTATTCGAATCTGAAACCTGTAGCTCAAAATTCTCGCTTTTCTTTAAGATTCCATATCAAAAGATGCCAACTGGACCATTAATAACTAAATAATACTCGTAAATAACCCTTGACGGATGTGCGACAGCTATAACACATTTCTCTGATCTTGACATCATTTTCATTTCCATGTCTCATTTTAAGAAAGATTTGTTGAGAAGTTTTGTTCCAACTATCAAAGGTGTCATAACGGTTGTTTTATTTATTTAATTTTATCAGTTTTTTTTTTACGGTTTGTTTCATTTTTTCATATACCTTTTTTTTTGCATTGGGATGGGAAGAATGAAAATGACGGTTTTTGCTCTAATATATTTATTGTTTTTCTTTGTGTTTTAATATGTCCTTGTTATCATGTTTGTTCTTTCCCTCTATGTATGTAGCGTTGTTTTGAGTATTTGTATATTGTGTTCTAGTGAGATATGTTCATGGTTGTCAGATTTATGTTTGTGATGTTTTTTTTTGTATTTTTATTTTAATCCGTCCACTGTTGTATCTCCAAGTAAAGAAATAAAATAAAACACATTTCAAATTATCTTTATTATACAAATCTTTATGAAAGAATACATTTTAAAGAATATCCAAAACATTAAAATTTTACGTAAAATTTCAAAGCATCTTAGGATTTATTTTGTTAAAACCTTTCGCATCGCTAACGATACTTGGAAAGAGATGCATTAATAAAGGATTATTTTAAATAAATCCTACTGTAAAAGGATTTTAAACAGAAAAAAATATTTTTACTAAGAAAATAAAATCAAAAAGTCTATAAGAAGTTTATAAGACTTCCAAAATGGAGATTGTAAAGGTGATGAGATGTAAAGGTTGCTCAGAATAAATCTTCTGTGGCGTAGTGGTGTAAACAACCAACTGCTACGCTATACGTTCTGTGTTCGAATCCCGGCGGGGTGGAACCAAGACGCATTGTTTCGCTTACCGGTCTTGGATATATTTGTATTCTTGTCTTTCTTAGTGCCTGGCGATACAAGATTTTTTATTTATTTTATTTATTTAGGGACGTCTACAGCAAGTACATTACACAAACATATAAAAATCACATATTATAAACAGAAACTGATGTACATGCCTATAACAGACGAACACAACATTTAGATTATCTTAGAGCAGGGCTGAGTCGATGTGAGGGTCTTGCTATGGTAATTTTTATTATTATGGTTAGATAGTCAGTACAACGAATGTGGTAAAAAAATTGTAAGAATGAAACATACAACATACGTAAAATCACACCGTAAACCCTCGACAGGGGTTGGCAGAAATGCTACAAACCGCATTTCGCATGTTTATGTTGAGTCCCAGTGTGAGAGATTGCGAATCTGTCGGCAGACGGCAGTTAAAGCTGAGCAACCCGAGACTCGAACCCTCGACCAGTTAGGTCGGTTCGGTCGGTTAACCAAGGCATGTAACAAACTGAGCTACCACTTTGTCATTGTTGGCTGTTTTTATTTATATTTAAATACACTTTTAATTATTGAGATCGAGCCTTCAAGATAATGTAGAACTGTGGACTAATGTGTGTGGAGTAGTCAACGCGTTGCCGATGTAGAGGTAAGAGAGATATAAACATGCTCTTAGCGCCGTAGCTTAGAACACGCATTAAAAGGTATAGAACAGAATAGAATATTAATTTGCATAAAACATGGTTACAAGAATGTAGATCTTAACAATAAAAATATAGTTCCACATGCTTTATCACTTTAAATGCTATGCTAAAACAAAGTCAAGAAGTAGGTATTTCTAGCTAATATTACATTTCTTAAACATTTGAATATTTCCCGACGAGATTCTTGTGTTTTCCTATTCAAATACACTAGGGTTTATGTAAAAGGAAATTCACCTTGCAGAACCAAACACCGAGTTCTGAAGCACGACTATGTTAACTCAATGTAGGATTAAGATACCTGATACCTCCGCTGCAACAATTCCAGATTCTGAAAAGGTATTATCCGCCATTGTCTGGTAAATGCGAGTTCCGGTTCCTCGTTACCATCTTTCAAATCAATGCTCGAAATCATCCGGTTTTTATATGCCGTTGAAGAGGAAATCTAGGGTTACGTGGACTTTCGTTCAAGATTCAAGATATTTATTTGTGAAACATGAGTACACATACAATACATGTGAGTTGTTGGGGTAATTACATTTTGACGACCTCTGTGGAGCAGTGGTGTAAACAGGCTGCTACGCTAAGTTCCAGGTTCAAATCCCAGCAGGGGCGTAACTTTGTGTTATTTGCAAGACGCATTGTTTCGCTTACCGGTCTTGGATGTTGTATTCTTATTCATATCGTTGCTTAGCACCTGCGACATAAGTTCTTACGATACTTAGTGCAGGGCTGAGTCAATGTGTGTGTCGTGATGTGGTTCATTTATTTATTTATCTACATAAAAGGGTTCAGTCATGTTCTGCCTTTGCGGCGTACGAATAAAAAAATCTTTGATAAATATTAATGAAAAAAAAAACACATCTCGACACATTGACTCAGCCTTGCAGTATTGCGAAATCTTGTATTGCAATTACTAAGCAACTACATATATGGTATATACATAAATAAGAATACTACATCCAAGAACGCAATTTACATTTGCAACTTTGCGTTCTTCATATTTTATAATCATACGTACAAATCGATCAAAATCATAACCCTCCTTCATGAAACTGATTTTTTAAACCATTATAGCCTACAAGTTTAAACGTAAAATATCCGCTTAAAAGGGTTTCTTGAAATAACTCTAAGGGACTCTATTGATTTATGAAAGTTTGAAGTTTGAACAAATATCAAAATGTATTGATTAATATTACAAAGCTGCATCATTGCTTCATCAATTGCGGGGCAGTAGCAACATCCTAGCTATGACTGTTAACAGAGTGTATTGTCCAATCCAGACACATTGGTCCAGATTTATTGCAGCAAAATTATATTCACTACACATGTATAAAACAAAGTCGCTTCCCGCTGTCTGTCCCTATGTATGCTTAGATCTTTAAAACTACGCAACGGATTTTGATGCGGTTTTTTAAGAGATAAAGTGATTTAAGAGGAAGGTTTATATGTATTTAATACATGCATAATATCCGTACGAAGCCGGGGCGGGTCGCTAGTGACTATTAAATTATTATGACATTGAATTACTAGATTGCTTTGCTTTAATTTTTTTTTTGATTGACAATATTGAATTTTATTTAATTAGATTTTTAAAATCAATTTATTTGTTCTAATTTTTCGGGGCACACCCGCCACTCTGTCCCACCACTGCAACTCCTGTTTATCAGGATCAACAGTGGCGTCCTTTGATCGAATAATCAACGAATAATGCAGCTGTGCAGTGATGCACAGGTTGTGCCCGGACACCCTACCGGCTGTCTTGGGACCCGCAACGAACTTAATCAGAAGAAATAGGAGGTAGTAAGAAAGCGGTTTCAGACTTCCCTCCCAGCAAAGCGGAGACAGCAATTGAAATGGCTCAGAGGCCCAAAAAAAATTTGTTCTCATATAAGCTATAGCTATAATTAGCTATAAGATATTTACAAACTACGTATAGAATTTCATCTGAAATAAATGTTAATAATAATACAAAACAATCCTATAAGAACATATCTACAAAACTCAGTATTACATACCGCTCAAGATTTTTTTCTGAGCAGCCAATGTAAAAATATTACTTCTTTGGCTATCACACTCAACTTAACAAAACTATGTCTTCCGTGAATGAATGAATGAATGGTTTATTTGCTATGGGTACATTATTGGTGTTACAGAATCATCGGTCCTGCATCTTTTGCCAAAGACTGGCGTGCAAATTATATTTTTTTGAGTAAATTAAAGTAGTCAAAATAACTGATTCAAATAAATAATTTAAACAGGCATTATATAAAAAGAAAAACAATATCAATGATGCGTTATTAGCTACAAGTAACATCAAGTAAATAAAATAAATCATTTAAAAAAAATTCATTTCAAATTCCAATTAAAACTAAAAAAAAATCATTTAATTATTACATTTCGTCAGAGGCGTCTAAAAATTATTTTACGTCATGATAACATTTTTTAGGATGCCAAGCTTCTGGGATACTTCGGAGGATTTATTTGGACATATACAATGATTTGTGTTGGGGCAAAAAAATTCAAGTATGCAGAGAGAGCTTGAGAAAAAATACTTTGTCCCTTACTGAGTTATTATATTGTGCGGATAGAAACTTTTACGCTATTTTGGAGAATTATCTTTGTTTTTTCCATGAAAGGAAAGGAAGGTCTTCTACTTCTGCTTTGCCTAAAGGTCTTCTACATCTGGTCTAAATAATGACAATACAATACTAACGAACTACAATACAACCTACCTCGGCGGTTTTGAAGACCTCGGTAGCGCATTGGTGTAAACAGCCGACTGCTACGCCAGAGGTTCCGGGTTCGAATCCCGACGGGGGCGGGACTTTGTGTTATTTGCAAGACATATTGTTTCGCTTACCGGTCTTGGATATTTTATTCTTATTTATTTAGGATTCTTACCTACCTAGTTTATACCATGTCGTTGCTTAGCACCTGCGATACAAGTTCTTACGATACTTAGTGCAGGGCTGAGTCAATGTGTGTGTCGTGATGTGGTTATTTATATTTTATTTATTTTTAACTGTAAATAGCATTAAAAGTCCTCCCGCACTTTCAAATTGGAAGGGAATGATCACAGTGTCCTTTTGCCTCATTCAAATCGAGGCGTCACGACAAGATAACTATGCTGATAAGTGTGAGTTGCAGTATGGAATTTCATACCGGTTCAACTAACTACGGACTTTATTTTGTTACGTGCCTTGGTTAACCGACCAACCCGACAAGTCGAGAGCTTGAATCTCGGGATGCCATAAGGTGTAGCTGCCATGTTCCTTATTGTGTCCGGATAGTGGCGACAGATTCGCAACCTGTCACGCTTGGACTCAACATTAACATGGGAAATGCGGTGAACACCTGAACCAACCCCTCTCGATGGATTACGGCGTGAGTTATGTTATGTGAACTACATGTTAGGTGATCCGTTGCAGACGAGTTGCTTTAAAACTACACTGCTTCACGCAATATCAAACGACTTAGAAGAAGGTACTTCGTGTCTGATCTGCATTGTCCTCAAAGGTTGAGCTTCGCTGTACAGTACATTATTATTGTATTTCTAATTTCTGTCCCGTTAGTAAAATTATCTTTAATTTAATAAAAGAACGAAGGTAAATTTAATAATTTATTCATCTTCTAAAAAGGGACATATTTTGAGCCAAGCTTGAGCTTGTCATCGAGTAAAAAGTAATCACCGTCTTTCAAGACTCGTTAGTTCAGTAATTGCCTTGTAGAAGTCTAGGCACGAATACCGAATTACATGAAAAAATATTTTTCCCTCTGGAATCCTTATCACTCCTCATTTAGGCGGACATTAAACTAAGCTACCTTTAAACCTTACTATATTCCTTTTTTTAAGACACATAAAAAAGTGAAAAAAAGTGTCTCAATTAATTCAATTCTCATTTTATGGCGACCAACGTATTGGACGACAACTAAGCCAATGTCGCGTGACGAGAACAAACGATGTTATATATTAGAAAATGATCGGTGTTCTGACTTGTGATCAGTTGCCGAATCTGTAACGATATAAACAACAATTATTTACATTATAAGGACAGCACGTGGACAACACAAGAGCAGCAAACAAACTTCACAATGTTAACTCACGCCGTAATTAATTCATCGAGAGGGATAGAAAGAGGTGTTAAACACCGCATTTCGCATGTTTATGTTGAGTCCCAGTGTGACAGGTTGCGAATCTGTCAAAACTATCCGGGTACAGTGAGAAACGTGGCAGCTAAAATGTACGGCAACCCGAGACTCGAACCCTTGACTTGGCGGATCGGGTCGGTCTGTACCAAAGCACGGAACAGACTGAGCTACTACGTCCTCATTTTATAAACATAAGTCACAATTAAATATTATTTCAAACTTACTTTTGGTAGCGTTTTTTAAAACTGTCAAATTCGTATTTAAACACACGAATACGTAGACTGTCAAAAACACTACCCTTTCTTTTGGCTTCGCTGTAGTCGAGTAAAAAGTAACAAATGAACTATTCAATTACTAAATGAAACTACGAGAATGTTCTACAATTCTGTCATTATTTCTGGAGCTGAAAGCCCTTAATTTAATTATTTTGTTCAACGGAACCCTATATCGTAAGATCACACTTGGCCCTTTTTTATCTTTCAAGGTTCAACCAGCCGTTTTGTAAGAGAAAATTTTAAGATCAGACTTAACGATTACCACACTAATTACTTATACGTTTAGGGTAATTACGGAGAAAATTTAGAAGGCAATTTTGAAACGTCGAAAGTATAAAGTTGGATTGCCAATGAATTTTCAAACGTCTGTACTCAGCTCGGAAATTGAAGCATCGTTGAATTGAATGAGTAATAAATTTCTGTCCGTCTCAGTTTATACAAAAAAAAATCTGTTATAAATCATTGAGGTATTTGTGACTCATTAACTATTGTAAGAAAATATGAGATAGGTGAGTAAGCCGCACCCCTTGCGGTGACGTCACGCTCTCCGCGAGTGAACTACGGTCGGCTACGAGGGACTACGGCTGCTACGTTCGTAGTTGGCGCCAGGGGGGGGCTCGCCAGGTGGCGTGATCGATGATGCTCTACACTGGGATTTGAATCGGATGAGGACGCATTCCTTTGTTTTAATTTACTCAGTGGAAATAAATTAGTGTATTCAAAACTATTCCGTCTCATTTCTGGACTCCTCTAAGACTATTTATATCAAGTTCTGAGAATGAATTTCTCCTACCCGCTGTTATTCTACACGGCGATACCAAAAAAACAGCTCAGACTACGAAAATGTTATATACATAAAACCACTAAGAATTACCTCTCACGTCCTTTATAAAACCTCTGGCTAACAAATCCCCTTATAAAATACGCAACAATTTCCATTTCAAGGTGCCTCCTTCAAGATGTAAGAAAGTTACTCAAGTAGAAAATTTTGCATACTTTGACATCATTATTTGTTTGACAATGCAGCGAGCTAAGAGGACCCTGGCTTCTAGTTTCACATAGAGAAAATACCTTAATGATATTATTAAATGTTTTTGAGTTTACATAAATATTATTTATGAGATATGCCTGAATTTAAGTAATAATAATAATAACCACATCACGACATACACATTGACTCAGCCCTGCACTAAGTATCGTAAGAACTTGTATTGCAGGTGCTAAGCAACGATATGGTATATACTAAATAAATAAGAATACAACATCCAAGACCGGTAAGCGAAACAATGTGTCTTGCAAATAACACAAAGTTCCGCCCCGCCGGGATTTGAACCCGGAAGCTCTGGCGTAGCAGTCGGCTGTTTACACCACTTCGCCACCCAGGTCGTCAAAACCGCCGAGGTAGGTTGTATTGTAGTGTTTAATAACATGTTGATATTAGCAAACGGTAGCTTCTACGTCACAGCTTGTCTCCCGACATAGGCCTCCTCTAAAGATTTCCATTTAGTCTTCTCTTTTGCTATGCGAGTCCACACAGGATCGGCTATTTTCCTTAGGTCACCTTCCCATCTCAATGATATTATTGTTCCTTTGTAAATATTTTTTATTTCGTTTCGCAGAAACTGATTTCTTCGTCAAAAGATATACAAAATAACTACTACATCACGACACACACATTGACTCAGCCCTGCACTAAGATATAATCTGGTATCGCAGGCACTAAGCAACGAGTATATAATATGAACATAAATAAGAATACTATATCCAAGACCAGCAAGCGTAACAATGCGTCTTGCAATAACAAAGTTCCGCCGCCACCTTGATTCGAACCCGGAACCTTGAGGTTCCGAGGTTGAGCCGAAGCTACGCACAAGCTCTTTACGCCACTGCGCCACCGAGGGCGTCAACACATACGCAGTACATATTCTAAAAGATGCAGGAGTATCTTTTTTATTAAAATATCTTTTCACTAGAATTTTTAATACATAACAAGACGTAAAGTTCCATCCTTTCGTTGTGAGTATTCCAACGATCCAGACTAAACTTCGAAAATTCATATTTATCTGCAAAGTATTGAAATTCTTTGCGTGCCGATGTATTCCCTGATAAATATAACCATTGTAAGGCAAGAAGGAATAGGTTTCTCCTGGGTAGGCATGTCCCACCTTAGACTTCATCGCCGCTTTACATCAGGCGGGATTGATGTCAAATTGAAACCTTACAATTTTAATAATAATATTCTTTTACCATCAACGTAAAACGTGTAAAACTTGATTAATTTTACTAATTATTTTTGCCTGAGAATATTTGTATCAGAGTATATGCATATAAAACATTTTAATTAGCAAAATTTTTTAACAACGTACCTACACTAATTAGGCAATCGCCATGTTACCCTTTCATGGCAAACCAGTACATTTTTCTGATTATCTTTAATTATAAGAAAGAAATTTATTATTCGCTACCCAATTAAGGCGGTGTAGCAACTTTGTGCTATTTTAAAAACGCAGTGTTTCTCTTGCTTGTCTTGGATGTAATATTCTTATCTATGTAGTATGTACCACATCGTTGCTTAGCGCCTGCGACACAAGATTATCTTAATGCAGGGCTGAGTCAATGTGTGTGTCGTGATGTGGTTATTATTATTGGTTCACCAAAATAAAGGTTGGCAATGTAATTAAATTTAAAAAAAATATATGTTTATAGGAAAATTGTTTATTATTGTGAAATATAACATAAATGGTTTTTTTAGTCACGTATCTCGAAAGCCGAAAAATTTTGCGAAAAATTAAACTATCAAAAGTTGTTCAAAAAGTGATTTTTCAAAATGATTTTGAAAACAAAAACGATCTTAGTTAAATAATGACAACGATTTGACTTGGCAAAAAAACAATAAAATACTTAAATGTAGGCCGAATTTCAAAGCAGCAAGATAGTTAAGTTCACGGGAAGTCAGGAGGGTTTGAAAACAAATAAAAGAACGTTTGTCCGCTATGATGTTATTATTCAAAGAGTTTTTATTAAACTCGTTACACTATATACTCATTTGAATGTCGAAGAATGTCTCTTAGAACAAAACTCGATGTAAGCGATTAATATTAATCTATTTTTGATACACCTTTATTGAATTATGAAGACTTACAAGTATTCAGCCAATATGTCTCCAGGTCCGTGGCGGTATGTCATAGAAGCCCAAAAGCCCGGCTTGCCCTATCAAACTAAAATAAGTTCGCGGTCTTATTCATTCATTAACAAATCAAACGACTTTTTTAAAGCCACCGAAATTGTGGTTTTGCTGACATGTTCGCCAACTTCTGAGTATTTTGCTGAGCTCGTCCACGCTAGCAAGTCCACAACGGAAGTATGAAGTATATCTCTCGGCTTGCCCTGTACTTAAACTCTAGGCACGCCACTGCTCCAGGTATACATATATAACTAGATTCGTTGGAGATTTAGATTTTATATAAATAGATTTGTCTGGAATTGATATATAATATTGTCTATAACTGACCAAAATGTCGACCTAGGTGGCGCAGTGGTATAAACAGCCGAATGCTACGCTAGAGGTTCCGGGTTCGAATCCCGGCGGTGGCGGGACTTCGTGTTATTTGCAAGACGCATTGTTTCGCTTACCGGTCTTGGATGGTGTACTCTTATCTATGTAGTTTATACCATATCGTTGCTTAGTTTCTGTGACACAAGTTCTTACGATACTTACTGCAGGGCTGAGTCAATGCGTGTGTCGTGATGTGGTTATTATTATTATTATTAGAATGTCCGATTAGAAATAAATTAGAAATAAAAAACATGAAAACGAAAGAAATACCCACATTAGTTTAAAACCTGGTGTATTTGATTGCGTTAGTTTGATAATGATTTTACAAAATACAATATTTTCTTTGATGTCTCAAAACTGAAGCTGACACGATTATTACATTTTAACGCGTAGTCAACGCACATAGTATAAAGTACTTTAACATTGGACCCCCCCCCCCAAATACTTCCGTATTTCCGTAAGAATACCCCATCCGTTTCGTTGAATCTTTCATCGCAAACGAGTTATAAGTATGTAAATTAGATTTGTATTTGGATCTCCATTGAAATAATAAATACTACAAAAAAAAGATTTTACTCTATGACATGGATATTACTCAAAATACGGCCAAATTTTGAATCTTTTGAAATATACCCTTTCGCAGACGAGCACGATGACAGACAGCACGTAAGTACACCCTAGAATGAGAAGTGGGTTGAACACGTGGACGATGCGGGTGGAGACGTGGTGGACTGACGTGCAGTGCGCGCTCAAATTGTCCACCCTACCAATCAGGCGTTTTATCAGACCAACCTCTCTTAAGCGGAGAATGCTGTAAAATAATATAGATTTATGGTTATTGCTAATAACTATATGAACATAACATAAAGTCACGCCGTAATTAATCCCTCGAGGGGTAGGCAGAGCAGTGGCGCTACTGTCATAGAAGCCGAAAAGCCCGGCTTGCCCTATCAAAATAAAATAAGTTCGCGCTCTTATTCATTCATTAACAAATCAAACGACTTTTTTAAAGCCACTGAAATTGTGGTTTTGCTGACATGTCCACAAACTTCTGAGTGTTTTGCTGAGCTCGTCCACGCTAGCAAGTCCACAACGGAAGTATGAAGTATATCTCTCGGCTTGCCCTGTACTAAAACCCTAGGCACGCCACTGAGGCAAAGGAGTTAAGCACCACATTTCGCATGTTTACGTTGAGTCCCAGTGTGATCGGTTACGAATCTGTCGCCACTATCCGGGCATATTGAGGAACATGGCAGCTAGAACGTACGAAAACCCTCAACCCCTTGATCTGTCGTCTCTTTGTAGATTTTCTGACATAACAAAAGATTATCACAATCATTTTCTGATAAAAGATACGATATACGAGGACCCCAGTATACCCCAGTATACGCTCTCCCGGGAGCAATATGATGACATCTTTCTCTCTCTTCATCTTACTAACTAGTAGAAGAAGTAGAACTAACTTGATGTCGAGAGTCCAACACACACAAGCGCTGCAGCATCTTAACAGGGTGGATGATGAAATTGACATAGATCATTGTTCGTTAAGTCAGTTCACGAAAGTAAACGTGTAAATACTTAATGTTTAGTAGTTGTTGTAGAGATTTGAATTTATAAAATACATTTCATTAATTCGGATTCCATCGCAATCAAAACAATTGGAATAATTAATCTTCTTTTAGCTGAACTTAAATTTAATATAAAATGTTATATGTAATGTTGTATAATGTGATTTTATTACTAATTTCATTGTATTATTGTTTACTGCACTATCGAATTGGTTTATAACTGCAATTATAGTGTAATTGTTTAAATAAATGAGTAAATGGAGGGTCGTATATCAAAGTACCGTATCCAAAGGGAGCCTTAAGGTATTTAGACAGCCTAGTATTCTTAATTTTGAGGACCTCTTTGGTGCAGTGGTGTAACAGCAGACTGCTACGCTAGAGGTCCCGAGTTCAAAAAAAAACGGGGTCGGAATTTTATGTTATTTGCAAGACGCATTGTTTCGCTTACCGGTCTTGGATGTTGTATTCTTATCTATGTAGTTTATACCATATCGTTGCTTAGCACCCGCGGCACAAGATTCAACAATCTTAGTGCAGGGCTAAGTCAATGTGCATGTCGTTATGTGGTTGGTTATTATTATTTCATTCACCTCAATTTAAGCTGCTCGTAGTGAATGATCGGCATCCTTCTAGAAGCGAACATATATTTCTTCATCTCAGAATAAAGATCCACTTCAACCAGCTGACATTTTTCTGAGTCGGATAATTCTGAAAATTGTTCCTATTTAATATAATAATACTAATAACCAAATCACAACACACACATTGACTCAGCCATGCAGTAAGTATCCTAAGAATTTGTATCGCAGGCACTAAGCAACGATATGGCATAAACTACATAGATAAGAATACGACATCAAAGACCGGTAAGTGAAACAATGCGTCTTGCAAATAACACAAAGTCCCGCCCCTCTGGGATTCGGTCAGTCGGCTGTTTACACTACTGCGCCACTGAGGTCGTCAAAACAATGCAATGACAGGGCAATGTCTATTACGTTAATATTTAAGCTGTCCTTGCCTTGCAGGAATATTACTATTTTACACACATTTACACTTTACTACCACTAATAGTAGAATCAATCCGTGATTCGTTCACCCGTTTGCTCTGTAAAATTGTTACTTAAAAAAATGGAATACCTGTTATTGGCCTATGTGTTAGTTGTAAGTTATATTTTTTTGCATACATGTTTGTGGCGTTGGTTTTGAAATTATAAATAAAAAAAAAGAATTCTCGCATTTTCCATAATAAATCAAACAATGATGAGCCAGTGTAATTACCGGTACGTGAAGTCAAAGGTGCAGTAAAGACATAAATGTCATTTCACAATAGACGATGGTATATTTTTGCCATCTCAGAAAGATCTTTTGACTATGGTCGTGTGAGTTTTACATGCGTGTACATGTACATTGTTTCGCTCAGTAAAGAGGTGTGTGTTTGTCTACACACTAGAACGAGCATAAAGACATTTAGATGCTGTGATATTAATTGTTGCATGTGATTAGTCACATATCGTTGCTTAGTTTTTATAAGGGCTTTGTCGCTAAGTGACAATATCGCCGTGTAAAGGGCTAACAAATACTAATAATTTACTTTTTTTAAAGCCTTAATCAGCCAACTTAATTAAAAATGGAGCCTCGTACGATAAATGATTAGACAAGATGCCGTTAATAACACGGATGTTATAAACTAGTTGCTTAGTTCCTCTGACACAAGTTCTTATGATACTGCAGGGCTGAGTCAATGTGTCGTGATTTAGTTTATTATTATAGCCTCGAACTCGTTAGAACCTTTGTAGCAAAGGTCTTAACAGCCGACAGCTATGCTAGAGGTTCCGTGTTCGATACCCGGTGGGTGCGGAACTTTGTATTATTTGCAAGATGCGTTGTTCCGCTTACCGGTCTTGGATATCTTATCTGTGTAGTTTATACCATATCGTTGCTTAGTGCCTGCGTTACAAGATTATATCTTAGTGCAGGGCTGAGTCAATGTGTGTGTCGTGATGTGGTTATTATTATATTACAGCAGAACGGTCATCGTTAGATGTAATAACTCAATCATATACAATCATAATCAATTGTCTCCGGTGAACCGTCTTGTTAGATAAATTTGAACAATACAATGATGATTTTGTACCTTTCTGTATGATTGGGTAACTTGCCATGTAGTCCACAAGTAAAGCTACCTTCCCTGTTTTGACAGCATCCAATCCCTTCGCCAGGGTCATTGTGTTGAAGCGGGCCATCTTTTTCTTTATGAGACGCGATGTGAACTCTGGTAACTGAATTTTAAAAGTCAAATGAGTTGATTAGTAAACATAGGTCAAGAGTAGGTGGTTTAGGGAGGTTTCTGGCTGGAACTAAAGAAATTTATAAGACAAAAACCAAACAAGGAACCTGTATAGAACACGATTCTACGAGTATAAACACTTTTTTCTATTGTATCTTCCATTTTCTCTGTTTAATCAAATAATTTCGTGCATAGCGAAACGTTTTTTTGGGTATTTTACAAGCCAAGTATTGCGGGGACTCGAGCATAAATTCAAATTCAAAATGTTTTTTATTTAAATACTTTTATTTAAATGTTTTTTATCTACAACCGGTTCGGAATGCTACGAGGAAGAAGCACAAGATGACCTCCGCAGTTGCTTTTTTGGTTGCATGTTGGAACATTTAAGTTTCCTAACTATTTCATACAATTTAAAACTAATATGACTACCTTTATATAAAGCAAATTACAACATGTAATATTTTTTATAATTAATGATTTCAAGTCTACTAGGGCTTTTATTTAATTGCATGAAACATAGGGGGTGCAACGAATTTAATCTACAGAACAATGCGATCGAAAATTATCATAATATAAAAATTGTGACTAAGTGAGCCAGTCCACACAAACGGCACCCGATCACGAGTATAACGTATAGGGGGACTAACCGGTTTTTGTTTACGAGAGAGTCGATGTTGTATTTCGGGGCACACCCGTCACTCTGTCCCACCACTGCAACTCCTGTTCACCAGGATCAACAGTGGCATCCTTTGATCGAATAGTCAAAGAATAATGCAGCTTTGCAATGAACCACAGGCTGTGCCCAGACACCCTAACGGCTTGACCCGCAACGAACTTAATCAGAAGAAATAGTAGTAAGGTAAGGTAATAGGTAGTAAGAAAGCGGTTTCCAACTTCCCTCCCAGCAAAACGGAGACAGCAATGGAAACGGCCCAGAGGCCAAAAGCTAAAGGGATCTACGGTCAGGAGACGCCTGACCGTCAAAACCCAACGGCAAGCCACTAACAGGGGATAAATTAGATACTAACCTAAATCTTACACCAGTCACCAATATTACTGGTGGTACTGTAAGTTAGTGGCATACCGTGGTGTTTAGACGGTCAGGCGTCTCCTGACTGTCTCCCCTTTAGATTTTTGGGCCTCTGGGCCATTTCAAAGCTGCATTATTCTTTGACTATTCGATCAAAGGATGCCACTGTTGATCCTGGTGAACAGGAGTTGCAGTGGTGGGACAAAGTGGCGGGTGTGCCCCGAAATTGGTGACAATTTTTTTAAAGGCACGGAAGTTTCCCTTCGTTTTCACAAGATCTAGGTAATAAATAGGACCACACGCGGATACCTGAATCGAATTTAACATGATTGATCGTTCGTCATGCCAGAGACTAGGTACACTAAAGTTGATGTTGCATATCTAAAGCAAGTTAGAGATCAGAGCAAAACCCAAAAACATAAGGGTTGTTAATTACACTGATCTATTGACCTCTGAATAAAAAACAAACGTTATATTTGCCCCGCATTACTTATAGGTATGGGTATAAAATATATTGATATTTTGACGGCCTATGTGGCGCTGTGGTCTAAGCAGCCGACTGCTAGTCTTGAGGTTCCGGGTCCGAATCCCTGCGGGGACGGAACTTTGTGTTATTTTTAAGACGCATTGTTTCGTTTACCGGTCTTGGATGTAGTTTATACCATGTCGTTGCTGTGACAAGATTCTTCCAACACACTGCAGTGCTATGTCAATGTGTGCTATTATTATTAATAGTAAATAAATAAATGAGTGAGATTAATCTTGTTGATTTAACAACAAGGCAGTAACGTAAATTTGTTAAAATAAAATAACAAAATGTTTGCAACAACTTTGGTTCAAGCGTGGGTTTTAGCAATGTTGGTATTATAAAGATTTAAGGGGTAGGATTAATTATTTCAACCCTTCCTTTCAACCATGTTTATTTATTTTCACTGAAAAACAGAAGACTTTGCGAATAACATAGCTAAATTTAAAGTTGATAACCCATATAGTGTACACACGTACCGTGTCTTGATTAATTTTTAATGAGCATAAAACAATACGTTATAAACAATTCAACATACATCAGTTTCATAATGATAATACCCATTTAAAAACCTTTTAATAATGAAAACGTAACTGTTTATTTTGAAAAGTTCAAACCAAAAAGGATCAGATTTGCTTAAATTTTCGCTTTCCATGCCCTTAAGCTTTTTCAGAATTGGAATTGTATTTTTATGATGTAATAAAATAAACTGAAATTTTCGAGACCAATTTTTTATATATATGTTTTAATAAAACCCGAGGCTTTTACTGAGGCGAAATATTTAGCATGTTATTGTACGTTTATCTTTCTAAGATCGATTTTATGGTTTGGCTAATCACTTAGGCTTATGGGACACACTAGCCAATATAAGTAAAAACTTTATTCACTACTATAAAAAAAACACATAACACATGAACTCACGCTGTAATCCCTCGAAAGGACTGGCAGAGGTGTCGCACACCGCATTTCGCATGTTTTTGTTGAGTCCCAAGTGTGACAGGTTGCGAATCTGTTTCCGCTATCCGGGCACAATGATAAATATGGCAGCTACAACTTACGGCACCCCGAGACTCGAACCCTCGACTTGTTGGGCCGGGTTGGACGGTTGACAAAGGCACGTAACAAACTAGGCTACCACGTCTCCTAAAATTCCTTAATCTATGTAATTACGTTAATAGAAACAATACATATTATAATTCAACACATGACACTAAAATATTATGCTACATCCATGAACAGGCCGTGGCCGAAGTTTTAAAGGCACGGTAATATTACTGGTGCAATATTAAGGTTAGTATTTAATTGATCCCCTGTTAGATTTTTTTACATTCACATGTTTAAGCACAAAAGTGTGGTGTGCAAAGATTAACATTGTGCATAAATGCAAAAATATTTAAATTGTATTTATTTCTAATAATCTAAGATTGTACAATTTGACGAACATGCGAGATATTTTCAGATATATATAATTAAATTGTTGATAGGCAAATAATAATTAATCTTGTAAGCGCTTTGGATGTTTTATCTGTTAGCTTGTAAGATGAAATTAATAAATGAAAAGAAATGATTCTGTGGTCAATATTTTTACATATAATTAAATAAAAATCACAAAAAATTCAAATCCAAGTTCTATTTACTCCAAATAGCTTTATACGTAATAATAATAATAACCACATCACGACACACACATTGACTCAGCCCTGCACTAAGTATCGCAAGAACTTGTATCGCAGGTGCTAAGCAACGATGTGGTATATCCTAAATAAATAAGAATACAATATCCAAGACCGGTAAGCGAAACAATGCGTCTTGCAAATAACACTAAGTCTCGCCCCCGCCGGGATTCGAACCCGGAACCTTTAGCGTAGCAGACGGCTGTTTACACCGCTGTGCCACCGAGGTCGTCAAAGGTCACATAAAGGTCTGTAAAACAAACGTATAGCTATGACAATGAGCCTGCACTATGTGAATAATTTACAAGAGTGAACTGCAAGATACGGCGACATCAGAAAGCTTTGACTAAGAGATAATTTCAAGTCTTGGCAAACTTCAAAGGGGCACCCTTCCATAACTAAACTAGCTGTAAGATCTGAATTCACTTGGAAACTATCTTTTTAACGTAAAAAACGTAGAGTTTTACTGAAGTGCCGACTAAATAGTTAACTTGATTATATAAAAACAAACTAGATGAAAATAAATTACAGTTATTGACATTAAAAGGTAATAATAATCATAATTATAATAACCACATCACGACATACACATTACTCAGCCCTGCACTAAGATATAATTTTGCAGTATCGCAGGCACTAAGCAACGATACGGCATAAATTACATAGATAAGAATACAACATCCAAGACCGGTAAGCGAAATCTTGCAAACGACACAAGTTCCGCCTATTAAGGAATTCGAGCCCAGAACCTCTAGCATAGCAGTCCGCTGTTTACGCCACTGCACTACCGAGATAGTCCAATGACCTGAAAGGGTACCAAAGAAAGTGCTTTATCGCACTACCAACATATAGTTATTTCTTTCTTTTGCTGCAATGCATGTGTGAGTTAGCCACAGAAGTACCATCTCACCAACAACGGTGAACGTTGTATGGTTATGCTTTCACACTTTACACAAACCCAAGGTAACGCACACTGAAACAATGGGCATGTAGGTACACGTTATAACTAACACAACCTTAGTCGAACATTCTTCGTGAAATGGAATAACTTACATGGTCAGTGACGCGACTTCCGTGGCCCATGGCAAATAAACACGGTAAGTCTTAGGCATTCAAAAACTGGCAATCTATTTTTAGGTATTTCAAAGGGGCCTTTATACCGCTCGCGTTGGGGGCCCTTTAGGTTCGGGGCCCCTGGCTTTTTGCCGCCATGCCACCCCCTCGTTACGTCACTGGCCATGGAACACCACTTAAGCTTCAGCTTAAACACCGTCAAAGGAAATCCGGGAGCGTCACCCATGTTTGATGTCTAATTTTTGTGCCATCGGAACTTAAAACTGCTCAGATAAAAAGAAATGGAATTTACACCTTTCTTTTTATCGCGTTGAATAATAAATTGTAACGAAGATTACTTTTTGTAAGTAAAAAAATTTATAGGTTAACCTTTAGTTTTATTTTTTGCTGTAACTGCGTCACATTTTAATGTAAAGTGATATTAAAGGAGCACATTTATAACTTTTGTATTGTAGTTGTGTTATTATGGTTTTATTAAAACGTTTTTGTCATACCCTTACTTAACTTCAATTTGAATTTAATTTTTTTTGATTTTGAGGACGTGGTAGCTCAGTTTGTTACGTGCCTTGGTTAACCGACCCGACAGGCCGAGGGTTCGAGTCCCGGGTTGCCGTAAGTTGTAGCTGCCATGTCCCTGATTGTGCCCGGATAGTGGCGACAGATTCGCAACCTGTCACACTGGGACTCAACATAAACATACGAAATGCGGTGTTTAACACCTCTGCCAACCCCTCTCCAGGGATTACGGCGTGAGTGTTTGTATGTATGTGTATTTGAATGTAATTGAATTAGTACTGTGTAATGCACATCATTTTAAATATTTTATGTTACAATGTGTATGAGTAATTTTTTAAAGTTAAAAAGTCTAGATATTATACGTAAACAAGAGGCAGATTTGTTACAAGCGCGATTCAAGTGAACACTCTAATAACTCGCAACTGTTATTTTTTTCTTCTGTTTGTTTACTTTTGGTCTGAAGTGACAAACACTTTCTTCTTCTTTCATATTGTATCAATAGCGGTATCCCTGTCATATCAGTTTTAATGTGTGTACCCACTATGTTTAGAACACTTTTTTAATGGATTTTTAAGCTAATAACATACCATTATAGGAAAAAAAGAAAAAAAATAGAGTAAGTAATTTGTTGAAACTATTTTCATGACGAATATATGTTCCGTTTCCGTAGTCATGTGGTCAGGTGGTTTACCACCAATTATCACGACTCACACCACTCATTTTACCTTTCCAACGACGGCAACCACCATATTTTCGGTCACCGCACAAGTGTAGTCACTGTTGATCAGGTCCTCCAAGGTCATCTCATTCTGGCGGTCACTCACGAGGTGGGACAGCAGGTTGGAGTTGTAGAAGGTGTAGATGACATAGGCGAACGTGACGAACGTAGTATAAGCGATACGACGAGATGAAAGAACTGTTTCTACTGTCACAGCTGGAAGGGAAATGAAAATGATCTTAGTTTTATTTGAGATTTTGCGTTTTTTTCTTTTAAAATTGTACGTTTTTTATTCACTCTCTGTAAGTCATTACCTACAACATTTTCTTAAAGACGAAATGAGGCTCATCCTAATGAAAATACTTTGACTTTGACTTGAAAGTCTGTACTAAATGTAGGTGGAAGAATTTTTCAAGGATCAGCAGTTTCGCTTATAGTTAACTTCTTAAATCAAGTGCATCAAGCGGCAGTATCACATTCTATCAGGTTCACATCAAGTTAACAGTCTGCTTGTATGGTCATCTCATTTTTTTAAACTTTATTGTGAAATACATACCTATACGAAGCGTCATCATATAAAAATAAGGCTTTACCAGAACACAACATAACGTTAACTCACGCCGTAATCACTCTAGGGGGGTTGGCAGAGATGTCAAACACCGCATTTTGCATGTTTATTTTGAGTCTCAATGGAAGAGGTTGCAAATCTATCGCCATTATCCGGAGACAACGAGGAACACGGCAGCTACAACAACTTACAGCAACCTGAGACTCAAACCCTCGACCTGTCGGGTCGGGTCAATCGGTTAACCAAGGCACGTAACAAACTGAGTTTCCACGTCCTCAAACCAGTTTACCAGAAGTCTTACCAAAATTTTGACCTACCATTTTGACAATAGGCTCCAATCGCGAACAAAGTTTCGTGGACGATAGAGCACTCTCCTCTCAACCAACCGAACGTCCTCTCCCACCTGGCTATGATGATGAGCAGGGTACTGGTTATGAACAGCATCAGAAACAGCCAGGCCCAGACCTTGGAGTCGAAGGGTTTGCTGTAGAAAGCATGAAACAGGCCAAAATCTTCGCGAAGGAGTATGAAGCCGCATCTATAGAAAAAAAAATTGTCAATCTATCATTCATTTCATTTAATTTATTCAAAGCAACTTACAATAGTCGAATCCGAAAGTAACTAAATCTAAAACATAATTTAAGCACATAATTATTGTATAAAAGTCATGATAAACAAAAATAAATTAAATAAAAAAACCCGTTTATAATATAAAGTTAATAAGAAGGAGAAAGCCATATATATTGACAAGTTTAAATTACATGTGAAGCCAATCATGTCATGTTTTAACGTTAGTCAAAAGATTTTGGATGTTGGAGTTTGTAAACGAGGTTCACAATTAAATCACAAAAAGTCTTGGATGTAGTATTCTTATATTTGTAGTTTAACCATATCGTTGCTTAGCACCCGCGACACAAGATTGTTCAATTCTACTTCAGGGCTGAGTCAATGTGTGTGTCGTGATGTGGTTGTTATTATTATTAATTAAATGTCATTGTTTCTCTGTTAGTTTTAAATTTGTTTTTCAAACAACAAATTAACGAATAGAAAGAGCCTTGTGTTAATATGACGACTTAATTTAATAATTAATTTAATTTCTTTCGATTGTGACCTTTTGTGTTTTTACATATAAAAATAATCTAGAAGAGATTCTGGATTTAGAGTTTTTATTTTGTTTTTTTTTTGTTGCTAGAACATAAAGGGTGATCTTAGTGCAATTATTCAAAGTAAACAATACAATGAGGTCCTTGGTTGAGGGCTTTGTCCAGCAGTGGAGGTCTTACAGCTAGTGTTGGTCTTGATGATGAAAAAATATTAAAGATACATACATGTATTTACGTTCACAAATCGTTGTTACGTGCCTTGGTTTACCGACCGACCCGACCCGAAAGGTCGAGGGTTCGATTCTTGGATTGTCTTACGTTGTAGCTGCCATGTGCCCGAATAGTGGCGACAGATTCGCAACCTATCACACCGGGACTTAACATAAACGAAATGGGGTGTTTAACACCTCTGCAAACCTCTCGAGGGATTACGGCGTGAGTTTATGTTATATGTGTTATGTTATATGTAAAACGTGCCTAACAATTGCGTTATGCAGAACAATTAATTTCCAACCAGTAATACCCCTAGTTGGTGCAATGGGTCGAAATGATCCGATTGCACTGAGATCTTTGCTTTAGAAATTCAGGTAAATTGTTTAACCGGTTTAATTGAAATATCAGAGAAGTACGAGTCGGAATAGAACGCCGAGGGCTCCGTATAAAGTAAAGACCAAAATATTTTATTCAATTACATCAAAGGCTCTTTTGTACAGGTCTCAATCATATACAATATGAAACTAGACAAAAAAGTATAATAAATTAATTAATAAAACGTGTTATAAAATATTCAATCACATAAACCATGAATCAATGGAAAATTGAGAACTTTTTTTGTTATGTTACATATACTTGTGCTTGTACTTATACAACATCTCTGGCAAACAGCAGACGGGTCACCTTGTGCAAAGTGATACCGGCGTCTATTGACACGACGATGCCCTTGAGATCTGAAATGCCAATGCGTTGCCCATGTAGGAGAAAGATATTATACCCCTCGTGTATAATCACACTGGATCTCTAATCTTTCAGACCGAAACAAAGCGAACTGCTTCACGTTGTTAATAGAAAGGAGGACGGTACCAACCCAAACGATCTTGCACGTAGATCTACCACTAGCAGAAGTGTCTACTCTATTGATTTAAGTTTCCTTTAAATTAACAGACAGACGTCTCCGTCACCGAGACGTCAACGAGAACGATTTTATTTCTGGTCGAGATTAAAATTATGTGACGGTGACCGTTTGTCCATCTCGACATTGTCGCCGAACTCGATGGTTCAGCGGGGTCTATAAGCTTTATATGCCATATCATATCTGAATATGATATAATGTCAAATACAAAAATACTACTTTTAAAATAACTGTCAGATATCCAAACTAATAAGCGGCCATCTGGCGACCTCTGTGGTGCAGTGGTGTAAACTGACTGCTAAGCTAGAGGTTCTGGTCCTCCACATTTTCCTTTGACATTATTTTTAGCAAATACATAAAAGTATATAATTTGATAACCTCAAATCACCCTAACCCTATTACGTACATAATACGCTGGGAAGTAACAGTTGTTTTCAACGGGCTCAATTTAATCAGTTTCGGACGAAATTGTATTTTTTTCAATACTTTTTAAGTGGACTCATTATTAACCGTTTTCTATTCTATTAATTTATCAATCGACCTTTTAATAGATATTTTAACGTTCCTTCATTTAAAGTAATAACCACATCACGAGACTTACTACTCAGCCAGCAATAAATAATCTTGTTTGGCAGGTACTAAGAAACGATGTGGTATTAACTACATAGACAAGAATACAACATCCAATACCGGTAAGCGAAACAATGCGTCTTGCAAATAACACAAAGTCTCGCCCCCGCCGGGATACGAAACTTTTGATAATTTATGGTCACAACTTTATATTTCTCAAAATCAATCTTTTGCACGATTTGTCAGTAGTCTGATTTTAGTTTATAAACTTACATTCAATAAAGTTAGCTTCGAATCTCTCGGGTGTTGTCTCATAAACGTGAGCTTTTGCTTTGAGCTGATGTTTTATTTAAATAAAGTAAATTAAATATGCTATAAGGTGTATCTATAAATGTATTAAGATTAGCTGTCTTCGTAAACAATGTTTCAACTTTTAATGTTTTATTTTCCAGCCGCATGTGGCGCTGTTGTTCTCGTTTCTATTTGCGTTCTGTTGCCTGCCAGATTCATAATAAATGTCGATTTTATTACAACAGAAATCTTGCCCAATTTTATCAAAAAATCGCCCAATAATTTTTAGCTATTTTAGTTTATGTTAAGGCTATAGTTAAATATTATGCTTAAAAGTAAAGGTTATAAAGTGAATTCTCCCAAGAATTTATTTTTTAAGTTATTTATTGAAAGAGAAAGCGGAGTTCTCAGAATCTGGTACTGTAGTACTTACTGTAGCAATACGACCTTTGTGAATGTAGTAAATAATGTAAGTACACACAAACACCGGATTGCTCCAGTAGATTCTAGTTTTGTATAGGGGTGTATGCTGAAATATAGTTTCAGTTTGAGTTCACCCCTTTACAAAATGATGATCTTCATTACATAGTATAAAACAAAGTCGCTTCGTCGTGCAACGGATTTTCATGCGGTTTTTTTTAAATAGATGGAGTAATTCAACAGGAAAGTTTAATGTATATAATACATGCATAATATCCGTGTGAAGCCGGGGCGGGTCGCTAGTTTTTATAAAGGCTTTTTAGGAGGAGGGCTTGACCTTATCGGGTTTACTAAGTAAGGGCTAAAAGTTCGAGGGCAGATGCTTTTGATGGGTTTGAGCATCCCATGCCCCATCCCTGGATTCGCTTGTGGTATGCATGTATAAATGTTTGTCCGACGATAGCTCGAGTATCGTTGATCGGATCGTCGTGAAATTTGTTAAGCGGATTTAAAAAAAAGTTTGATTCTGAGGCAAATCGGACAAAGGGTTAAGATATGGAGGATCGTAAATTCACAGTTCACCGCTAGTTTTAATAAGTATAAACTACTATGAGACTTTTTCAATTAAAAACATTATTTTTACCATACTTGTATAAACAGCGATACTGTTGTTAAAACTCCACACTCTGCAAAACACTATATGGATGATTTTTGCTAAGACATGTCATGACAAAGAATTTTCGGCTTAATGGATGTGTTTTGACGTGTACATACATGCACATTGTTTAAGTATGCGTGATATATATTTTATATTTATATTACTATAGACATGATTCCCTTGATATCTGGAACGCCAAGAGCACCGCCAATGCATTGCCCATGTAAAGGCAAAGATTTTATAACTCTCGTGCCGGTAATAACACTGGCTCTCCGATCCTTCGAACCGAAACACAGCGAACTGCTTCAAGTTGGAAATAGAAAAGAAGGTGGCCAACCCAGACGATCTCGCAAGTAGATTTACCACCAGTTGATATGTGGATGTCTTTAATAAAAACTGGAGGTTACGCACACTAAAACAATATGCTTCTACACGCCTGTCAAAGCTAACATAAATCGGACAGCAGAGAATTTATCACCAACTACAGACCAATTTCAATATTGTGTATTTTTGCGTAAATTTTTGAGCGCATAATTTACCCCTACATCTGCTTGCTTGCTTCATGGCTTTGCTAAATCAAGGTCCACAATCACAAATTTGGTTTCTTTCTCGGAGCGCCTTACATGTGTGGTGGACTCTAATAAGCAATACGATGTAATCCATACCGATTTCATTAAGGCTTTTGACAGGATCTCTTACTCTATTTTGTTACAAAAGTTGTCTATTAATGGTATATCGGGGTCACTACTAGATTGGTTCACTTCTAATCTTGCGAATCGCAAATTTTATGTAGTATTCAATGGGTTTCTTTCAGCTAATCGTTGTATAACCTCTGGTGTGCCACAGGGTTCGCATCTTGGTCCATTGCTATTCAACATAATTATTAATGATCTTCCACTGTTTTGCTTTCTCGGAGTGCTTTTTATACGCAGATGATCTTAAATTCGGAAGGGAGGTTGCATCTTTGGACGACGTGGAGTTGTTACAACATGGTCTTGATAACCTAATTGACTGGTGTGAGAATAATAATATGCTACTAAATTCAAAAAAGTGTTTTTATTTAAGTTTTACAAGAAAAGCTAGAGTTATAGTTTCGGAATATCGCATAAACCATTAAAAAATTCAAAGTGTGGACGTTGTTAGAGACCTTGGAATCACGTTCGACAAAAAAGTCACCTTCGTCAATCATATCGATTGCATCGTAAAAAAGGCATCAAGAACGCTCGGATTCGTGCTGAGATATTGTAGGAACTTCAAGCGAGCTAAAACCAAGATAATATTATTTAACAGTTTAGTGAGAAGTGTCTTGGAATATGGCACAGTTGTTTGGAGGCCACATTATGCGACACACTCCCTACGACTTGAACGGGTTCAAAAGCGCTTTTTATGGCATGTTGCATTCTCTCTCGGCATGGCTAGGACTATACCATCCTACTCTGCACGGCTTAAATTTTTCAACATAAAATCATTGACGTTTCGTAGAGATCTTTTGGATTTACTTTTTATTTATAAATTATTCAATCATTTAGTGGATTCCCCTAGTATGTTAAGCCTGTTTCAATTTCGTGCTCCATGTAGATACCCTCGCAACTGTATCACACCCCTGGTCCCGCCGCTTAGAAGGACGATTCTTGGCTCAAACTCGCCTATAGCTAGACTTTGCAAAATTGCCAATAGCCTCAGTGATGTTATCGACCTCCACCAAGATACTATGGGTAGGATTTTTACTAATGCCATAGAACGAACACCTGAATGTTATTAAAATTAATGTTTTTTACTTATTGTTTTTTGTAATTTTAATAACTTAGTTATGTTAATAAAGAAAAAAAATATTAAACCTTCTATTATATTGCATGCTGTGTTAGCCTATAAGTGATTAAGACACTGAAAAAGTTCTTAAAATGATAAAACTATATTGTATTGTGTTTTTAATCGTTGTTCAACCAAATAAATAAAATAAAAACACAACCTCAGTCACACGTACTTCGTTATATACACAGGCAGGTCATAAATTCTGTCACATGTTTAATATAAAATAATTGAAACAAGTTTATTCATTATTTAACCATTTATATACCAAAATGAACTTAACAAAACATAGATTCTTATGACACTAAAGTTTATTCAAAATGACCTCCGTGATTTTGAATAGAGGCCTTCAATCTGCGCGGCCAGTCGTCTATCGCAGCACGAACGAGGTCCATGTCAATATCGGCGGCTGCCTTAATCAAGGATGTCTTGAGTGACTCCAAATTGGGATGAGGCTTTGAGCACGCTTTTTCCTCCAAGTGTTGCCATATCTTGTAATCTAACGGATTCAAATCTGGACTGGAGGAGGGCCAGTCTTCGTGCCGGATGAAGTCGATTTCACGCGCCGCCAGCCAGTCTTGTGTGCTCTTCGCTCTATGAGCTGGCGCTGAATCTTGTTGGAATACCCAGTGCCTGTTATTGAACCTGTTTTTACACCTTTCTCACAAAAATGTACCTCTGTTAAGTCCCAATAAGAAACTCCCAACCATACCATGAGTGGAACGCGGAATACGGTTGCTCGCTTCTTCACTACTGTGTGCGTACACCTTATCATTTTGTTTGTTGTAGCTCTCTTCTACGGTAAACCTTTTTTCATTCGAAAAAAGAATTTCCCGATATTTTTTTCCGCGTACCACTTCAACAAAGCGCGGCATCTCTTCAGTCTCAGGTCCATTAGACGAGCATTCAAACGATGTCCTGTTTTTCTTCGATATGCCCGAAGCCCTAAATCTTCATTTAACACCCTTTTCACCGTGGTTCTGCTTAACCCCATCTGAAGAGCCAACAGTTTCTGCTTACGTTTGGGATTTCTTTGAATTCGCGCCTTCACAGCTTTTATCACTGCTGGAGTCCTAACAGACCGAGGGCGACCACTTATTGACCTGTCATCTTCATTGTATCGTTTTACGATAAATGAATCTTTTGGTTTTATAAAAAAATTTCAGTATGTCAAAAATTTGAATTGGTGCGTAACCGCAACGATGCAACGCAATAACTGCAACACGGTCTTCTTTAAGCGTCCACTCCATATTTAAAAATGAGTAAAATTCTAAAAAGTATACATTTTTATTTTCATGAAATTTGAAATTCGAATCCAATAAACTTTTTTGTGGCCAGCATTCTAAAAGAAAAGTTTTTACTGCGTGACAATACTTATGACCTGACTAGGTAGAATATCTTTCTATGGAATATAATTGAATAACGTGGCATTATATCTCTTTTTGTCAAAGTAACAGAACTGTTAGTAGCTTATGAAATTTTTCAGCAAAAAAAAAAAAAAAATTACTGCTTTGTTTTTTTATTGCTTTGTTTGAAATGAAATAGAAACCTTGAAATAACTAATAACGTTTTGTTGAAAAGGTTTCTACTTCACAGTCTATTGTAATATTAATTAGAACCTGTCTGTGTTTATCTCTTTCTTACGCTTAAACAATAAAAGGCGATATGTATTCCTAAGGAACTGCTACATCTGATTTCAAAAAAACATATGATTAAAATGACAAAATGGCGGCCAAAACCATATTTAGCCAAAAGACCACCACTTCTGGAAAAAAGCCTGTCTCGAATATTTCCGTACGAACCGGTCCTGTCCTAAGACAAATTTCGTTTTCCACAAGCGTTAACGCAAAGATAAAATAAAATAAAAGAGGTGTCATTTCAGTACATTTTTTTTTTGGTATTGATAATGACGCGACTCGAACTCGACGAAATGACATTACAATACATTTTTTGATCTTCCATTCAGCGGCTAGCTGCAGCCCGAACAAAATGGTATGTTTACCTCTTGGAAGTAAAAATAATCAATAGACACACCTACATATACTGATTCCTGACCATTTATTTATATTTTTTAATCTTTACTTCTATGATTTTCTTTCAGCTCAGTTTGTTAAGTGCCTTGGTTAACCGACCGAACCGACCCGACTGGTCGAAGGATCGAGTCTCGGGTTGCCGTAAATTGTGCCTGGATAGTGGCGACAGTTTCGCAACCTGTCACACTATGACTCAATTTAAACAAGCGGTGTGTAACACCTCTGCCAACACCTCTCGAGGGATTACGGCGGTTATGTATTTTCTAAGATTCGCTTATTTGTTTTGTATTTGTACCTTATTTTACCAATTAAATGTCTCTGTGCAAGTTTGAGTATCTACCTCCAAACGAAGATTTCTTCTATAGGGTTGACAATATCCAGGATCTCAGATCTGAGGGACATGGGTCTTGAATACAGGTCGACACCATCATCAGCTCTAGGGTAGGAAATCTTCCTCCTCTCTATGAAGGACAAATTGCCACCAGATCCTCGTAATGTGTAGTTAAAACTATAATAAAATAAAAAACATAAAAATATCATAAATAAGGTAATTAAAAAATTACTTAATTTTGATAAAACTGAGGAGCTCGGTGGTGTAGTGGTGTAATCAGCCACTTAGAGGTTCCAGGTCCGAATCCCGGCGGGGGAACTTTGTGTTATCTGCGTAGACGCATGTTTAGCTTATCGGTCTAGGATTTAGTATTCTTATCTATGTAGTTTATACGATATATTTGCTTAGTGCCTGCGATAAGATTATATCTGGGCTCTAGGCTGAGTCGATGTGTGTGTCGTGATGTGGAAAAAAACAACTTTCTTTCTAAATTAAGGAAACAATAATGTGATTAATTATTGTTTTCCAATAGCCTAATCTTGAGTAATCTTTAGTTCTTTTAATATTTATGTCCCTCTTATGCCACCCAGATATCCGACCTGCATATTTACTACCAAAAAGTGTAAATTTGGGCAAACATAGACCATCATATCGAATCTCTAGCAATTTAAATGATTAGTGCAAACGGTTGCATTTAGGCTTATTTTCTAACAGTTTCCTCGTATTCACAAAGAAAATATGTAATAATAAATGAATCTTAGTTGTCAGTATTTGTATTTGTGCTGGTTATGTTTATTCTCAATTTATAATGTAAATTCAATTCTTTAAATTTAATTTTTAAAGTGATTTTATTGTAATTTTAATTATGGATGGAACTAGTATTGTGTTATTACTTAGATTTTTTTTAAATTACTGCATTCAGTTTTTACCGCGTAATAATTTGAGCAATGTCACTGTGATAATTGGGAGAACTATCATAAATTAAATATTGTATCTCCTGTTGAGGATCTTATTAAATAAAAATAGCATATCAAAGATTCAGCTCTCCACAGAGATCGTATTATTTCGTGTCGCAGGTGCAGAACAACAATATGGGACATAAAAGTTATGACATAAATAATATGATATCCGAGACTAATGAACAAATCCACGCTTGCAGTTAAAAAATAAATTCCTAGAAAATATTTGCACATCTCTTCAGAGGTAAATGTACCCTTAATGTTACAGTTTTTACAAGCGACTTCGTCCGTCGAAAAGGGTTGAAATAGATTTTTTAATTACTTGACATTTATCACTATATAAATAAATAAATAACCACATCGCGACACACACATTGACTCAGCCCTGCACTAAGTATCGTAAGATCTTGTATCGCAGGTGCTAAGCAACGATATGGTATATACTAAATAAATAAGAATACAACATCCGAGACCGGTAAGCGAAACAATGCGTCTTGCAAATAACCCGCCCCCGCCGGGATTCGAACCAGGAACCTCTAGCGTAGCAGTCGGCTGTTTACACCACTGCGCCACCGAGGTCGTCAACATCATGGAAAATTCACACAAAACCTTTAGAAATTATAGCCTATATGTTATTCTGATGTATAAGCTATATTCTTCTTAAGTTTAATTAAAATCCATTCAGTTGTTTTTGCGTGAAAGAGTTACAAACATCCATACATCATTACAAACATTCGAGTTTATAATATTAGTAAGCATTTGCAACGTACAATTCTGGCAATTAAAATAATGATTAATAGAAAACACAAAGTTCTGACTCAGCCTTGATTTTATATGCTCATTAAAAACCTAAATGCGTTTCGTCAAAGAGTAAACAGAATATTCAAATTACCATTTTCTTGTGCATAAATCGGCAAAGATTTGACCTGAATCGCATCATATGAACAAAAGGAGAGCTTTAAACCGAACCATTCTATTCAATACAGCTTGAAGCAGCTTGTTTGTTCAGGGAATACCTGGAAATACCTGAGACACCTGGGTTGCCAAGGACGTAAGACTTAATCGTAATTTCCACGTAAATCGAGGTAAGTCTACATTCATCAAAATTTCAAATACAACACCTGATTTAGAGTTCCGTACCCGTATGATTAAAACGGGACCCTATTACTTAGCATCCGCTGTCCATCCGTCAGTCAGCAGGCTGTATGAACCATACTAGCAAAACGTGGCAGTGTTAGCTCAATTAGTTACGTGCCGTGTTTAACCGACCGACCCGACCCGACAGGTCAAGGGTTCGAGTCTCGGGTTACCGTAGCTGCCATGCTCCTCACTGGGCAGACAGTAGTGGCGACAGATTCGCAACCTATCACACTTGGACTCAACATAAACATGCGAAATGCGGTGAAATACCTCTACCTATCTGTTCTTGCGGGATTAATTACGGCGCGAGTTTATGTTTTATGTATGCGTTTACGAAATCATCTAAAAACAACATAATGTTTAATGTTATAAGATGGAACGGAACTTTCGTTTTGGAGTCCCGCTCACATTTGACCGGCTTTTTATTTCTGTGGGACTAGGATCTAAAGGTCGTAACACACCTATCAACTCAAAAACTAAACGTTTCGACTTTGGCCTCGTTATGATCATGCGATATGATGCCGTCAGTTGCAGTATTCCATACAAAGAACAAACGATTCGAGTTGCTTTGTTGATAGGTTAATTAGTTGAATGGTGTGCTACGACCCTAAGTATTTACATGGGCCAAGTCTTAATTTTTTTTTTGGTTTATTTTAAATTAGCATCTTCTTTTTAACATCTAAATATAATATAATACAATCATGGATGCAAGTCCAGCCTTTTAATTGTACAAAAGCTAATCAATTTTGGTTAAAAATGCTATATACGAGATTTTACTCGTTGCCAACAATTTAAAGCATGATTAAATTAAATGAGGATTATTTTCTATGCATATGATACATTAAAATAATTCATACAAATTTAGCTTGAAAAAGCAAATACACTGCACAATTTTGGTCAAATACACTTACCTGTAGTGAAAACTGCTTTGTAAAGTGTTCAAAATGAGACATCCCACAATAGTCTGCAGATCCAGTGGATCAGTGACAACACTTTTCCAGGAATCATGAGAAACATCAGAACAGTTCAGCAAGGATTCCACTGTGAGGGTTCTAGCCATTCTAGTTGGATTATGAGCTAAAAAAAGAATAGATTTATTTTTTTGAAAATCCTGTGGTTAAATTGGCGGGAACGAAAACTGTCAGTTAAGATTTTCTCAGAAGAAAAGATTCTAATATTTTCTTGTACATTTAAGCAGAGTTTAAAGTTTAAAATGCTACTCAGGGCAGATTCATCATTCAATCTATCATTTTCATCTTTTCACAATTTATCTCTTCATTTCAATCCTCATCAAAACTTGATAATAAATATTACTTGACACCAATATTACTGGTGTAAGATTTAGGTTAGTATTTAATTAATGCCTAGTGGCATTCTGTGGTGTCAAGTTCAGATCAGGTTCAGGCGGCTTCTGACTCCCCCCTTAGTTTTTGGCATCTGGGCCATTTCAATTGCTGTCTCCGCTTTGCTGGGAGGGAAGTCTGAAATCGGTTTCTTACTACCTCCTATTTTTTCTGAGTATGTTCGTTGCGGGTGCCGCGACAATCGTTACGGTGTTCGGGCACAGCCTGTGCATCATTGCACAGCTGCATTATTCGTTGATAATTCGATCAAAGGACACCACTGTTGATCCTGGTGAACAGGAGTTGCAGTGGTGAGACAGAGTGGCGGGTGTTCCCCGAATTACTTGACACTGTCAAAATACTCAAAGTTATGGCCACAAAAAAATAATCGGCGATTGGTTTTGTGGATTTAAGATACCTAGAGATTTTTCTGGACATGAAGATATAAGGATTCCCTCGGTGATCTTAGTGGACATCGTCGTTAAAACCGCCTATTGGGTACATTCTGTAAGGCAAAGAGGCGGAAACGTGTCATCATAGTCATCAGCAGGAAAATGTCCTCTGCTGGACAAAGGCTTCCTTCAAATATGACCAACCCTCACAAGAACATCTATCCATTCGTCCATAAGATATTTTTTTTCTTTCTCTCTTGTGTACAAAAATATTTTGCTGCGTCTTTAATATAATTATAAATTTCAAATGTAAAAGAGATGAATAGTTTAGTTCAGTTCAGCCTCATTCATGAGAATTAGGGGCACACCCACCGCTCTGTCCCACCACTACAACTCCTGTTTACTAGGGTCAACAATGGCGTGCTTTGATCCAAGAATAGCAATGACACACTGGCTGTGCACTGTGTAAATGTGTGTGTCGAAATCAACTGTTTCTTAAGAAGTATATGAATAAATTTGGTAACAATTTCCTACAGTTTTACGTATGGAATATAACAGCTTAACCTTTAAACAAATTCCTCATACTATTTACTAACTACATCTTGACATCAAAGGTTGTTTGACACCTGTAAAGGAATCGTTAAACATGATTGATGAGGCTTCCATAACCCCTCGCGTTAGATTTAAACTTCTTGGAATAGTTTACTAGAACTATCGTAAACATAATCCAGGTGAATTAGCCGGTTTCCTCTGAAAGTTTAACAAAATATTCACTATGTACAGCGCTAGTAGAGGGGGTGAAATTTTTATTAACTTTCAGGGGAATTATTAAATGCCGCTACCGGGAAAATTTTTTTGAAGTTATATATCAATTTGAGCTACAATAACGCCGGCAGAGAAAAAAATACACACATTCTAACACACACACACTCTAATTATTACACAGACAAACGGACATTACAAATTTAAATTAAAAAGGGTTTTTTTATTCATGACCAGGCAGGCATTTGACCCCAAACCCAAACCCCCCCCTGATGTTAAGCGGCGATGAGGTCTAAGGTGGATCATGCCTGCTTAAGAGAAACCTATTCACTCTTGCCTTAAAGAGGCCCAAGTTATATTGGTCAGGGCATCATCATCATCAGTCATCGGCAGGCAAAGAATTCCACACCCTTGCAGTACGCATTATGAAGGAGCTATCGAAGCGTTTAGTCCGGATGGTCGGAATGTAGATATACAAAAGGATGCAACTTCAGCTTACGTCTAGTATTCCGATTATAAAAGGGGGCCGGTGGAATTAAATAGTGCAATTCCTGCGCACACTCTCCGAAATGTATCCCTATAAAATACCGATAGACACGCAACTTCACGGCGGTGACTGAGGTCATGAAAGTTAGCAATATCATCGTCAATCCCGATGATTCTTCGGACTCGCTTTTCAACAGAGTCTAAAGCTGCTAGCTGATACTTGGCTGAACCATCCCAAAGGTGACAGCAATACTCCAAACAAGGCCAAATTTGTGCCTTAACAGGACCAGCCGTTGCGTTGTTTGGGCGTGAAGTATCGCCTAACCCGGGATAGAACACCAAGCTTTTTAGCCGCCGTTTTTATTTAAATAGACTCAAAATAAGTGCTTTCCAATCGCAATTTTTTATCTACCACCGATCGGGCTAAAGTTAAAGATGACAAGAACATTAAAAACAAAGAACAAAGAAAGAAAGAAAAAAAAACAAAGAAAATAGTAAAAACACTTTTTGTTACAATTTTCTCTTTTCTTTTGTGATTCTGGAATACCGAGAATGTACGTTATTTAACATTAATTCATTTAAAGTTTTTTGTAAAACGCACCTACGAAAACATAAACATGGCGTAGGGTTGAAGGAATCTTTTTATTGCATTAAACCCATAGATTAATTATTACTCCGGTGGAGCGCAGCGGAGACCAATCATTGACCTATGATTCAGCCAGTCAGTGTTGCTAAGACATAATTATATATCCAATATTTTGTATACCCATTATTTTGTTTGCACTTTATGAGTAATTTTTTGGACTCAAAAGAATTCAAATCCTCTAATAATCTAATTTAAATTAATAAGTATCTATTGATGAAAAAAATTGGGTTCTTTACCACTTTTTTAAATGTTAAGGAGTTTTTTGGTTATATTTTTTCAAAATGTTGAGTCAACGTCTTCTCTTGAATATTTTTTCGACTTATTGAACGTTCGACAAACTTTGTTAGTCAAAAATAAACATCGCTTTCATTGTGAAATCTTGCCATTTTATTTTTAATAGAATAACTGAACAAAATTTTCTTCGGAAAATAAAATAACTGAATAAAAACATGTTACAGCTCCTCTACACGATGGTCCGTCCCTCGTTATTCGGAGATGGTCATGGGATAATTTTTTATGACCACAATAAGCCATCCGACGCCACTTACCCTTATACACGATGGTCCCTCCAAGGCATCGCCGTTTACGACCATGGTCCGAACGCGGACATTTTTGGAATTGAAAGATTCGGGACGAGAGAGATATCTATTTTTTATTAGATCACCAACATATTGTACACTTAGTAAAAATAAGTCAAATGTCACTACAAAAAAGGTACAAAAACAAAAATAAAGTAGGATAAAGGTTCAATTAATTACGTCCTAGAAGCACAAGGTGACATCTTAGGGTTGAAAAGTGTATTTGTTTTTAAGAAATTGCTATGAAAATAAAGATGTGTTCAGATAGTGATCCTTTGGGAATGAGGCGCTGACTGCTGTAATACAGGCTTAAAGCCTAGCTCAGCAGCGGATGCAAAAATTATCTCACTCTACAACTTTTTCACTGATTAGCTAAGATTGTAGTAACTGTTTGTATTTATGGAGAAATAAAGAAATATTTTACTATTATTATTAAGGTTCTTTGAATGTTATATCAATTTTTACGACGCTTTAGCTGGCATGTAGCAGGAATAAAAGTAAATAAACAAAACCCGAATATAGAATATAAGGAAGAGCATTCACAACAAAGAAAAACAAACATTTCAGATTTTTTGGGACATTGACAATGATTTTGTATAGGTAGATAAAACGCTTGTTACTGAACAAATATACAGAATAGATAAATTTACCTTGTTTTTTAGGAATTATATTTACAGTCACCTTACAAATAATAAATAGTTGAGTTCTATACTTCTAATATTTCATTCATTTTTTAAATATTAAAGTAACTTTTTTCAACTGTTTGGTGATTCAATTTTGATGACACTTCCATTATTTCGGAAGCCATTATTTCGTTAACTGACATGATTTCCAAGTGATTCTTAATGATGTTGCTGAAGGATGTGCATGGCTTAACAGACTTACCCGACCCGACAGGTCGAATGTTAGAGTCTCGGGTTGCCGTAAGTTGAAGCTGCCATGCTTCTCAATGTGCCCGGATATTGGTGACATATTCGCAACCTGTCACACTGGGACTCAACATAAACATGCTAAAAGCGGTGCGTAGCAAGCACCTCCGCCAACCCCTCTCGAGGGACTACTGCGTGAGTTTATGTTGTGTCATGTATTTATATTACTTGGTGATTGAATTTAAACCATAGATCTGTTATTTCAGTTACAAACATTATTACGTAATTAATAAAATCATACCCGTTTTTTTTTTCACAAAAATTTTTTTTCGCAGTTTTTTTAAGAATAAAAATGTTTTCCTTCTACTGTATTTAACTTTTTTTTATTGATATCACATACAAGTTTTGCGTTTCAAAAACAAACGTTGAATGCAAACCTCAAGTGAACTCCCTCGCGTAGGTATGAATACAAGCTTAGGCTGACCACAGTCTTGGTGATAAAAATAGGTAAACAAAATACTAGTTCTATATAGTAACGCAATAAAAATTTCAATGGACTGCTATGCTAGAGATTCCGGGTTCGAATCCCGATGTTATTTGCAAGATGCTTTGCTTTGCTTACCGGTCTTGGATGTAGTATTCTTATCTATGTAGTTTATACTATATCGTTGCTTAGCACCTGCGACACAAGATTCTATCTTACTGCAGGGCTGAGTCAATATGTATGTCGTGATGTGGTTATTGTTATTATTATTTATTTTTACAGTGCTATTTTTTCCGCGTTAATCTCATTTGCTCATTGTGTTAATATTTATCTTTGTGTTATTTAAACAATTTGATTTTCTCACGCATTAAATCCTAAGTTAAATTTGGTTACTTTTATTCCTTTTTACTATTTAGTTTCCAACTTGTTAAACAAAGACTCTGTAGGTATAAAGAGTGAAATATTACTTAAGTTTTTTTTTCTGTAGGTACCATCGCAACATTCCGTATTCAAGTGTGCGGCCGCCACATGCGATCGACGTAAACAAATAAATAATGCACGATATGTTTTACAGTGGATAATGAAATGTAAACATAGCTAACAGAGACTACAACAAATATGTTATGAAGTATACGTTTTTGGTAACCGAGTAATAATATTGTTTAAACCACTTAGGAGGCAAACAAGCTTACGGCCTGATGGTAACCACCGTAGACTATGGATGATTCCAATACCAGGGCCATCTCACGTAAGAAACAAACCTTGTAAGAAGATATAACAATTACAATTAAGCCTGTTTTCTGATACCAAAAGATACCTTAGCTCTGCACGTACGTTTCGATTAAGGGTTTTAATTGGTGAGCGCGGTAAAGATTCTATACTGCAAGAATCAGGAATATACATAAACTCACGCCGTAAACCCCTCGAGAGGGGTCGGCAGAGATGTTACACGCCGCATTTCGCATGCTTATGTTGATTCCCAGTGTGACAGGTTGCGAATCTGTCGCCACTATCCGGGCACACTGAGAAACATGGCAGCTACAATGTACGGCAACCCATGACTCGAATCCACGACCTGTCAACCTGTGAACAGTGCGGAACATGGCAGATACATTGTACGGCAACCGGCAATAACTGTAAAGCACGTAACAAACTGAGCTACCACGTCCTTCAAAAATCACTTCAAAAAATATAGAAGCTTTTTAGGTAGGGTTTTGGTACCGCGTTCCCCAAGTAAACCTATACCGTACTGACAAATCAGCAAACAGCAGTAGAGATATAAATATTATTTAGCAAAATTCAATTCAATTCAATTTATTCAATAACAATTTACATTGTGTCTTAAATTAACAACCTTCTTATTAAACTAATAATAATACCATAGCAATACTTAATCAGTGAAAAATAACTTAAGTATTTTGACATAGATGGTCACGAGAGATCAAAACTTAATTAATTTACCAAGATTATGAAACATTTTAAAGGATTTTTATAATGAATTATAATTTAATAAAATAAAAAAAATATTACATTAATATTATAAAATGTCAATTTCAATTTAAAATTAATTGTCAAAAATACAGTATTACAATTTATTGTGTAAAAACTAATTTATGGAATAGAAACATCCCCTTAGAAAGTTTTGCTTTAAAATGACATTAATCTTTTTTTGCAAATAAAAAAGACAAAACATGAGCACTATGTATTCATATTTGTAAAGAACTGTACATACTATGTTTTTAACAAATAAATGATT
This sequence comes from Choreutis nemorana, assembly GCA_949316135.1. Lineage (NCBI taxonomy): Eukaryota > Metazoa > Arthropoda > Insecta > Lepidoptera > Choreutidae > Choreutis > Choreutis nemorana. The sequence continues at coordinate 8,960,206 of OX438612.1, forward strand.
GATAAAAACAGATTTCCAAGTCATTGATTAAACTACGTATACATTTTTACATTTAAATAATAATAATAATAATCGTTTATTTATTTGATTTGTGTTTGTAAAAGGTGTTATTTGTAATTAAATTATTGTCTTAACAAATATCTGCCCTTCTGGCGTACAAAATGTTAGAATGACAATTAATAATACAATTAAAAAGTTATGACGAACTCAAAAACTAAATACGAATATTTAAAAAAAAATCTAAATATTGTTGTTACGATAATGAACTTAAATTTTGTTTGAAATACATGTTGTTTTTTTAAATATAGTGTACAATTTTTTTTTTTTTAATTGTGTCGTGAATTGCTCTCAAGCCAAGTAGGTATACATAAAAGTAAGTTATTAAATTACCATCGAAATGGCCATTGAATACTTCTGATGTAATTTTAATTAAGAAATCATAACAGTTATTTAAATATTTCAGTTTAATTAAGAAAAGGGTCGAATAAAGGAGAGGATATTTAATTAAATAACTCACTTTTATCTTTAGTTAATTAGGAACTCAAAACAATCTTTGATATTCATCATATTAATAAAAACTCTTGTATGTTTGTATTACAAAATCATAGGCTTTCCGTGTTTGTAAAGATTTGTTACGATTACGATTAAAAATCGTGTGGTCGTGGGTAAAAATTTCAATTTGGAATCGTCTTAAATCACGACGAAAACAACGAATTCTGACGGCCTCTGTGGCGCTTTCTTCTTACTTATAACATTGTTCTCCATCACGTGACATTGGCTTAGTTGTCGTCCAACACGATAGTCGCCATTAAACAGGAATTGAATTCAGTTTTGTTAATTTAAGTATTATTTACAAACAAAACAGTTCGAGCTACCAGTAGCAGACTTTAATTTTCGTTAGGTACTTTATTTCAGGTAAGATCACCCTTTAATTTGACCGGGAAGATTGGCAATTTTTTTTTATAATTCACAATCATTCGGAATTTCAACTTTAATCCGGTTTCGGCTATCATTCAGAAAAACATATTCATATAACATTTTATATGATTTGTCTGTTGATCAAAATCATACTCTCCATTTTTATAAGGGCTTTGGACCGGCACGATTTATTTATATCCATACAACTACATAACCAAATGTTAGTATGTAAATAGGGATTATGTATATCTATTTTAAGAAAAGGTCACAGTAACCTTTGAGTTGTTGCTATGACAAAACATATAAAAATAAAATACAGAAATATAACACTACACATACGGCTGAAATACAGATTTAGGGTTCCGCGAACAAATGTAAATTTGCATTTCAAGTAGGCATGCCAGTTGGCCGGGAAATCCGAGACTGACCAGTAATTGGATTTGATTTTCGGGGATTTCGAAAGGACTAGTAATTTTACTTTTGAAGCTCAAATAACCATTTCTTATATATATAAAGAAATAGTACGTTATTTCTTTCATGTATATTTGCGTCAAGTACATAAGCATCCGTCAATTATTGATAAAATGTCTGAAATGTAATACTCGAATTAGTCAAGGCAATGGTGCGTAAATTAGTCTTGAAAAGGCAACCGGATGACTCTTGGTATTTGAGTTCCTGAGGCAATTTGGAAACTTTTTTGTAAAGGACCTCATAACATCAAAGTGGACTGATTCCGAGAAAAAAGGCATGGGTGATAAGGAGGGAAAAAATTGCTTAGAAACCGACTGGAAAAGCGGTAGAATTGAAGTATACATACTTAATAATAGTTATAAAAATTGTCATCCGAAACGTACGGACGATTTGCGCGAACGTTTTTTTTAAGATCGTAAAAAAAAATCGTGTAGCAACCGGTAGCGCTTTTAACGAAAATTCTTGTTTGTTGGTGGATTCCATAAAAATTGTAATCCGATTTTGCTGGACGGTTTTTGAGTTATTAAAGGTCAAGGTGACGAAAATATTGGATTTTTCACTTGCTTTTTTCATAAATCGTAAAAAATGTGTTAAAATTATTAAAAACGGATGACGTTATACATGTTCTCAGAGGGTCTAACTGTGACAAGAATCGATGTCATCCGCTTTATAACCTATAACTCCATTTTTCAACCCCGAAAGGGTTGATAATTTTGCATACTATCCGTACACTATCAGAAACAGTTTTAATCTCAATTTTTATAAAATTGCGCGATATTAATTATAAAATTGAGATTATAAATGCTAAACTATCAACCCTTTGGTGCCTTCTGTTAACAAGTCTAATATAAAAATGAGTTGCTGTTAGTCGGTAACGCTAAAACTCAAAAACTGCTTGACCGTTTTGAAATCTCTTTTTTCTTCATTCAGTATACTACAGGGATAACTTAAAAATTAAAAAGAACAGTAAAGCCGTATGAAGTATGAAGTTCAAAACAAGTGTTGCAAGTTGTCCCAAAATTAACACTTAAATTGAATTAGTTCGACACAACAGTTCAGATAGTCTTTATATTGCTCTTTTAAATTAGTTTTTAAACTTATTTTTTAATTATTGAACCATGAAGCACCTACTCGGATTATTTATACCACATTAACTTCTTGCGTGACTTGCGTAAATTTTGGGATACCCTATGTAATCAATTATATATTTTCTTTTATAATAAGCTGTTTATACATAGACTCACATGTTTTTCGTTGATATTAATTTCTGATAAGCATGTGATGTCCTATTTAATACAACTATACATATATTCTTGTACATATACAGCTCTTTATAATACATACAACTATATTTTCTTTTATATTTATAAGTTATTTGTTTTATAAGGAAAGAATCGGTCGAACAAACCCAAATGCGTTGCTCTGCAAATAAAGAAACATTTAATGTTATTTATCAAACCAATCCCATAATATTAAACTTAATTAAAATAGAACTTAAGACGTCAAAATTACTTTTTCACCTGACAATCTTGACATCCTGTGAAATGTACCAGTCTATGGATTATACATCTTATCATATCTGACTATCAAAGCAAAGCAAGTTTACACAAAAAACTCGCAAAATCTAGAAGTTTACAAGGTTGGCTTGAAACTTGTAAAAGTCGCCTACAGAACCCGTTGTCTGTCACTGACTTGTCCATTGTGATGGGGATTATTATTCCTGACGTTATTGTTACCAGAATATGACCACTTAACCTTTGGTCCTATTCAATGTTACGACTTACCTTCATGAGAGCCACCATTAAAAAAAGGTCAGAAATTTTGACCTTTTTTTTGGCAACAATCTCACCTTTTTTTCAATTCAGAAGCAAACAAGCAGACGGTATACCTAATGGAAAGTGTTACCGCCGCGTATTGAGATAACAAAGCCCTTGACGTCTTAAAACCCCAAGAGGACTGCTGACCGTTGCGTTGCGTTGGACCGATTTTGCTGCGGTTATTTTTGTTTGAAGACTGGCGTGATCAAGATGATAATTATCTGATCAGCCGTTTGAAGACCACCAGCTCATACACTAGTTATTGAATAATGCTGCCCATGTAGAGCTAAAGATAGCTCATATTTACTTTATACCCTAACTCGCAACCATCATGGACACTCCCATCATCAGTTCAGCAACCTGAGAATTTGATTACCAAACGCAAATCCCTGAAAGGCTTAAAAAATAGAGTTTCTCTAAAGAAGGATGACAATTTCTGACCTGTCGATCACTCTGTACAGTACAATTTTTTAAATAAGTAATTCAATTCAATTCGTATTTTATATTAATAATATTAACCACATCACGACACACACATTGACTCAGCCCTGTAGTAAGTATCGTAACAACTTTTGTCACAGGAACTAGGCAACGATATGGTATGTACTACATAAATAAGAATACTACATCCAAGACCGGTAAGCGAAACAATGCGTCTTGCAAATAACACAAAGTCCCGCCCCCGCCAGGATTCGAACCCGGAACCACTAGCGTAGCAGTCGGCTGTTTACACCACTGCGCCACCGAGGTCGTCAAATATTATTTTGTTATTATACAACGAAGCTATAAAGAATTAAGCACCAAAGTGGAACAAAACGTTTTTTAATTTGACAACAATTGTCAACTATCCAGTGTCTTAAAAATAATTTGTCTGCTAACTGCTTTTACGTAAATGTAAATAAAAATATAAAAAATCAATATAATGTAACTATTGGTATATTGGTACATTTTTATTGAATCTGATTTTTGCAGGATCAAAAGAGAAGGGTCAGAAAACTAAAAAGAAAGTGAAGTTCTGACAACGCTATATCTTAAAATATTTTTATAATTATTTTTTTATAATTCCAGAAACCCAATTGCAAATGTAAATAAACATTTTCACAAACAAGTCAAGTAGAGTTTTGTTTTTGGCTGTAAATCAAATAAATAAAAAAAAACGATTGACAGATCAAAGCGAAAACAGAGAGTGGTCGGGATCCCATTCTGACTTGGTGATAATAGGACCACCTCAGGAGTATATTCTTTCAAACAGAAAATAAATTTAGAAAATCGATTCACAATGAACGGAGAAGAAAGTTAAAAAAAAGATATGAAATTAAACCTTTTTGAAGTCAGTTAATGAAATTCAGATACATTAACTAGTTGGCCTCAAAATATGTCAATCATGTGATATAAACATTAAATATTTACATATTTTTAATAACTGTTTTACTTAGATAAAAGTGTGGTTTGAAAAAAAATATAAATATAATGGGTTGCTTGCCGAAGCAGTTTCTTTGCCGTTTTGATCTTCACACTGGTGCTCTTTCGATTGGAATTTTCATGTGTGTAAGTTTGAAATTGTGGATTTGAAAATCTTATTGAAGCTTACATGTTGGTCTCTAACACCAAGATTTCTATATCCTTCCACTATTTTTGAATGTACACGTTAGTCTCTATGACCAATTTTTCTATATACTAACTTCTAGATACTTCATTAATTAAAACAAGTAACAAGTATTATAGACTCGAATATTGTGTCAAAAAATACCTAATTTTTTATTTGACCTATTTGCTCCAACTGATTGAACTCTAGAAATAATTCAACTGAAGTAGAAGGGTTATTAATTTCTTAGAATATTATTTTGATAAAACGAAAAATAATACTGAAATTTCATGTTACTAGAAGTTCATTGAATTCCAATCGAATTTCCAACAATATAAATTGGTATTCTATTTCAAAAAAATTAAGTTACCGTAAATTATTCGTTACTAAGCATAACTTTGATTTACGGAATAAATAAGTAGTTTTTTAAAACTAGAAACTGCGACCTTAAAGTTTGTATAAAGTCTAAAAGAACTATTTACGTTTTTTGTATACCTACTTAATAAAAACATAGTCGATCCCCGCGTGAACACCAAAGTTGTGATACTTGAGTTGCAATTACAGTTAATTAAATTGTAAAAGAACATATAATTTTTGACTACAGTCTAACTGATAACGTTTATTTTAAAACCAGGTCCATTCCCTTCAACAAACATATATTCTGGTTGAAGGAATTACTATTACCAAGGCCTTGTACTACATACTATTTGATTTAAGTATTTCCATATAACACAAACTTACACTGACTCAGCCTTGGACTAGGAAAGAATCTTGCATCGCAGATTACAAACTTCTAAGGCCATTGATCGAATGCAAACGATGCATCTTACAAATAACTAAATTTCGTCCCCTTCGGGATCTAAACCAGGAATCTTTTACGTAACAGCCAGCTTGCCAGTTTCACACCACATTGCCACGAAATCCTCTTTTTGTCAACACATCCTTTTCATTTTTTGTGAAGCAGTTCTCTGTGTTTCAGTTTCAAGGATTGACGTGTCAATGTAATTACCGACACCTGAAAAACGACAAGCACATCTTTTTCAATAAATTGACAGTGCTCTTAGCATTCTAGATATCAAGGGCAGTTGTACCGTCTGCCTGCGTGCTCATGTTGACTAAAAAACTGTGATCTGATAAGACATTGTCTTCCTTCTAAATTAAAGCTAGTCCACGCAGGATGTATGGTCACGACTATCGTCCAAGCGGTGATGCTGGCTGACGTGGTACCGGTTCTCCAGTTCCCTTGGACCGGAGCCTTCTCCTACAGCGTCACCGCCGTCCTGTTCTGCTTCGCACTACTCATCACCACCTTCTGGTTCCTCTATGGCGTCTCCAAGGTATTATTATTATTGTTCTTTAGCAAGAACTTGGCATGAACTACGCAAAGCGTTTTTTTATGATTTCGGATTACTTTTTAACATGTCAGATACAATTTATACAATGTACCAAAGTGTGTGTGTCTGCATATACATATACATAGAAATAGATTTATTTGATGTCATCTATCCGCTAGCCTTGTCTATTCAAAAACTCTGCAGTTGCTGGTGGCATCAGTGAGAGTTACTGATTCCACAGTAAGGGTGGACCAAAAAGAGAATTAACTCCACACATAATCTCACGCTGAAATCCTTCGAGAAAGTTTGGCAGAGGTGCCATTGCATTTAAGTTACGTCCGTAAGTTGCGAATCTGTCGCCACTATCCGGTCTAGTTTACCAATAAGCAAAATACAAGTTCTCAAACCTGTCCTTTGTTCAAATAGGCTGGTATTAATGAGACACCATGATAATATTACACCATTTTTAATACATTTAAATCAACAAGCAAACAAGCACGCAATCCACCGGTTGCTTCTGCAATTTTGTAAGATTAGAAATACCAAGCTCGCTTGCATAGTAACAACTTTTATATTTATGTGTAACGTTACCTAACAAATTAAAATTAAATTTTCAAGTAATTTTCAGAATTGAGAATTACTCTGTCCAGAGATTTGGTTAAATTTCTACAAGCTGAATCACAAATTGAGTAAATACGTCTCTTTAAGTGAAAATTTTCATTTCAAATTCATACACTGTTTGTCACTTAGAAAACTCAGTTAAATGGCAAAAACCACAGTCGAAGTGTTTACGAGATGCTTCTTGAAATCAATTTTTAAAGTCATAGCACATCTATCAATTCACGAACGGATGAACACCTCATTAGCTCGAGGGTTTCGGTATTCTTTGTGTCATATATTTCATGCAAAGATCGATAGTATCATTGTGAGGATATCATATCATCTCGGTTTGAACACTAAAAGTTTGACGTTGCGTTCCCGAGTTGATAGGTATGTTACAACTTAAGACTTTGACACGTATATCTCGAAAAGTCGGTGTCGTAAGTGTGGTTGATTGTTCTAGAGGAAGTCATCAGTGGTGCTGAGCTGGTTGGTGGTTACCACTTTGTGGCTGGCAATCGCCGTCTGCGAGCTCCTGATCATGCTAGTGACCTTTGCATGCAGGGCCAAGGTCATCGTCTGGGCTGTTTCAGCTTGCTTTGCTCTAATTGCTATAGGTTTGTCTGACAAAGTCTTTTTTTTCTCGAGACTGTCTTGAACACCGAATGGCTTAATTATAATTGAGCTGTTTATCCATTTTAGACTTCTTAAAAATATGGACCGTTTGGATTAAAATAAACGTTAGTAGTATTGCAAAATTAATCAAAATCAAAATGGTGAATTTTCTAAAACAGAAATAAAATAAAATCCTTTAAACTAGTATATAGGTCTATTATGTTATAAGGTGAAGTAGAAGATCCATGCATATGCCTTGGTATAAAACCGATTGCGCTTGCACGTCCAAGGAAGTACCAGACTCTCACTTGGTACTGGCGTGAAGTAGTTTGATAGACGCAGATATAATTTCCGATGGACCCCTGTTTCTATCACTTCTTCTTATACCCAGGGTACAAATTGAAATATTCCTTTGTACCGCGGGCACATGAGTAAAAACGGTATAGAGACCAAACCTCAAAAGAGCGTACGTATTCCTGATGTGGAGGATCATACACCGTTCCTGGTGGAACTACTGCTGATCTTATATACGAAGGACAGCCAAGTTTCCATCGAAGCTCCCCTTGGTTCGTCGGACCAATGCTTAATCCGGAGTTTAGTGCCAACGCTATGATTGGCACACTTTGTGGGTTAGCGTCATGTTTAGCACTATAGCTATAGGTACCCAGATTGGAATGAGATACATCCTTCCCATAGGGCTGAATCCATTGTTGCTGTAGCTGATATAGTTTTGCAAAGTACGGAACTTCATTGCATTCTCCGCAGTGCCCACTGGTCCCCGCGTTGGTTTGGTCGCTCCTGCAAGTTGTCGTCTCACCGTAAACGGAGAGTAACCTGGCCTGAGTCACTGCTTCAATGTCACTTGATGCAATAACCAGTGTATTGAAAAAGAAGTATATTCTCTCTCCTTCAAAAGTTACAGATAAAGTCGAAGCACATTGTTAGAATTAGTAACAAGCTAGTTCGCCTTCCTACTGGAACACGTGAGCTTTGAACTCTTACTAATGCTGTCCTTGGAAATTTCTGTGAGCTGTCACTTCAATCTCTACATAAGACCGATTACTCGCAGATCCATGCCGCAAATGACAAGGCCTCCAGGGCTCTCTTTCAGTGTTCAGGTTTCAGGGTTCAGTGTAGTCTGTCACCCACCATCCCGCGGTGTTAATATATAGAGGATAGATATATAGAACCGGCGATAAAGTTCCGGCAGAGTGCAGTACGTAAAGAATTGTGCTTTTTGGACAATCCTACCCAATCGGCATAAACCCAATTTTTTTTTGATTAAGTGCACCCTAAAAAAGGAGACGGCTCTGATCCGTTAAATAAAAATCTATCGCAATCACATCCTCATTATCAAAGATAATAGACTCCATTATCATTACTAGGAGAAGCACCAGTTGTTTTTCGTCAGGGTCGCTCAGCTAGTGATTTGACTTTTTTGACGCGTAGTGGGGAGAAAGCAAATCTAAGGTGGAGTTAGCGATTAGTTTGGACTTAGCGAAGACTTTTGATCGGGTTCCCCACAAAACGCTTTTTTCGAAGCTTACTTTCTTTAAGCTTTCCGTAATTTGTACAATTGGACCACTAGTTTTTTGTTAGGACGTAGTATCAAGGTCGTCAATATATGCCTACCAATGCTGGTGTCCCACAAGGCTGTGTGCGAACTCCTACCCTATTCCTTCTGCATATCAACGACATTATGCAGTTTAGCGACCTTAGTTGCTATGCAGCAACAGAAACAGCATGTTGTTAATTTAAGCATTGTCAGCATTTCTCAAGAACACTTGTGTTTGAAATCGATACTTTGTTTAGCAAAGTCTCACGATGAGTCCGACTAAATTTAGTCCAATTTAATGTAGCCATGTTAGTAGGTACATAAAAAGAGAGGAAAAGGAACTTCAGACTGAAGAAGATCAGAAGAATTCGAAGATTTTTGTTTTTACTTTACGTTTTTAAAATACATGAATGTGATATCGGTCTGCAGTAGCTATGGCTAAAGTAGAAAAAAGGTATAGCACCCATACAGTACGCTCCTTATATTTTGCATCTTACACCAAAAGATATATTTTTTTGTAATTTTTGCTTTTCAAACTATTGTTTATCGCCTGATTTGCATCTCTGACAGATACTGAATTTGTTTCTTTTATACCAACAACTTTGCAAATACGGAGTAGGCAAAGGTTTAAGGTTAAACTAAATAAACGACTTTTGTGAGTCCAAAGTTGGTATAAACCAGAATTTGGTACAAGATTATAAAGCCCACCCACTTAGAGAAAGTAAACACGCCGCGACGTGTTGACTGAGAACTTCCAGAATTATAACAAAACTTAGGGCGAGAATAACAAGGTGATGTTTAAGTGATTAAATATTAACAACTCACCATATTTAAAGGGTTTATCGATACATAGCTTAACCTAAATATGTCTGAGTTCATTAAACAGAAGTGAAAGACACGCTAAGTTGACTGAGACTTGAAAGAAATGAAATTGATATCCTGGAAATATGGTATAATACAGATACATTTGTTTAAAATGGTTCATACATATTTAGCTTTATAACAGCATTCGAAATTTTGGTCAAACATTATCAAGTCAAAAATACAACACTAAGAAGGTAAACGAGCATGACCAAGGCCTGATGGTAAGCAGTCACCATAGCCTATAGACGTTTCCAATACCAGGGGTATCATGCACGCGTTGCCGACCCAGCACGACACCATTTTTAAAGAACCCCATGGTTTAGTCAGTAGATAAACCCATAACTTAAGTTACCTGTCAAACCACAGTGTTTCCTTTTCCCTTCTGTTCTTTTCTGTTGAGTCAGATAAAATTTGGGAGGGAATCCTTAAAAATGAACGACCAGTAATATTGTAAAACGCTAAGTAAAGAGCTAGATGTGCTACTAACTTTACCATAATCTTGACGTATTTAATCAGAGGTCGCCGAGTAGTCGAAATTCGACAAAAGAGTATTAAAGTATCACCTCTTCTTTAACATCAACAATGTTTAATATCAATCATAAACCTAACTCAAATAACAAACTCACGCTGTAATAAATCCATTGAGAGGGGAGGGGTAAGGTCTTACACTGCATTTCGCATGTTTATGTAGAGTCCAAGTGTGGCAGGTTGCGAATCTGTCGCCAGCTACAATGTACTGCAACCCGAGGCTCGAGCCCTCGACCTGTTGGGTTGGGTCGGTCGGTTAACCAAGGCACGTAACAAACTGAGCTACCATGTCCTCCACACATAATTATGACAATATGTGTATGATTGTTAAATCAACGCATGGTTGTTTTTATAACGTGTTTTTTATTATTTAATGTATTTCTTTTGGATAAGGTATAAAAATATAAAGTTTCCGCACTCGTTCTCCACATTTACTGTAAATTTTATAATCCTCCGTACGCTTCATTTCCGAGAAAAGGACTACAAGGGGTTTTGTTTCACTTAATAACAATAAACCTTTATTTTATTAGCCCATACAAAATTAATGGCCTATTAGCCCATACAAAATTAATACATTAATGACACATAAAAATCAAATTAGCACTATAATAAAAATTTAATAAAAACATAGTATAAATATACCTCTTATCCTTTCAGTCATTCTAATTTACTGTTTGCTGGTTGTCTACGCATATTATAAAGAGCTGAAGAACCGACCTGCAGCATGAGAAACAAAATGAAAACTTGTAACTTCGTGAGCATTAAAAATAGTTTACAATTGGATTTATGTTATTTAAATAGAAAATGTAAGAGACAGGCTTAAAGGACATGTGTCCAAGGCTTATCAATTAATTTTAAAAAGTACCAGGTTGTTATTGCGTAGTTGTATTTTTGCGGGAATGCCACCTTAGGTGTATATTATGAACGTTTAACTGACCAGAAGTTGACCGCGTCTCTACAAGCTCTTTATCTTATTTTTAACGGAAAAATAAAAACATAATTTTAAATAGAAAAATATAAAAGAACTTTATTTCGTAACAAAATGTCAGCCCCTGATATTAAAAAATTATGATTATTCAAAAACCATGAAAATCGGTAAGTTTTAATTAAGTTTCTACATTAAATAAAAAAGATTTTCCCATACGGATTTCCCTCCCCCATTTTTTAATACATCATGGGCAAACTAACTCACTTGATGGAAACAGCTCACTTGAAGGATGTTTATTGACAGTGGCCTTGATGTCTGAGATACCCATGTAGAAGTAAGATTTTATACCTCTCGTGACGGTCTGGCGACTGGCTCTCCGATCCTTCGAACCGAATCACAGTGAACTGCTGCACGTTGGAAAAAGAAAGGAGGGTCGTACCAACCCAGACGATCTCGCACCCACCACCTGTAAATACGACAATATTTATTTATGTTTAATGATATAATTCCAATTTTAAAGATATAAAAAATATATATACTTACATCCAAAAAACCTCAGGTCAGCAAATAATATAAAAATCTCAGAAACTTCATCTTGTTCTTATTTTGGTATATGTATAACATGAATAGGTAGATATAATTCCAATTTTGAAGATCCCACATTGTTAAAACCGATACCACCATGAAAAGATTCAGCCGCAGTTTCTCCCCTGAAAATCTGAATATCCAAAAACATAGAATCCACTAACCGTACACAATATCATTAATTTACGACGAAAAATACCAATGTTTTATCATTTGTAACATCAAAATCGACTCAGTCTCATACAAACTCTAAACCTTCATTTCAACCCCTTATGGGATGAATTTCCAAAAATCCCTTCTTAATGCACGTATGCACAGTTTCATGATTTCAGCTGTGCATTGATCGTTCAGTATATCAGTCAATTTCTAAACATTTTTAATATATACAAATACCAAAGTATTCCATTAAACCGAATTCCAGTTACACAAAGATAATTGTTTCAGCTGGCCACAAACATAGTTCGGATCACGGCTCGCTGAACTGTGAACGGTCCGGACTCTGCTCTATACGCATCTGTTTTGGAATCGCCTGTTTCAGTAGTAACTAGGAATTGAAAAGGGATATTTGCAAACGATATTCCATTTATTCATTTAGTCAAAGAATCCTGAGACTAATTGAAGAAACTATATAATTTATTGATTCAAACAAAACACTGTCAATAACCATCATTAAAACAAAGAAAATCTAATTACCTATAACTCGTTCCTATTGCAAAACTATAACTACCCATTTTTATCTAATAATATTACAACTATAAACTCACGACCCCCATATCTCGGTAACACTTTAACTGATTAGGCTCAAATTAAAACTTTAAAAATAAAATTTGCTTCATTAATTCGCTTACCAATTTTCACGACAATCCAATCAACGATACTCGAGTTATCGTCGGACAAACAGTTATACATACATACAAACGCCGTATTGCTCCAGAACTCACTTCGCTCGCTCGTTGATTCAGATTATAAAAATTAGTAGATTTTTAAAATCTAAAAACCCACGTTTTTAAATGTCCTGAAAATAAGAAAATAACCTTCCGGGGCTGAAAGAGGGACCACTCAGGGGCGCATATTATTTAAGGGATTATTAATGGGATATATTTACATGACGTGTATAGATCGTGGATGTAACTTGCAAAGATACGCCCCCACGTTTTGAGTGGTACCTCTTTCAGCGACGGGGAGAGATTTAGTTCTAAAAGCACCAAAAAAGTGCATTAGATCCCTAAGCGCCTTAAAACCTACTGAGAGCTGCGTTCCACATTTTAAAAACCCAAAATTATTGACCCTTCACTCGGCGTCAAAAATATCGCCCCTCGCTGAAATTCAGCATCAAGCTCATCTAACTTTTATAATAAGAACTCTGGCTAATAGATCATGGTGTCAAATTAAAGCTTGTTTAATATCCCTTCAATTAACATGTTTTTTTTTATTAAACGTCATAATTTCCATGTCGAAGAAGTTGTAAGAAAATGTACCAAAACACTCGTTTCAAGGGTCGCGACTTGAGCTCAGTTCCAGAGCTATAAAATGCCTGGACATGGCAAAATGTCAGTCATTCGCTATCCAGACTTTGAAGACTACACACCTCAGGAGCTCAAGCAAGAAATCAACCCTCAAACATGGAGACCACCGCGGCTGAATCTGCTCAAGTTGTTGCTTTACTGCAAGCAGGAGTTCGACAGTGTGATGTCGCTCGACAATTGAATTTGAGCCGCCATGCTGTCCGACGAGTGTTCCAGCAGTTCCAGGAGACTGGAGCCTTTGTTAGAAGACGTGGAGCTGGTCGGGGACGCTGCACATCTGAGCGGGATGACCGCTTCATTGTGACGTCGTCCCTGCGCAGTCGCTTCTCTAGCGCTGTCGAGGTGCAACAACGTCTTCGAGAAGCTCGCAGGACTTCAGTTAGCGTCTCTACGATTAGAAGGAGACTGCGGGAGAAAGAAATTAGGGCTCACAGGGCTGCTACTGACCCTAAGTTGACTGCAGCACATCGTAGAGACCGCTTACAATTTGCCCGAGATCACGCCGATTGGACGTTTGAGCAATGGAGGCAGGTTCAGGCAGAAAGACCGTTTAGAGGCGGTAATAAGAGCAAGGGGGGGTGACACTAGGTTTTAAATTAGTTTTGTTTTATTTTGTCATTTTTTTTTTTTGTTATTGTTTTGTATGATGAAATAAATGTTTTTTTTACTGTTTACAATGTCTTTTCAATATTTTTTGACAAATGAGGAAATCTTTATTTTTTTCTTTATAACCATAAAAACCATTAAATTACCTTTCAAATGATACCTTTAAGTCAATACTTGACCCAAGATTAAAGTGAAATAAAGTTGGTTGAAAACATTTTTTGCAAAGGGGCGATATTTTTGACGCCGCGTGTATATGAGGTTGCTATTTTTGTAAAAACTAATCCCAATCTATTTGAAACATTGAAAAGAGCTAGAAATTATAACAAATTATGTTTGCCCCAATGTAAAACGGTACAATTACAAAAAAGTATTACTGGCATGGGAGCCAAAATCTATACCAAATTGCCGTTATCCATTTTTTTATCAGCCCCGAAACACATGTTGACAGAAAAAGCCTACTATGCAGTCAATGATTTCCTAAACGACAGATCATTTTAATGATGTTTATTCTGGACTTTAAACATTTTGACTAAAAATAATAATGGTTTGGTATCGCTATTTTAATTAATTTGTAACTGCCTATGTAATTTCTGATGTTGACATTTCTACTTTGTAACTGTTCTAAAAAATATGACTTTTTATTGTAAGCAAATATTTGCACACCTTTTCAGAGGTAAATGTACGGGTCTTCTTACCTACATTTACATTTTGGCAAATAAAAATTATTATTATTATCAGGCCCGGAAGGTTATTTTCTTATTTTTAGGACTCACTCCATACAAATTTTATCAAAATCGGTCCAGCCGTTTTAGTTGTAAATTGCATTGTCATCGGGTTTGAAGCTACCCTAAAAATTTCAGGCTGCTAGCTTATCGGGAAGTGCCTCAAAATTGAGTTGCAAAAATCCAACCGGAACGACAAACAAAAAAACAAACAAGAAAGTGAGTGTATAAAAACGTGGGAAAATGCATATATATTTTATAATCTCTACATTATATTTATTGTAGTATCTGTCACTGAATTTTTATATTTGTTTATTTATAGTTAATAAAATAATCAATCACTGGCAGAATAATTATTGTTATTGTTAGGCATTTGAATTTTAATTCAATTTTAATTTATTTCCCGTTTATTTCATTGATTAATTATTATTTATTTAATTATCTGTTAATTTATCCTATTTATTGTTTTTCTTTCACTACCAACTATTAATAGTGTTTTCGTTTAAAGGATTATGTTTCTCCTACAATTATATGTATCATGTGTAGTATTCGTATATTATGTTTTTGTGAGATATGTCCGTAGTTGTCAGGTTTATGTTTGTGGTATATGTTTTTTTATTTTGTTCCTATTTATGTGTAATCTGTCCACTGTTGTGTCTCCGAATAAATAAATAAATAAAAATATTAAATAAAAATATTTTAACTAGATCAATATTTTATTTTGTGACAAATTAAAAATACATCTTCGTACGCTATTTGATCGGTTTCAATAAGTTCCATCCATCTAACTTTTTCCTATATGTGTTCACCACCAGTATAAAATAGAATAATACTGGAAAAAAAAAGAAAAGCAAATTTTAGGGTCCCCCAAGGGTGCCAATGGGACCCTATAAGCCTCAGCTGTTCTTCCATCCATCCTTACATCTGTTTGTCAGTGGGTTATGTTATATGGTTGCTATAGCGACTAGCAACAAGAAATTTGCTATGGGGTTTCTCATAGTAGAAACCATATTCATAAACGCCAAAATGTCTATGTAATATTTTGGCGTTTATGAATCTCCTGCACCGTATCGGGTACAATACATAGGAAATATAGGTAAAACATGTGCACACGGGTAAACTTCCCTTCGTCCACGTTCGTTACTAAAGTTTTGTAACTGGTTACGAACATGGACGAAGGGAAATTTACCCGTAGGTATAGCAAGAAAATAATTTTAAATATTTGTACCTATAATAAATAAAACTTTTTAACTACGACACTGAAAATAATGTTTATTTCACAAAATATTTGATATTAACATGAACGAGTGTGCATTTCGCATTCATGAATAAAGTAATAATAAATGAGTTTCCCTTGCTTGAAGATTCAAGTACATTTTTATCAAGAATTCAAAGTGAATCAGGAAATATTATCCAAGCTCTTTTTAAGAGCTTAAAACAGTATATAATTTTAACTCAATCCACTTTATGAGCAACTGAGAAAATACTTAAAATTCGTCGAGTTCGAAATATATTTTTTTTTCTTTTTCAAAAGCAGTCTAGTAAATAGCTAAGTGACAGAATCATGAATATTGCGCTCGAAGGAGAGGGCGCAATGGAACACAAAGTGACATTAAAAAAACCGGATGCGAAATGTCAAATATTATTGTAATATTATTGCAACAAATACAATCCAATAATGTAACATTGCGATGTTCTGGTGTTGTCCATAAATTGTTAGTATGTGTCATTTGTTTTGTTGCAGATCCGACAACTTTTCACTTGCTAAAACATACTAAAAAAACCGTTTGATCACGTGACATTGGCTTTGTAGTCTTCTTATACGATTACCGTCCTAATCCATAAAATTAACTGATTACAATTTACTATTGCTGCTCTCTAATGAGCTAAAATATACTAAAAAAACCGTTTGATCACGTGACATTGGCTTTGTAGTCTTCTTATACGATTGCCGTCCTAATCCATAAAATTAATTGATAGCAATTTACTATTGCTGCTCTCTAATGAGAACATTAAAACTTTTGTGGGAAAGAATAATTGCTTATTCTTACTATAAAAAAAAAAACGTTTACAAGTAAAATGTGGAAAAAAAAACTCACACAAATAGAACAGAATAGAGACTCCAACCATGCATAAGCTGATCATTTCAACCCTTATAATGAACACAATGCATAGGAGCACCATCAAGAATACCATCAGAGCGAAAAACACCAAGCTGTACCAAATCCATATGCTGCACAAAAGCGGGTTTTCCTATAAACAAAAAGAAAATATAAAACAAACCTCAAACAATTTTTTTTTTCATACTTTCAAAACAGGTATTTAATAAGTTAAACGAATATAGGTAAGGTAACACTCCAAACGAGATCAAAACTAGCTCAGAAAACTTTTTGAGAAATACTGTTGTAACTTTTAAGTCAATATTTACTTTTATAAGTCCGATGAACAAGCAAATGCTTGTCGCCAGAAACCCAACACCCAGTAACCAGATGGTGACGATCAAATAGCTGGGTGGAATAACTGCCAAACAGCCGTAGGTAAAGGGATGGACCTATGAACAGAAATAATGCAAAATAATAATAATACTAACAACCACATCACGACACATATTGACTCAGCCCTGCACAAAGATATAATCTTTGCAGGCACTAAGCGACGATATGGTATAATCATAGATAAGACACAACATCCAAGACCGGTAAGCTGTACAATGCGTCTTGCAAATAACACAAAGTTCCGCCTCCAACGGGATTCGAACACGGAACCTTTAGCGTAGCAGTCGGCTGTTTACACAACTGCGCCACTGATGTTGTCACCGTCTGCATGTTTGCCTATGACATTGTATAAAACATTGCTGTAGCCACTAAGAAAACTCATACCAGGGAATTCATTCCACAGCTTGAGCGTTCGCGAAAAGAAGCTAAAGGGCTTAGGCATAATGCAAAAAAACTTTCAATTTACGGTCCCGTAAAATTAAAAATGAACTAATGTACTCCGTGAAGATTCGAGAATATTTACTGAATAAACTTTAAAGTGGAATTAATTAAACCTGTGACATCGTAAATGTTTGAAATGAAAACCTCTCCAAGATTCACTTAAGACGAAGCTATTTAAAAGAAAGCTAGCTTGGTGTCAGCTATAGAAATAAAGAGATGCACTTTAATCAGAGACGGAATATTACATCAGTTTCACTCGTAACTCTGTCATTTATGTATTTAAAGATATAAAAACTGAAAACAATTACAAGACAAATGTGATAACATATTGTAATTATAATGCCAATGTTTAAATTAATTATATTAATTTAAAAACAGTAACCCAAGTTGTTATTTTCAACAACGATAAAATTTGTAAACAGAGAAAATATCTGACGTTTTCTGAAAGCAATTATTCTTGGCGTCGTAACACAGCATTATTTGCTTTTTCCTACCGCGTTCTTTCCATGCATGCACATTGTGATGAAATATGACGACCCAAACAAACCCAGACAAATATTATGTAACTGGGTCTGTGTTGTTATTTTATTGCAGAAGTTTAGTTTCCAAGACGGTCATGAATCTACAAACATGTTTGGACTTTATACAGTCCTTAAGTTGTACACCGTAAGGATTGATATTTCACTTGTTACGTGAAGCTTTATGTATAGCTGTCTGAACCCTTGCTTAACTTTTCAGGCCGTTTTTATAAACGGATACAATTCAGTCTTACTTTGCCTTAAGAGGCCAACATTCCTGAGTGGTATTGTGGCTTTGGCAACCTAAGTCTTATACAAGTTATAAGTTTAATAATATCATCATTCCAGGCACACCCGCCACTCTGTCCCACCAATGCAACTCCTGTTCACCAACATCAAGAGTGGCGTTCTTTGATCGAATAATCGACGAATAATGCAGCTGTGCAATTACGCACAGGCTGTGGCGAGACCCGCAACGAACTTAATCAGAAGAAATAGGAAGAAGTTAAATTCTATTATCATTATGAGGTTTTATATAGATAAGGTTACAATTCTAATAAATCTGCTGTGATTTGACTATAGACTTGGTGAATTTGAAAAAGGCTACTACAAGAAAAATACGTTTCAATAATAGACGAATGAGAAACTAGACGGATTTAGAAATAAGCAAATTAGGAATTGGTTAAAAAGATATAAAACATGTGTAAAACTTAATTAATTGAGTGGTTTACTACATAACATACACACGTACCTCAAGCTCGGTGGCGCAGTGGTGTAAACAGCCGACTGCTACGCTATAGGTTCCGGGTTCGAATCCCGGCGGGGGCGGGACTTTGTGTTATTTGCAAGACAGTTTGTTTCGCTTACCGGTCTTGGATATTGTATTCTTATCTATGTAGTATATACCATATCGTCGCTTAGATCCTGCGACACAAGTTCTTACGATACTTACTGCAGGGCTGAGTCAATGTGTGTGTCGTGATGTGATTATTATTATTACATACATTAGAATAAAGAAACACGAAATCTCAAAATCGAATCTCCGAAGCTGAAATTGGAAGGTAATAATAACAAACACATTTACTCAGCCCTGCACTAAAATATAATCTTGTATCGCAGGGACTAAACAACGATATGGTATAAACTACATACATTAGAATATAACATCCAAGACCGGTAAGCGGAACAATGCATCTTGCAAATAACACAAAGTTCCGTCCGAGCCGGGTTTCGATCCCAGCTAGCAGTCGGCTGTTTACACCACTGCGCCACCGAGGTCGTCAAAGGTAGCTTCTAAATCAATAAATCAATTTAAACAGCAGTTGTTTCATGTAATTCAAACTCAAAACAAGAGAAAAGAATTGATTTTGCATTGGTATTGTTTCAAAGCTGAGTTGGGTCAACTAGCATCTATTGAAGTTAAAGTTAACGGTGGCCACATAGTTTTCTTTACAGTCATTCTATCTTACGAAGACCGTTCGACTTTGGTGGGTATTAGTTCCGTCAGGTATGTACTACATTCATTACGAGTGTGGTACAGCGCTAACAAACGTGCGCCACGGTAGGGGAGTGCGCAGCGTGTGATCCTCAAAGGCTATTGCAGCTTGTAGGCAGTGACCTCTCGCTGCCAAGCATGACATTGATTGATTGATTGAGGGGTAGGGACGCAGTGGCCTTCTTCTGTGAGTAAATAATGTCGCAGAAGGAGGCTGCGGAACGGGACAGCGAGGCTGATGCCAATGCTGACCGCTCCGAAAACGCAGGTCGGGCCTGCTAAGGCGCCGATATGCGCAACTTCTGCCTATCTTCTGCCTCCACCGTGATAGTGTGACTGGGATGTTGGGTCGGGGGACCCTGCCCTCATGGTATTTAATTTAATGTGCAATTTAATTGTGATTTTCAGATTTTTTATTTAATGGACATTTTATCTTGTGATGTTTATGGATTGTTTAATTAAATATAATAATTTTAATATTAAGAATAATTGATATTGTCATATAAATGTTTATGGTGCATAAAATTTCTATGAATACCTTAATTTTACCAACATTTTATGCAAATAAAAATTATTTTCTATTCTAAAAGGCCCACTGGACGAAGGCCCGTTTTGAGATTGCTGGGACGGTGTGGCCTGTTTGTTTGCAAGGCTCACAGGTGGCGGTTCTTAAGGCAGGCTAGCCGTGGGAGTAGCGCGGTGTCTGAGAGTTCCTTTGAATTCCCTAAATCCCATAATGCTCTGACAGCCAACAGCATTGGCGGAACGCGGGCTTTTAATCGGTAGGCACGGCATATCCATGAGGATTTCCCCACGTTAAAAAAGATGTGTACATGTATCTTGTTTCAGTGTGCGTAACCACGAGTTTGCTCAGTGAATACGATACACACACTAGAGTATTGTGCACTTACTATCTAATAACAACTAAAGCCGAACGGTCTTCGTGAGATGGAATTGCACCACAACTTTCGCAATTACATTACCTTTGCCTTCGTCAAACGAAAGAAAATAAAACTTTCCTTTGGAATGACTTAAGCCTTTATATCGCAGTATCCATTTCCAATTTATTTGATTAAAGTCCTGTGCCATTGAGTTTAATATCCACTGCAAACCTCGAAAGAAATTTAGTTTTGTGCTGTCATTGTTTTTATACATGTTGAGCAAACAAGCAAATGGTTCACTTGATGGACCGCCGCTTATTGACACGACAATGCCCTTGACATCTGGAACGCCAAGAGCACCGCCAATGCGTTGTCCACGTAGAGGTAAAGATGTTATACCTTGTGCTGCTAATTACACTGGCTCTCTAACCTACTACGATACTTCACATCCTCATAAACTCACGCCGTAATTAATCCCTCGAGAGGGGTAGGCAGAGGTGTTACACACCGCATTTCGCCAGCTTATGTTTAGTCCCAGTACGACAGGTTGCGAATTTATTGCCACTATCCAGGGATATCGAGAAAAATGGCAGCTACAACGTACGGCAACCTCGGGTCGGGTCAGTCGGTTAACCGAGGCACGTAACAAACTGAGCTCGTCCACGTCCTCCCACCACTTACTACTTATATACTTACTTTGGAGACCATTTTTATACGAAACCCCCTCGTTATATCATTGTTGAACTTGTTAATAGAAATTGCTGTGTTGGGGAAAAGAATAGTGATAAAACAAGTACGGCTACTTACAATACAAACAGCCGCAATAATTAAAGACGCCGTTCGCAAATCTAAACCGAAAAGTGGTTCCATCTCCGGCAAATTATTTAAAACTGTCATTATTAAATCTACAAATTTAATACCATTAAAACAGAATTTATTTTAGTAAGAAATAGATTAAGATAAAGTGTTTACAAATGAATTTGACTTTAAATTGACATTTGTCCGATACCATAAAGTATGGTAGATATTTTTGAGGTTGCCATTATGTTCACAAGTAGTAGAACTACGTGCGATATCGTCTGGGTTAGTACCACCCTTCTTTCTATTTACAACGTGAAGCAGTTCGCTGTGTTTCAGTTCAAAGGTTTGGACAGCCAGAATACGTTGAAGTTGAGGTAAAATGATATACCTCCAATGGGCAACGCGTTGGTGGTGTTCTTGGCGTTCCAGACATCAAGAGCATCGGCGTGTTAATAGGCGGCGGTATCACCTTCCTTCAGGTGAGCCGTCTGCTGGTATCTCCGTGAGATTGAAAAAAAAATCAAGTAATCAACCGACGACGCGACGAAGAGAAAAAAAAGATGATAGAAGTTTATGGTCACGTTAACTTCTCTAAACCGCTGTTAATCAGATGCTGGTCATCATTCACACGTTATTGCTGTACTGCTACCATATTATTTTAAGCCAGTGTGCCTTAAGACCAGCAGACCCTGAAGATCCCAAGTAAATGTCGTATATTGTATCACTGGATAATTGGGAGCGAAACCAAACCAAGCGGTTTGCTCAGAGAAGTATGCCACGACAACCCGGAGGGCGTTCAGCGAGTTGTAGCCATGAATAGTCTTAAATCTTTAAGGCAGTGCTGCCAGATAGAGGATTCGCTTTTTCCCTCAAATCTTCCCCTAAATCCCCCAAAATTGAGGTTTTAAAAACATTTTTTTTATAAATTCGGTAAAGGTTTTCCGCCTAAACTACACCGAAGTAACTCGATCACATAATCCATTTTTGTTGTAATTTATCTTAATGACTCGAGAACAAATTAATTCACAGAAAGGACTGTAAGGAAAATAATAAATCAATCACTTGTCACTGTTAATTAGGATTTATTACGAGCTATCAGAAAACATGCTTCGTATGGTAATATAAGGGGAAAATAAAAAGTGGATTATAGAATACAAAGTCGTACGGACTTAAAACTTTTTACTGGAATAAAAAGTACAAAGTAATTGTAATTTTGAAATACTGACAGGTTACGAACTCACGACGCGGTTTAAAATCGCAGCCGCCGTGAGTGCATCGCCGCAACTTGTTTATATTGCAGATTTGTGTGTAAAAAGTTTCAAATTTCACGCCGCGATTTTAGCGGGACGCAGCGGCGGCGGTTTAAAACCGCGTCGTGAGTTCTTATCCTTATTTTCACCCAACCTCGGTGAAGAATCAGAATAATATATTTGCACAAAATATGACCATACAGGAGGTGCAAATTTTTTATAAATGGATATTATTTATCAATACGTATTTTACTTGCAGCAAGCATGCAAAATTTCAAGTCAGAGCATTAGGTTAGTTGAATTAAAATTAAGAAAGATCCTTATTAAAGTTTTTTGTAGTCAAAATGTTGATTAACACTGTAATAACATTTTTCAGTTAGTAGCCTACATACCTACATACGACTTTTTTTTCTTTTTGTTTTACTTTGTGAGTTGGTTTATCCATAGGAGTCCAAGCTTATCGTTATTTAATTTATAAAAAAACTGATGTAAGGCAAATTGTAAATTATCCCCCGATAAGCTTTAAATCCTAAAAGGAATTAAGACTATTCGAAACAGTTTATTTTTTAAATAGCAAACTTTTACAAGATGGCCGCTCATTAGCCTTGATCTGTGACAGCCTTTGGCGTTTTTACAATTTGATATCTGACGCCATAAATGCTGCAAAACGGTCATTTTTACTCGACCAAGCTTTTCATTGAAACCTCAAAGGGAGTTATAAAGGAATCGCTTTAAAAACAGAAAGAAAAGGAGTCAAATAAAAAAAGGGAGCTCGCACAAAGTGGGCTGAAGTTTCGCCATGTAGCAGGTTTTGTAAGACCAATGAAAAAGTTGCTCAAGAAAAATAGCTTCTGAGAATTTTTATCCTGGAAACGTCATTAGGCACTTATATAAGTTGCCGAGTTGTTATTGTAATATGAAAAGACGATGTAACAATGGGAAATACGAAAGAGGAACAAAAGTTTTTTAAATAGCTTTAAATAAGTTTTCTTCTCCGCACAATGCAATTTTTACATTTGAAAATCAGAACTAGCATTCGCTCGCAATTTGTCTATTTTCGTATTACATTTTTTCTAAACATAACAAAATACCTATAAAAGAACATATTTATTTAATCTGAGTCTAAAAGTACGTTACAAGTTTTCGTTTTTAATAACAAATTCAGATAACACCATTTCATTTCACTTGCATACTTTTCCGTTTTATAATAAAATTCCAAGAAATGTAACAGAAATGTCAGATATTAAATTTATGCAATATGTTAGACAAATTTTAATTAAGAAGGCTTACTATAAAATTCAAAATTATTTAGAGGATAAAGATATATGGAAGTAATTTAATTAGCTTCACAGGTTTATCTTATTGACAGTTGAGAGTGTAGCTAGAATTATTGTGTTGAAAAATTGTAATTTGTAGTAGAAAATATTGTATTTGAATATTGAAAAAAGCAACTACGGAGGTTTCTTGCCGGTTTCTTCCCCGTAGAAATAGCATTCCGAACTGGTGGTAGTAAAAAAATTACGATTTGAAAGTACTTGAGTCTATACGAATAAAAAACATTTTGACTTTAACGTTGACTTTGATTTTACTTCATGTTTATTCAGTAGTCAGGTTTTATTACAAAAAATTTTAATTTAAAAAAATTCTTTCGTATCTGAGGCGTCATTTCAATAATTATTCTTAATTATCGGTTGCATGCGAGCACAGCCGAGAACAAATTTAATAATTTCAAACAAATGTTTTAATTATTGTTTTAACTAAAAATTGTTATTCAAATGTTACTATGTACCTGTTTAAATTTTAACGTAGTCCTATTAAAATTAATTTTGTTTTATCGTGTGCAGATAAGGACAACTAGAATTTATGTTTTTTATTTAATTAAATTTTATGCAAGCTGCGGTTACCTGTAATTGGATAAACACAGGGAATGATATAAGTATGAAGGCACACCAGGATTGTCAGGTACAGTATCCAATCTCTCTGGGTCCTCCATCATGGGTTATCAAGGCGTTTGTTAACGGGCGAGGAGTTAAAATCACGTTTAACGAGTCACAAAAGTTTACTATAGCAAAATACAACAGTCATTTCAAAGACGTTCTGCAGAACACGTGGTGCTTCGGTTATGTAATTAAATTCAATCTTATTGCGAACATCCAATTCGATAATGTCCAAGAATCAATCTCCCGATCTTCCTTTTTTTCCTTCCCGCGCTGTCTCACTGACTATTTTTTTTTTAATCAAGCACCAGTGTTCTGCATTACGTCAAGGGCGTCTCAACATACAGCCCTTATAATTACAATTTAAAAATAAATGCGCCGTCAAGTATGTAAAGTGTGTTGCTTGCATGTGTATTATTCGTCGGTAATCCAAATAAATAAATAAACAGTTAATAAAATACATGATGCAATAGTTGAACAATAAAATCGGCGGTAGTATAAAAAGATGATAATTTAAAAGTACTTATTTTAAGTCTAATTGAATAAAAGATGTTTTGACTTTGACATAATTCGTCCTCTACAGGGAGCTACATTCATCAGCGGACGAACAAGAAATTTCCAATACCTCATTTTTCGAATTATGATAAGTAGTTATGAAGGAACTTATGAACATTCATACATACATTCCTTCTCGCGAAGGTTTGGCTATGGTTGTAACTTGAAATTTGATATGCACGCACATCTTTCTAGTGAGCAAACCTTTATATTGATCAAACTCGAGGTTAAACATACTGAAACAACGTTCATGTGCCTCACATAACCAACACAATCTAAGACAAACTTTCTTCTTCAATACTGTATCTTCATACCAGTTAGAATCATAACCCCTCCTTTTAGCTTCGCCGTAGTTGGTTAAAATTTATACTCACTTCGTCTGGTATATAATATACCTACATTATTCAGAACAGAAATTTTTGTTAGAACTTGGTTTAATATTAATGGACTCGCCACAAACCACCACTTTTATGCAGCAGTCCAATACAATGTGATATTTTCTAGAAGTAAAAGCAAAGTAGTACTTTCTAGAGGGCGGGCCAAGTACAGGCGAAGGCAAAGATGGTAACACCAGGTTTTTTTTGGAGATTATTCAAAAATTTTGTGTTATTAATATTTAGATTTTTATGAGGTGTCATGACACGGTACGGTGAATTCGATTTTTTACTTTATATCATATTTTACAGCCGCCTTTGTTAGCATCGCCATTAAATTATTTTGTAAATACAGAGATGTTCTTGTGAAGTTTGATAAAATCGATTTTGTTTATAACTTATATAGGTATATTTAAACTGTAGGGATTACTATTATTAGTAGGGTTTGGTTTGGTAGGGATTATGATTATTAGTAGGGTTAGGTAGAAAATAAGGTGCTGAGGTGAGGTGCCAGGTTTTTGGGCACACATTATTTTACCATCCAGTACAATACATCGGTAAGGTAGGGAGGCTACTGAACTTAAGTAGTACCTAACGCCTTGCAAACTGCTTAATTGCTTAAATAGGTTTTAATATTGCAAGTCCCGCATTACATAATACTGTGTCGCCACAAATTGATGATGAATTATTATAGCCAGAAACCTGACTCCGCAGCATGCCTTCGTCCACCAGTAGACGGAAACGGCCGATGATGATGATCAATGAAAAACTTTATAATAAATGAAATATTTTTATAAAACCTTAAGTTAATAATAGCTCAAGTTATAAGGGCATACTTGGCCAAGCTTTCAGAGTTGGTTTGCCAGTTTTTAAAGTATTAAAACATGGCTTATTTCTTATTAAAAAATGCATTACACATCTTAAAGAAAATAATAATATTATAAAAATTTTATTCATTCATAAAATTGCTTTTATATTTCACCACCAATTTAGTAACATGTAACAGTAGCATCAATATGCCCTGCGCCTGTACCGTTCCACGCCCCTCATTAAACCAGCGATGCAAACCCCAAGTGCTTCGACAGCCGTCTCTTAAAGCGGTCAACTCGCACAGTGAGTCAACTATCACCTTATATGATACATTAACAACACACCTTCACACTGTCATTCAAAATTTTTCCCATTACGACATCAACTTCTTAGGGGCTACTTCAATTTTTCCCATGTTTTATACACTCACATTTCTTGTTTGTTTGTTTGTCGTTCCGGTTGGATTTTTGTAACTCAATTTTGAGGCACTTCCCGATAAGCTAGCAAGGCTGAAATTTTCAGGGTAGCTTCAAACCCGATGACAATGCAATTTACAACTATAAAACGGCTGGACCGATTTTGATAAAATTTGTATGGAGTGACCTTTGAGGCAGTTACCGATAAGTTAGCAGGCTGAAATTATCGGCAAACAAACAAAGATAAAAATAATAAAATAATCAAAAAAATTTAAACCCAAGTTTTTAAATGTCCTAAAAATAAGAAAATATTATAACCATATTTTTCTTATAGCTGAGCCAAAACTGTATCTGTATTTAAATTGCGGTTATTATTTTTTACTTCCATAGACAAAAGTCTACATTTTTAAGATGGTTTATAGTTTTAAAAAAAAATCTAAAATTTTTACTTTTTCATTTTTTATACATTATTTGGCAAAAACGCCTTTATAGTGCCCTTTACTAAATAAAATTTTTGGTTATATTAATAAACAAATATATAAACTACTAAATACAATAACACAATACAATACAATAAACTTATTTTCTTAAGACAAATTGCCCTAAATTTTTTGTCTCATTTTGAAATTTTTTAATACTAACCCTATAAGTTTTTAAGGTAGTTAATAAGATAAAAATTCTCGTGGTCTAATACGTTAAGCCAAATATAATTTACTGAGTTAAATCAGGTTTATTGTTCATCTTGCATTTATTTCGGATTTCAAGGCATTATTTTTAAAATGGTTATAATTAGAAATACTGATAAAACCAAAATATGAAATACATTTAAAAAACCTAATAAATATCATCAGAGAGTCGTGACCGTAACGCTGGTCTGCATTTCGCTCAGAGGTTGAGCATCGCTATACAGCGTGGAAATGCAGCCAGTGCTATGGGCACACTCCATTGTACACATGATATTTATTAATTTGAAGTTACAAAGTAATTCTTGAGTAACTCATTTTCACTAATCATGTTCATAAAGTTTTATACAAACCATGTTAAACCGTTATCTGACAGCTTTTACGAGCTTGCGTTGGACGAAAGTTTTACATGACGGAGTTTTGGTTAAAATTATGAACTTTTATCATGATAAATTATTGGATCAACAAAATTTCTGACAAGGCACCAAGGAGTAAAACATCACACTCAATTAAAACATCTGGTAAATTTACGAACGCGTTGGATTTAATAAAAAATATAATTTATTTATTCGATAAAAATGGTTACGTTACAAAGAATAATAAACATTCAAAAAATGCAGATAGACTGTTTATTCTTATAGTTGGACACAACATTTTCATTTACAACAAATCATATTACTAAAATTACCAAATAACAACAACTTGAAAACTAGTACCGAAAACTGACTAATTTAAAATCAATACCGTTAAAGAAATATGTTACTGTGGGCAAATATCATCATCATTTTCATCTCTTCATTATTCAATTCTTCATCATTTCATTCCTCACCAAAACTTTATTTAATACTACTTGATACTGGCATTTTACTATAAAGTTATTGCTATAAAACGAAAAATAATTAAGGTTAGTATTAGGACGAATAAAACGTCGAAAAAAATTCATGAAATCTCAGGGCAATCATTTAAAATCCTTGAAAAATATTTCTATCTACTGTTCAGTGCAATCAAATTTAGCAATAATTTGATATTTTTATTTATTTAAACAAATACATACCTCGAAATTGAAATATTCGGATTAATCTATTATAGAGAGATAAAAAATGATGTAATAATGAATCTGCTTACTCTAACATGCTAGTACGGTTACTGTTGGCTCTAATAGGTTACATGGAAGATGACAAAAAGAGCAGCCAAAACGTCGTATTTCAACTTTCATCACACTTGCACACCACTACAGATATTCACTGATTAAAAAACTAGAATTTTTCACATTAAATCCTCTGGATATACGAGAAAACAAAATAAATAATTAAATTTCAACTGACACCTCCCGTTCCCGCCAAGCAACCTTTCACAAGTTTAGTAGTCTCAAATTAAATAAATACTTATAACGAATAATACATTTTTACTCTTATAAATAAAAGTTTATTTTAAAACTAGCCTAGCCTAGAAGGCTAGATAAAATTTTGCAGCTATTTTAACGGTTTAAATCATAAATATTTGCTATATAAAAGCAAATGGTGCCATGCATTTAAATTTTGCGAATGAATTTGTTATTCAAATCTGTGTTTGTATATCGTTAACATGTTGTTTTCACGATTACTGCTCATCAAAGGGACAGAGTATCCAGCCTCCATAAACCGGATAATTTAATTAGCTAAGCTTAATTAGAAATAAATCACAAGTCAATTATGGGATGCCTTAATTGCAAAATCAACCATAATTAGTTAATGATTTGCAAATTTAATCTGGGATTAGTGATAAAACTAGTTGTATATTTTTTTCAATAGGCATCAGATTATTTTTATACCTAACCATTAATATTCTTACGTTTTTAGTACGTAAATTTTAATTCATCACCTTTGTAAATAAAATTGGGGACGAAAGTAGACTCGTAATAGTTATACACTTAAATTTCAACTAGATCGATAATTTGTTATTAACGAAATTCTATTGCGAATATTTTAATCGGTGATGCATGAATTTATAATCTTATTTTGATGACAAGCGACGATGAGAATAAGATATAGAATGCTTGGCTAAAAATACCTTTTGGTACTCGACATGAAGAATCCTCTATCGATTTATGTTAAGAAGTTTTTGAAATGAAATTTATGAAACTTTCTGCTGAAATTATAAGCGTCGTCTTTCCCATTAAAAATTAAAATCAGCCTGCAGGGAAAACAAATCCAGCAGTTGCTCAGTTCCGTAGTCACCTCGAAGACAAGGCTAAGCTGGTTCCCAAAAAACTCGATGTGCTCAATAAAAGAAACCGGTACTTCACAGGACGGCAAAGGCACATACCTTGTCACCTTGCTGTCACCTGTGGGTAGGAGCACCTGAATACCAGCTCAAGCCTTTTGACTCAGTTGAGAAAATGGCTGTGAGGATTATCGATGATTCTGATCTCTCAATCGGTATTGAGCCGTTAAGTTGGAGAAAACACTTCGCTTCTCTATGTGTACCGCTTGTATAAAAAGCCACTTTTTGCCATGGCACCTCTCACCATCGTCGGGGAATTTATCTTCACACCATAGAGCCAAATTGGTTGCAAACCGCAAAGAAGCTTCTCTGAATGAACTCCCTGGCATGGTTTTCTCGAGTGACTCCAGCATGGGGTTGCTCAAAAGGGTATTGAATGTTGAAGGGTCGGCGACGCGTGCATGATGCCCCTGGTATTGCAAACGTTCACAGGCAACGGTGATTGCTTACCATCAGGCAGGGCGTATGACTTTTTGCCCCCTTAGTTGTATATAAAACAGAAAAAGAGTTATTCATTTCCAATAATAACTACTTCCACTTGCAAGTAAATTAGGTATACCTAATAATTTAATTGCTGCTCCATTTCAAACCTGTAATTAGCTTAAAAATGTAAAAAACGGAAAACCTGTGAGAAAAAAAAACTCAAAGACCGTTTGTTCATTAATTATTGAATAAACCCGCCTTGAGCAAGATTTTTTTAATTTCCGAGTGAGCTTCAATTAAAAAATATATTGTTATTGAGCTTGCGTCATTGGATCGTGAGAAGATACATTTGCGATTATCGATCTTATTAGATTCCGATTACTCATCGATTCAGCATTGCTCCAGGGTATAATTGAGAAATCATAAAATGCAAAGGTCAGGAATAAATTTGCCACTGGATTTTCTTTTCTATTGCTTGGGCATAAGAACCTAACGGTAAACAGATGTTATGACAGGCCTATGCAAGGCTAAAATTGCAATTGTCAAGGTTCTATATCCACATGCGGGTAAAGAACAGTTTAAATACACATTTTAATGCGATAGGCAGTTCTAAAACGAGTCAGTTCCATATAAATTTATATTGCTTTAAGGAAAAACCTGAGAACGTGCTGAAACCGTAGTATTTGTCGTAGTAACGTAGTAGTAAATACGACGGCAAGAACAAAAAAGGCTACAGCTTCCAATCCTTTTATTGCAAAATAGTTTTCGAGCGTTTCAGCAAACGGAATTCATTTCACCATTTAGTTTTTTCACTGGAAAAAAAACGGTTTGGTAACATCTGGTATTACAACGTGGAGTTTTTGTTTAATCTGCGAGCTGTTTTTAAATGATAACGTTTGTTTTGCTTCTCTGTTGTTTTCAAAGCCAGCTGAACAAGATGCAGCTTCCGAGGCACATGAAGATAGCCGCGGGTGCAGGGGGTGCCGCAATATTTGGAGTGCTCTTCGGCTGGGTCATGTTCCCAGCCATACTGAAGTCACAACTCAAAAAGGTTACTAATCATGCAGTTTTTCACAACACTTTTCGGTCGAATCGATAAAACTTTATTATATGATAGCTTATTATCAGAATAGCACGTAGTCTATAATACACATACATAAACACAGACTCACGCCGTAATCCCTGGAAAGGTTGACAGAGGTGTTACACACCGCATTTCGCATGTTTTCCAGTGTGACCAGAGGTTGCGAATCTGTCGCCACTATCCAGGTACAATGAGAAACATGGCAGCTACAACTTACGGCAACCGAACCCTAAACCTGTCGGGTCGGGTCACTTAACCAAGGCACGTTACATACAAGCTACTACGTATTTCTAGTTTATAATACAATGTGTATTAATAAATTGGCAGTTGGGAGAACATTTTCAGAGTTTGAGGAAGTAATTATTATTTTTATTAATCCCAATTTGAATAATAATGTTTCAGTATAATCAATCTACATAACAGAAATATTACCGAGGTTCTTGCTACAAGTTCATTAACAATGAACAAACCTTCAAAATCGGTTCAGCTGTTTCCGAAATTATCGAACAAAAACCAAAAAACTTCGTTCGAGTCATAAAAAAAGATGACGATTTTAAATACTTTTTAACGTTTACTGAATAAAGTTTTTTTAAATTTTGATTCTGTTCTTGAGCTTATTTTGATAAGAAATTCAAAATCAGAATGTGTCCAGCATTAACGATACAACATACAACAGCTTGTTGTTTGCTTTTTTTTTGTATTGCCATCTCTCATTTCCATTTTCCCCGCCATTTCAATCCAATTTACTTTCGCATAAAAACTTATCGCATGCGTTGATAAATTATTATAATAGTGCACTTGTCGTAATTAAAAAATGATCGTATTTCAGTAATTAAGCAATGTTTTATTCATCGGAAGAAGATTAAAATTAAAACAATAAACAAGCGGCCCGCAATATTATTTATTTAATAAATATTTATCTCTTCGTTTGACTTTATAATTTTCGCGATCGCGGTGTTTAATTGCTTTTTTCTCGTTAAAATGCCCAGAAATGTACAAGATTTTAGCCAACATTTTATGGTCTACTTAATAATTCTACCGTTAGAATCACTGGTATTTTAAATTCTGGATTTCAGCTTTTCCTCCTATTTAATATTGATGTTAATTATTTTAAAAAATCGTTTGGAATAAAATAGCTTCAAATTTTTTTCTTCATGTATTATTTCCATACAAAAGTAATAAATCATATGAAATACTAGTGAGAACACATAAAAGTAAATAATGGACCTGGGTTCGAATCCCGACGGGGCGGAACTTTGATTGACATGCAAGACGCATTGTTTCGCTTACCGATATTGGATGTAGTATTCTTATCTATGTAGTTTATACCATCTCGTTGCTTAGTGCCTGTGATACAAGTTTATGTCTTAGAGCAGGGCTGAGTCAATGTGTGTGTCGTGATGTGGTTATTATTATAACGTAAATATTTTTACAGGAGATGGCTCTAACAAAAAAAACTGACGTCCGACAGATGTGGCAAAAGATACCTTTTGCCCTTGACTTTAAGGTCTACATATTCAACTACACGAATGCTGACGAAGTACAAAAAGGGGCTATACCTATTGTCAAGGAGATCGGACCGTATTACTTCGAGTGAGTACTTTCAGACCATCGTACACCTTTCGACTTATAAATAGAACGTCATCATTTGTTATGCCTTTTGACTCGGTGTGAAACGGAGACGACACGACACCGTCACGATGTCTATGCAGTGCGTTGCCGTATATAGTAACGAAGGGCTCTAGTTGATGCGGTGTTTTTTTCCATTTATGACCCCCCTACCCCCGCCCCCCGGCCCCCTTTTATAATCGGAATACTAGACGTAGGCTCAAGTTGCATCCTTTTGTGGTAAATATTCCGACCATCCGGACTAAACGCTTCGATAGCTCCTTCATAATGCGTACTGCAAGGGTGTGGAATTCTTTGCCTGCCGATGTGTTCCCTGACCAATATAACTTGGGCCTCTTTAAGGCAAGAGTGAATAGGTTTCTCCTAGGCAGGCATGATCCACCTTAGACCTCATCGCCGCTTAACATCAGGCGGGTTTGGGGTCAAATGCCTGCCTGGTCTTGAATAATAAAAAAATGAATTGTTAGGCTTGTTTCAACCTTAACCTCTTTGAATTCCTGTCATCAAAGCTTAACCCAGAAGTCAACTCATGGTTCATCATGTCCATTTAAGAATCTGTATTTGAATATAGAAAAGAGCAACTACAGAGGTTTCTTGCCGTATTCTTTCCCGTAGGAATAGCATTCTGAACCGGTGGTAGTAAAAAAATGACGATTTGAAAGTGCTTAGTTTAAGTCTATTCGAATAAAAACGCTTTAACTTCGACTTTGAATCAGAACTCCAGTGTCTATTGTGGCTGCGAATTGTTTCCTGACAACTTTTGGCACCAATTCTCGACTGACGAGAAATAGAAGTAGCTATGTCGCATTTATTTACCGTGCTCGACCTTTCGGGACAAATCCGCCACTCAGTCCCACCTCTGCAACTCGTATTCAAGAGGATCAACAGTAGCGTCTTCTTATCGAATAATGCAGCTGTTCAATGACGTACAGGCTGCGCCCGGACACCTTACTAGCTATCTTGGGACCCACAACGTACTTAATCAAAAGAATAGGAGCTACCTCCTAATGCTTCTGAACTTAATCAGAAGAAACAGGAGGTGTTGACCTGCACTAGAAAGTATTAAAAGAATGAATGTGTATGTTTGTAGGTCAATTGTATCATGGTACAGGTATATATTGCTTTGTTCTTTTACCACAGAACAAGGATACAGGAAGAACTACGAGTATGCATGAATGTCTAGCTTGGTACCATCCTCCTTTAAATTTCTGCCGTGAAAAGGTTCGCTGTGTTTCGGTTCGAAGGATTGTAAGGCTGTGTAATTACGGGCACATCTATACGTTGCTTTTGGCGTTTCACGACATCAAGGGCATCGTTGTGTCAATCGGCGGCGGCATCACTTTCCATTAGGTGACTGCTTGCCTGTTTGCCATGACGTGGTGTAAAAAAAACACAAGGTTATTTAGGTCTAAGTTTTAACTTTTTTTATTTCGACCATACAAAAAACAATTTCATTTTTAATTTATTTATTTTATTTCTGTTAATTTGAAGTTTGTAATATATAGTACATAAGTATTTAAGCAACAACTAGTGTTATGGTATATTGCAAATAAACAATTAAAGTTCAATAGAAATAAATAGAGGAAAATAAATCCACCCCCAAGTAAGGGTGCCGGTGCCGTCATTGTGAGTGGAACAGTTGTGTTGGCAATTACTTAAACAAATTAGCAACTATTACAATAACAAGAATACGTTAAGTTGTCCCATTCACACGATCTATAATAAAATGTATAACACGCGACTAACTTAATTTAAGCAATTCTGATGTAAATCGTTTTTAATTTATATAACCTTTTTTAGTTCCATCTACAACTCACAACTCTAGAATAATATAAAACATGTTAATGATTGATAACATTTATTACCTTTCATTAAAAAAAAAAACTTTAATACAATATTGTAGTAAGTCGAAATAAAACATACTTTAAATAAATTATACAGTATTAAGTTTTTTGTTTTTGCTATAGATTTCTTACTAATTACTTCGATATTTTTCAAAATCAGTTGTCAAGTTAGCAATATCATAGTCACGATGATATTGCTAACTTTCATGACCTCAGCCAAAGCCGCGAAGTTGCGTGTCTATCGGTATTTTATAGGATACATTTCGAAGAGTGTGCGAAAAAAATTGCACAATTTAATCCCACAGGCCCCCTTTTATAATCGGAATACAAGACGTAGGCTGAAGTTGCATCCTTTTGTGGTAGATATTCCGACCATCCGGACTAAACGCTTCGATAGCTCCTTCATAATGCGTACTGCAAGGGTGTAACATCAGGCGGGTTTGGGGTCAAATGCCTGCCTGGTCATGAATAAAAAATAAAAAAAAGTTTTATCTCGATGCGTTAAGCTTTTTTCAACTAGCAA
Organism: Choreutis nemorana; assembly: GCA_949316135.1. NCBI lineage: Eukaryota > Metazoa > Arthropoda > Insecta > Lepidoptera > Choreutidae > Choreutis > Choreutis nemorana. Next base: position 8,995,281 of record OX438612.1, read on the forward strand.
AGTGAAACTATACGACCGCGTCCGTCAGCAAGTGTAAACGAATCAACGATCCATTGATAAATGGACAATTACTACGGACCGCCTGTAATTATTATACATAGTGTTTCTGCCAGTATAAAGTGGCCTCTCTAATTAATATTTTCACGGAATATATCCGAGGACAATAACTTTACTTTACATATCTTTGTTTGAGATATATATGATATATGTTTAAGGTATTTGAGAAAAAAATTAAAATCAGTCAAGTATGAGTCGTATCGTACAAGTTTAATTAATTTCTTAAAAGAAACAAGAACAAGCAAAAATTTTCGAAAAAAAAAAAACGGTTGTTATAGCGGCAATAGAAATGAACATTATCTGAAAATTTTGAGAGTCTACGAGATACAGCCCGTTGACAGACGGACGGATGGACGAACGGAATTCAGAGGCTTAGTAATAAGGTCCCTTTTTTACCCTTCGGATACGGAACCCTAAAAACAAAACTTTTCAGAAGAATGAAAAGTCTATAGAACGTCCAATGCGTTGTAATATTTTAAATTAAATTAATGAATCGTCTTTTTTCGGGGCACACCCGCCACTCTGTCCCACCACTGCAACTCCTGTTTATCAGGATCAACAGTGGCGTCCTTTGATCGAATAATCAACGAATAATGCAGCTGTGCAGTGATGCACAGGCTGTGAGCGGACACCCTACCGGCTGTCTTGAATGAATTTAATTAATTTAATGAATCGTCTATGACTCATGTAAGTTTTACAGTTTAATTGCGTTTAAAATACTTTTTTCCAATTAAATATTCCGTACGGAGTTCCCTCGCATAAAACCCGCCGCCATTTGCATCGGGCGTGACAGAAATTCTGCGAAATGAAAGCCTTGAAGTCAACGCAAACTGCATTAAGTCAATAAGGCCCCTAACCAACTTGGCGTTATTCGAGCGGTGGCGTTTCTCCAACGGTTGAGCGACGTCACCGTCGCGTTCGCGGAACGTTTTTTGTTAAGAAGTACAAGATCGCAGATCGCTGTCCCGATTCAACTGAGCGAGAAACACGCTAAGTAGCTATCAATTTTGTATCAAATCTTACGGTTGCGGTCGACAGTTAACTTTAAATTAACTCAAACACTGCACCAACGGTAAAGTGGATTAGGGGCTTCAGATCGCTATGATTGCCATTCAACTTTAACAATCTATTACTGCTCTTAAAATATTTAACTTTAAACATGCTACGAAACTTTCCCGCTCCACTTCAGAAAGAATAAAGTATTCAGTAACCAATTTCCTATTTCAGTACAACCCTTTCATTACCGTCAAATAGAACGGTTTAAAAAAATATCATTTGATATCAATTTACAGCTGAAAGTTGTCTGTTTAGCATTAAATATTCAGTGTCAAGTACAACCCGTCTAGAAAATCTTCGCACTTGGCGTGTGACATCATAAAATGAATGGTAATAATTAACCACATCACGACACACACGTTGACTCAGCCCTGTACTAAAATATAACCTTGTGTCGCAGGCGCTAAGCAACGATACGGTACAAACTACGTAGATAATAACACAACATCCAAGACTGGTAAGCGAAACAATGCGTCTTGCAAATAACACAAAGTTCCGCCCCCGCCGGGATTCGAACCCGGAGCCTCTAGCGTAGCAATCGGCTGATTACACCAATGCACCACCGAGGTCGTCAAAGGTGATATAGATAGGATTTTTATTACACAATTAAGGAAAAACTAGAGCTTTCAGGCCGAAAAAGTGCCTTGTTTACATACGGCTCCACATCTTCACATAACAAGTGCAATGTCAATCCTTATGCAGTACAATTTAAGAACGGTGCAAAGTCCAGACAGTTTTCGTTGATTCATAGCCATGTGTACGTTGCCTGAATTTAATTCCTGACGAATTAAAGTCAGCAACAACACGGGGTCTACGTGCGAGATCGTCTGCGTCGGTACCACCCTCCTTTCAATTTACAACGTGAGTTCGCTGTGTTTCGGTTCGAAGGATTGGAGAGCCAGTGTAATTACCGGCACGAGTGGTATAACATCTTTACCTCTACTTGGGCAACGCTTTGGCGGTGCTCTTGGGATCAAGGGTACCGTCGTGTCAATAAGCGGATCACGTTCCATTAGGCTTGTATGCCCATGATGTTCATGAAAATATTGTTTTATAATTTCAAAATTTGTTTGACGAGTTAGTAATATTACGTAGGAGGTTTGATTAAACGCCTCCTCAATTTTACTGTTAGGCTTCAAAGGCGCATTCCAGCCTCTATTACAGTGAGTTATATTAATTCCGTAAGCGAGTCTTTTATTGAAGTTCTATTTAATTGATGTTTATAAAAAAATGGGAAATTAGACTGGGTCAAATGAACCTCCTATAAGGATGACATTTTTCAAAATTAAAGATATGTTTCATACATACATAAATTAAGAAAAAAAAAGTTTGCTAAATTAATAATAAATAATAAATAACCACATCACGACACACACATTGACTCAGCCTTGCACTAAGTATCGTAAGAACTTGTATCGCAGGTGCTAAGCAACGATATGGTATATACTAAATAAATAAGAATACAACATCCAAGACCGGTAAGCGAAACAATGCGTCTTGCAAATGACACAAAGTCCCGCCCCCGCCGGGATTCGAACCCAGAACCTCTAGCGTAGCAGTCGGCAGTTTACACCACTGCGTCACCGAGGTCGTCAAAAATAAAAAACTAATATTTTTACCTGAAGATGACAATTTGAAACACTACATAATTTTAACCACACCGCATATTGTATAATGAATAAAAATGAATGTATGTTAGCCGACTTTTTAAATTGATTTATAAATTTAATGTGATCATCATCCATTGTTTAGGGTGGTGATCGTTTTTATAGAATAGGCCTCATAGTTTCGTTTTTTGCAAAGCAGGCTTCATATAAAGTTTCTTGTAAAAAGAGCAATATAATTCCCTAAACATTATAACTGAATCGGTCATTTCAAAAACCTCATAAGTCACGAAATAAAAACTTTTCAGAAATCAATAAAAACTGTTTCATACACAAACAAATGAGTTTTAAAAGACTTTTTTATGTTCAATTTAATATTTGAGTGGTAAAAAATTTAAATAGCGTATAATCTTTACAGTTTATTAACAGAAATAATGAAAAAAAACTGAAAAACATTTCTTGACTTACGTTGTTTTATCGAGAAATAGCTTTAGTAGTATATAATTTAACCAAAAAAATCGTAGTCATGATATTTTTTATTGCTTATAATTAAGAGTTACACTTAAAAATAATCTTATTAACATTTTACATGTATTAATTTGTCATGTTTTAATATCTTTATGGTACATAGTCATATTCTCCATCATTCTCATCTGGATTATCTTCAACATTTGCAGTTAGCCAGCTAAAAATGTTGTTATAAAATGGAAATATGCTCTTCCAGAATGCTGTCTTTAACTTGTTTTAAATCGTATTTTTTTTATTGATGGGCACTTTCATATCGTAGGCTTTGGTTGATGGAAGTAAAACAGAAGTTGTTATTTTATTTAATAATGAGAATGAATGTTTAATCAATCCATCATTATATTCCTCGGCTATGATAGTTCCTTTTCGATCTGAATCTCTGAAAACTCATGTATGTCGAAGGTGCAAAGACGAAGGAATGTATTGACTTAAGATGTTTTCGCCCAGAATACGCATCTACCTTTGAGGAACCATTTTCAGCAAAAAAAGCATGTTGGAAAAAATGGTGACTTATGAGGTTTTTGAAATGACCGATTCAACTTAAGAAGGTACAAAGCTCAAACTAGTTAGCTTGATCTATGGCCGTGTGTACATATTCTTTACAGTTAAAAAGATTACGTATATGATCAAAACTTTTCTTGGCCTAAGGGTCGTTTCAATTGCTTCCACTTTGCTGGGAGGGAAGTCTGAAAAAGGTTTCTTACTACTTCCTATTCTTCTGATTAAGTTCGTTCCGGGTCCCAAGACAGCCGGTAGGGTGTCCGGGCACAGCATGTGCGTCGTTGCAAAACTGCATGATTCGTTGATTAGTCGATCAAAGGACACCAGTGTTGAACCTGGTGAGCAGGAGTTGCAGTAGTGGGACCCAGTGGCGGGATTGCCCCAAAAGGTCTAGCACTAAATAAATTATAGAAGATAATTCAATGTATTGGATAGTTCCCAAAAAACGTTTTTCCACTACACGTTTTCCAATTCAAGCAGAAAAAAAAGTCTGCACAACATAAAGTCACATTTTCAACATACTCTGATGATCCAATCGCTAAATTTGTCTCAAGGGAATGGAAGGAGAAGGTGGAAGTTGAAGACCACGATGAAGAAGACACCATCACTTACAAGAAGCTGGACAAGTTCTACTTCAAGCCTGAGATGTCAGCACCAGGTCTCACTGGCAACGAATTGATTGTCATGCCCCATGTCTTTATGCTGGTAACGTTTCTCTTCGTATCTTTCAGGCTCCCCACACAAGAACAATTTTTAGGATAATCAGGCATATTTTGCCTCCTAGTCTTATTGATCGACTTTTTGTCACTATTGCATCCAGTACGTTCCATCTTTTACCCACAAAAATCGGTAGAAGACTATCGGTAGTGGGCAGTAGCCTCAACTACACCAGAAATAGCAATACTCTATTCCACGAGTTGAAAATCCATGGAACTAATTTTTATATGGTCAGAAATAAGCAACTCAATAAGAGAAGTCAGTTTTGAGGAATGGTAATGGTTTTTGGTACGGCTACTGGAGGTCAGGCGACTAACCAATGGGCGTGTACGGATGATTTTATTTGGAAGCTCATTTTGCGGACTAGACTATAGCTACGTATGAATATTGTATTCCAAATGATGTTTACGGCAAATACATCTTACCTTCCTGTAAAAGCATTTTTTGAATGCTGCAGAAGTATAAAACACTGCTTCTTCTTTACATAAAAAGTAATTAGAAAGATTTTTTTCAGAGTTTAGCAACAATAGTGTACCGCGACAAACCTGCTATGCTAAACATGATCGGTAAAGCGTTCGCCGGGATTTTCGATAAACCAACTGACATGTTCCTGAGGGTCAAAGCCATGGATATCTTCTTCAACGGCATCATCATCAACTGCGCCCAAACCGAGTTCGCTCCGAAGGCAGTTTGTACCGCTCTAAAGAAAGAAGCAGCCAATAACCCTGGCATTGTTTTAGAACCAAACAACCAATTCAGATTCTCCCTTTTCGGAACGGTAAATCATTTTTTCTTTTTTCCTTATAAATCTAATGAATCCCTTACTTCTGCATTAGTGTATAAAAAGGATCATCACCAATTTTTGCAATTAGAACTTCTACGACCTCTGTGGCGCAGTGGTGTAAACAGCCGACTTTGCGCGGAACTTTGTGTTATTTGTAAGACGCATTGTTTCGCTTACCAGTCTTGGATGTAGAATTTTTATCTATGTATTTTATACCATATCGTTGCTTGGCACCTGCGTCACAAGTTTTTACGATACTTACTAAGATTACAACATTTCTAAAACGATTCCTTTCACCAGCGTAACGACACAGTCGATTCCCACGTGGTGACCGTCAACCGTGGCAAAAAGAATGTCATGGATGTTGGCCAGGTTATTGCTGTTGATGGTGAGCCTCAGCAAAACATATGGAGGGACAGCTGCAACGAGTACCAAGGGACTGATGGGACCGTCTTCCCCCCGTTCCTGACTGAATTCGACAGGCTACAGTCATTCTCTGGAGACTTGTGCAGGTATTTTTGAAACTTTTAGATAAATCGGCATGAGAAATGAAATGTTGGGTACATTTGTTGGAAACATTAATTTGAAAAATAATGTGGTCCTTCAGAAATAAAACAAAGCAGCACTAAACTTAGAAAATTACTTGACGTTTTTCTTGAAGAACCGTCTAATTTAATCATTGTTCAGATCATTCAAGCCATGGTACCAGAAGAAGACCTCGTACCGCGGCATTAAGACCAACCGTTACGTCGCCAACATTGGAGATTTTGCCAATGATCCTGACCTGAACTGCTTCTGCGACACACCAGACACTTGCCCTCCGAAGGGTCTGATGGATCTCACCAAGTGCGTGAAGGCCCCTATGTATGCTTCCATGCCCCACTTCTTGGACAGCGACCCTGAACTACTCAAAAACGTCAAGGGACTGAACCCCGATGTTAATGAGCACGGGATTGAAATTGATTTTGAACCAGTAAGTATTCACTGTCATTTGATGTTTGAAAAATAAAGGCACGACCTCTGTGGCGCAGTGGTATAAACAGCTGACTGCTACGCTATAGGATCTTGTTTCGAATCCCGTCGGGACCGGAACTTTGTGTTATTTGCAAGGTGCATGGTTTTGCTTTTTAGTCTTAGATGTAGATTCTTATCTTTGTAGTTAGTTCATACCATGTCGTTGATTAGTTCCTGTGAAAAGTTCTTAGGATACCTACTGCAGAGCTGAGTCAAAGTGTGTATTGTGATGTGTTTTAAAGAGATTTGGTGGTCTTATTCACATGTAAACACTTGCTATTGCACATGCTGTTTTGGCCTAACTCAATTCAAACTCAATTCAAGCGCCTTTATTTTATCCATCGCGAAAAACGAAATAAGATACGATTTACTCGTTAAGCAAATATTACTCATCCATTGTATTGCTTTATTAACTGCGATACGATTATACATTGTCTGTTATTTATAGATATCAGGGACTCCCATGGTTGCTAGGCAACGAGTCCAGTTCAACATCCAACTCCTGAAGACTGAAAAGCTGGAACTATGTAAAGACCTGCCTGACTCTATTGCTCCGTTGTTCTGGATTGAAGAGGTAAGTAGTAATTGAAGTCTTTTCCCCAGCACTCGTAAAACCTCATTTTAACGTAATAGCTGCTCTATGCGATGGGCCATCTCTCGCCATTAGAAGTTGGTCATGCTATGTCCATCCATAAGCCATCCGATGTCTCTACCCCTTCCATACGATGGCACTTCCTTGTGCGCTAGCTGGTTAACCCATCTGATTCAACTATAACAAAACAGCCTTCTTAAGAAAAACCATATGATGATTGGATCGCGCACTTAGGGTTTCGTGTGTACTTGTATTGTCCCTTTACTTACATTGCTTTTTACCAAAATTTTCTGATTCTCCAAACACAGAGCCAGACAGACAGTCGAACAGCAAATGCATAATTTTTTTTGGTTTATTTGATGACCTATGTGTGTGTGTGTGTTATTTGCAAGACGCATTGTTTCACTTACCGGTCTTGGATGTAGTATTCTTATCTATGTAGTTTAAACCGTATTGTTGCTTAGTGCTTGCGACACAAGAGTCTTCAATGTTACTGCAGAGCTGAGTAAATGTGTGCGTCGTGGATTTCTATTTTTGATAAAATTTAATGTGGATTTATGTCAGTGGTATGGAAGGCCTAAAAAGGCTTATCAATCTTCATTCTTTTCGAATTGACACCAACATCAAGCTAAACTAAGATTGGCAGGCGACATGAATTTCAGAATGCGTAGGTAACATTTTAGTATATTTTTAATAATAGTAATTACTATGACTAGTTATAATAGGTGGAGAAAAAAGTATTTCCGCGGCCGACATTTAGCCATTTTTTTAAAGATTTTCGCGCAAACATGTCGTTTACAAGTAAACTTGCAAGACTTGTTCCTAAAAATTCTGTCAAAAAGCTAATTTTATTTGTTAGTGACTGCAAAAAAGGGAAGTTTTTTACAGGTTTCACGAATTCACGTAAGGTCAACGTGAATTTTTGTTTAATATTTTAATGAAATTGACAGCAGACATCTCTGACAGAACATATTCAATAACGGGCTATTTTTATGTAAATACTCTGTAGGGAGCGAAAAAAATGTCACCGTATTTTTGTCTGGAGCTCAACATTTTAGCCCGGACGCAAAAAAAGTAGTGTCATAAGTTTTACGTGTCTGTCTGTGTGTCTATTTATGGCATTATAACTCTCGAATGAATAAAGCGATTCCTTAGTAGTTTTTTTTTTGTTTGAAAGGTAACTTAATCGAGCATTTTTCGAACTATAGTTGGTCGATATCGGTTCACCCATTAAAAAGTTTTGGTAGATGAAAGTAAGGGATGAATAATGAAATGTACACAAAAATATTCATACAAAAATTCGAAAAACCTCTAATATTCAAGAAAAAACACTCACAAGTACAGAATCTAAAAATATTCAAGTGAGTTATTTACACGTTTCATTTGTCCACTCAACTATAGTTTGCTTGTAATAAATCACATGATTCAATTGCCAGCAAATGATGGAGTAACCTCAAGGGTGTGGGAAACCTGTCACGCTGTCTGTAATGTTGATATCTGTAATTTCTTTTCCATGACGTTATGGGTTGGGCTTGATGCATACATTTTAAATCACGGCCTCGTGATTTTTAAATCGACATCGAAAGAAGTTTGGTTATATATATTTTTTTTTTTTTTTAATAGACTTTTTAACAGGGTAGAGAATGGAAATACATAACATAAACTCACGCCGTAGTCCCTCGAGAGGGGTTGGTGCTTGCTACACACCGCTTTTCGCATGTTTATGTTGAGTCCCAGTCTGGCAGGTTGCAAATCTGTCGCCACAACCGGGCATATTCAGAAACATGGCAGCTATAACTTACGGCAACCCGAGACTCGAACCCACGACCTGTCGGGTCTGGTCGGTCGGTTATCCAAGGCACGTAACAAACTGAGCTACCACGTCCTCTCAGAATAAAAAAAATGCTTTTGAATGGTAGTTTTTATCTACCACCAGTACGGAACGCTATCTACGGGGAAGAAGCCGGTAGGAGACCTCCGTAGTTGCTTTTTTGGAACATTTAAATTTTCTAATTATTTATGTAATTTGAAACTACTATGACTATATTTTATAGAGCAAATTACAATATGTAATATTTTAAACATTGGGCGATTATAAATATACAAAACTTTTATTATGGATTTAAGTTAATGTTATAGTTTTTATGGAAGTGGACAAAGGTTACTATTTATATACTTTTCAATAAATTATAACATAAAATATAACCATGACCTTAAAATAAATGACCACAAATATCAAGTGATATATTTGACGGCCTCTGTGGGTCAGTGGCGTTAATAGCTGACTACGCTGGAAGTTTCAGATTCGAATCCCGATGCGGTCGATGCTAGACGCATTGTTTCGCTTACCGGTCTTGGATGTAGCATTCTTATCGGTGTAGTTTATACCATATCGTTGCTTAGGACCTGAGATACAAGATTCTTCAATCATACTGCAGCGCTGAGTCAATGTATGTGGCAACATGTAGCTCAGACATATTTTTATTATTAAAACTTCAATTCCGCGAAACTAACAACAAACAATAAAATAGCGTAAATATAAAATTGGTTATTTTTTCAGAAATTCAAGTTTATTTTTATTAAATTTATTATTATTAATCCAGAACTGAAGTTTTTTTAGTACAACAAGTAAGTCCTCTAAGTAAATTAATTAATTTAACCAAAGCAGAATCGTATGAATACAATACAGAAATTAATTAATTTTAAGTCGCCGTGAAAGCTTTTGTCTCAATCTCAATCTGTCAGTTAACTGCAAATGAAACCACGCAACAAATGCAATCTGGAGAAATAGGAGCGAGTAACAAACACAGAATTCGTGTATGTTTTTTCCACAGGGCCTGGCCCTAAACAAAACCTTCGTCAACATGCTGAAGCATCAGCTATTCCTGCCAAAGCGCATCGTGGGTGTGATGCGCTGGTTGCTGGTCTCCTTTGGTGTTCTTGGAGTGCTTGGCAGCCTGGTCTTCCACTTCAAAGGTAGTGGCGTCAAGGTGGTGCGTGATTTTACGCTAAAACACGAACTTACTCTTGCTTGATTGCGTTTGAATATCCGGGGATATCGCTATGTTATTTTTTACGAAATTATTCAAAATTTTTGTTCTTTTTTAAAAATACAGCTATTGAAGTTTCTCTAAGGATTCTTTTTATTAGATAAACCTTCTGAACCGGTGATAAATAAAAGCAAATCACCCTCCAAAATACTAAAAAGACAGATCTCACAAAACCGCTGTAACCAGGGGCGTCGCTAAGGGAGGCAGGGAGGAGCAGCTGCCTCCCCCCTCCCCTAGAGATTAAAAATGTCAAAGAGTTTTGTGCAGCTTTACACATTGAATTTTGACAATACATTCTACTTTACATATTGCAATTACCCAACAAACAAACGAACTGCAAATAAAAAGCTTCATTTAAAACTTTTTCCATGCTCCATATCTTAACGGCCACCCGTAGATTATAGGCTGCCTTCCCCCCCTGGGCTATAGGTTACCCTCCCCAGGCTAAAGGATCCCCTCTTTGGGCTATAGAATTCCCCCTAGCCTAAAGTATGCTCTCCATAGGTTATAGGATGGCCCCCCCCTAGCCTATAGGATGCCCTCCCTAGGTTATAGGATGCCCCTCCCTAAACTTCAGGATGCCCTCCCTAGGTTATAGGATGCCCCTCCCTAGACTTCAGGATGCCCTCCCTAGGTTATAGAATCCCCCCCTTCTAGGCTATTTGCTACCCCTCAAGCCACAGGCTGGTGACGTCTTGGCTGTAGCCACTGTATCCATGGTGTGTCCATTAAATAAAAAATCTGTAAATTTGGTTAAAATCCACCTAAACTATAATCACAGTATATAGTAACACCCATTCCTTCTTTTCTGCCACATTTAAAACTAATGTTGCAAATTTTGCAGACCGCATAATGCAGTTCGCTGTATCGCAGAACTCAGCTTCCGTCACCAAAGTCAACCCTGAAGAAGGAAGTCAGAAGGACATCAGCGTGATCGGCCAGCCAGCCCAGGAGCCAGCGAAGATCAACATGTAATCCACCTTCAGACGGCTCCTCAACTTTTATTTCACGTGGAGCCGTCAATACAGGGTCATGCAGACCAGTATTCTCACCAGGATCTTCGTCTATTTACTAAGGAGAGATCGGCTTAGAAAATAGGGTGTAGCATCATGACTGTCGTATTCTATTTTGTTGCTTTCAAAACCAAACGCTGTATTTGAATTAGTGACTTATATCCTATTTTTGGCTTCGTTATGGTTTTGTTTTTCACGTTTTTAGGATTCCGTACCAAAAGGGTAAAACGGGACCCTATTACTAAGGCTTCGCTGACAGTCCCTCAGACCGCTTGTCTCTTGAAATTTCCACAGAATGTCTATTTTTGTTGCAGCTTTAACAACAAATACTAAAAACATAAAGAAAAAAAAAAGGAAATCAATACAAGAAACGCGATAATTCCGAAATTTTTGCTTGTTATGTTTATTTTAAGAAATTTTTCAAAAAGTACATAATATTTAATCTTATTAGTTGGAACGGAACCCATTATATGCGAGTTCGACTCACACGTGACTTTTTTTTTGTTCTCACGGATTAAACGACTAGTGATTGTACAGGCATCTGCTATGACTCGCTTTATATATGACAAATACCCTGTGCTTCATTGTATAGCTGTATTTTTCGTCTAATAGAACACCTCTGTTGACCTGGACAGGAGTTGCAGTCTTTGGATAGAGTGACGTATAGCCCTATATACCGAATGGAAATAGGAAATATTTTTAAAAACCTTTTAAGATTAATGACATTGAAGCAATTCATATCTGCATTACTTAAAGGGCTGGTCGCAAAATACTACTATACAATCAAGGAATGCTTGGAGACTAGAAAATATGCTATTTGACATGTCTCTAAGGTATTCAATTAATTATTTGACATTAGAATTACTTCTATTCTTTATTATTTGACATGTCAACGGCTTATTTCGTATTAATTGACTTTTGAATTAATTTTTATTTCTTATTTGAAGTTGCGTACATATTTATTTTATTTTTTAATTATTAATCCTAATGACCGACATGTACTTGACTAAAACTTTGCATTCTTTTAAAAAGCGATATATGTATGTTTTATTTTAAACAAATGTAAACAGCTGTAATTCAATATTTCTAGCAAATAAATTTCATTTCAATTTTAAAATTTTCACGCAACCGTTTATCAAAAAAATTATAGTTTAAAAAACACTAGAAAAACACGCTTGGAATGCCAGTGTCTATCTTCATCATCAGACCTTGAAATCTAATATCGTGGTCAAAGTTCATTACATGACTTTTCTAAGAAATCCAAAACAGCTATGATACGATTTTCCATCATAAAGTTCCAGTTCATATCTTCCGGCTCCATCATGAGATCAGTTCGACAGTACCATATTATTGTATTGTCATCAGAACTACATACAGCTGCCAATTTTCATTACGCTACGACCCTTGGAAGATGGATAAATCAGTTACCTTACATTCCATTACATAGTTAGTTGCATACAGGTCGACCTAATCAAAGCGTGTTAAAATGTACGTGCCATTTGTAATGTAAAAACCACTGATAGTTGCAAACCTCACTTCATTCAAAATAAAATATTAACACTCCCTTCACTGTACATTTATGAAATGTACACGTTTGTCCGCAAAAACCGCCATCTTTTTCTCTACAGCCTAAGGAGTGAACGGAACCGCCATATGTTACAATCTGTTTCGAGTAAAATAACAACAGTCCAAATGAGTGTTTTATTTATGTGCAATAAAATTTATAATAACATCCCTAAATGTTTGCATGACATAAGTAATTTTAATATTTTAAAAACAGGACTGCGAAATCTATTAATTGAAAAAGCATACTATTCAATTAAGGATTATTTAAATGACAGGGGCTTGCGTCACCCCTTACGTATTTAAAATTTAAATAATCTGACTTTTCTTTTTAATAATATTGTTTGACATTCAACTTTACTTATTTTATCGTAACTATAATTTAATTGCTAATTGTTTTTCTTTTATTTTAATGTAATATTTTGATTGCATTTTTATGAAATGACTTTCGTATGCCGATTGGCTGCACATACCTGTCTTACCTTGCCTCAACATCTGCTGTATGTACCTAGTGTATTGTGCACGTATAAAATGAATTTGAATTTGAAAATAAAAATATACTGTGTGTATTGTAAAGCTTTTATAATTAATACCCTGTTTTTATTCACACTCAGAAATTAAGCTTTAATCAAATTATATTTTAAAAAGCAATAAATGTATCATTCAGAATGGAATGTATTTAATTTTATAATTACTTACGAACTTTAAATGAAACTTCAGTAACTATTTGTTATTCCTTTCATAAACTTTTTTCCATTCATTACGCTATTTTTTAATGTTGTAGATTTGTTTTGTCAAAACTTAGATTCGTAGAAAATGTTGATATTGACGTGCGAGCTTAAACGTTGACCATTTAACATCTAAGACTTTATTGATGGTTTGACCAAGAATGTATTATTTGTAAGATATTTGAACACGCAAATAAATAGCACAGCAAATAGCTTGCATCGCTAATCAGTGTTATAAGCTATTAATGCAAGCGTAGACATAGAAAAATGACACTATAACTGACACTCAGTGTATACAACGAGTGTCTTTGTATAAACACGAGTGTCTAATTGCGAAATTTATTGTGAAAAAAAGTGTCGTAGTAGCAATAAAAAATACATCTGCTTGTGAACAGTAGAGAAATTTGTGTCTGACATTAATTTCTTGATCTAAACTTACAATAACTTAGGTAGCAAGTCAAAGGAACCAAATCAATTTGACTGACCTATGAATTTTGAAAATTCCAGGACTCATTGTGATATATTCGGTTTTTTAGCCTTTTGTGTTGGTAATAGCACATAACTTAACATAGACTTTACATTAAGTAGGTAAGTATTAGAATTCATTACTTTAACAATTTATTCGTTTAACAAGAATAATAATGGCACGTATTTTAAATAAACCCATTGCAAAAACAACTCAACTGTTATTGTTATGTCTAATATTTCTTATGAATTTAAAATATTAAAGGCAATTAATGTACATCCTTATAAATATTTTACACAAGAAAACTATCAAATAAACCATCAAATCCAATTATAATATTAATGTAGTATTAGAAAACACATAATTTAAGTTTAAATTTTCTTTATTGTAACATTTTTTCTATCACCGTTTAGTTCTAATCAAAGTTATTGTACTAGCGTAGTATCCAAAATAAAATTAACAAATATGAGTTTTTTTAATTTACGCATATTATCACATAACAATATTCATTTAATTCTTAAAAATTATATATTTACAAACAGTCTTATATAATACATAATTTATAATAAGGTCACCTGACAGGAATAGCTACATAAAATTACATTAGTTGATAAGGCTGCCTATTTTAAGGTGCTAGTCTGTATACTTGGAGTCATATTCAATTGGTACAGATTAATGATTGGTTGTAACGGGCTGAGACCAATCAATAATATTTGCTTGGAGTTTTCTTGTCTCGTTTATCTTTTACTAATTTTGTTTTGGAATAAATAACCAGTTTTGCATCAGCAATATCCTTCGAATTTAATGTACATATTCAGAGGGAAATGAATGTCTTCACATGATGACCGATGCATAATACACAAAAGAGTATAAATATGTCAGCTCGTATTGTTATCTAGTCTAAAAACACATAAACTCACGCCGTTATTAATCCCTCGAGAGGGATGGCAGCAGTGTTACACACGTTGCGAGTCTGTCGCAACGATCCGGGAACAATGAGGAACGTGGAAACTACATCTCACGGCAACCCGAGACTCGAACACTCGACCTGTCGGGTCGGGTCGGTCAGCTAACCAAGGCACGTAACAAACCTACCACGTCCACAAATTGTAGTCATATAATGTGCGCCCTTTTTCTTTGTTTACTGTCCCTTGCATAAAGCGTGAACAAACATAGACAATTTGGTCATCGTGATTTCTAATTTAGCCACCGGCAAGTTCAAAAGGACAGACGGTCAATGAAACTATTAGATATAAGTACGGCCTCAGTGGCGCAGTGATGTAAACAGCAGACTGCTACACTAGAGGTTCCGGGTTCGAATCCCAGCGGGGGCGGGACTTTGTGTTATTTGCAAGACGCATTGTTTCGCTCACCGGTCTTGGATGTAGTATTCTTTTCTATGTAGTATATACCATATCGTTGCTTAGTGCCTGTGTCACAAGTTCTTATGATACTTACTGCAGGGCTGAGTCAATGTGTGTGTCGTGATGTGGTTGTTATTATTTTTTTACCGACGAAAAGTCAAAAACGAAGTTCCCAAGTCGACCCTTATACTTTTTTATGTACGACCACGCATAACTTTTATTGAGTAGTGCGATTTCGGTAATTTTAGAGACTAAATAAACGAATACGCCCACGACTTTGCGCTTATAATTTGCATGTCTTAAAAACAAAGTTTAGACTATGTACAACCGCTTTAAATATTATGAAATGGTTTTTAAAATCAGATGAAAGATTACCTAACATACTTTTTAATATTAAACAATAGAATTAGCAACTCAACCAAACTCGAAATGTTAAAATTAATGGTAACTTAGAATCTCAGAATTTAACGTTCATTATAAAACATTTTAATTTAAAATCTCCCTTCAGTGAAGAGAGCACTCCATCTCTATATCTTATTATAATAACAAAAAAAAACCTGAGAAGTAATAACTTGTTGAGCGCAGTGAACAATGACCTGTCTTGATATTAATATACCTACTTAAAGCTAAGCAGAATAACAATGGAAGGTAAAGATTATGACAGTCACATTTTATGTAAACCAATCATCTGCCCAACTTGAACCTCAAAGTGGATGAAAATTCACGTATCTACAAAATCAAAAAAGGGCTTACTCATTTTCAAAAGGTCGGCAACGCATCTGCTAACATATTTTGTCGGTATCACTTACCAACAGGTGAGCTGATCCCTCATTTGAAAAAAAAATATATATAAAAAAACTGCCCACTCAATAACAATGAAATGAAGATAAATAAAAGCTTGTACTAAAACAATGGTTACAAACTTAAATACCTAAAATCTTCTCAATTTTCTTCACCCGTAAGTCACATAAGGAATTTCATATGGGTAGGCATTTCATAAATATCAAACACATTCTTATAAATTCTTCTTCTCAGTACTGCATATTTTATTCACTGATGTCGCATCGATAATTTTCTTCGTATCGTATATCACGTTGTTATTTGCTTCCAGTATCACCTTTACTACTTTGCTGTCTTTATCACCGAACATATTGAAAACAAACCTTATCGCTATTGTGACAAGAGCTAAAGTCGTCAGCACAGCACACAAGAGAACTAGAGTTACATCGAGAAGGTAGTATTGGAAGAAACTTAGATCTTTCGCTGGTGATTGCAAATGATAAGCACCTTTATGCCTGATCACATATTCCGTCCAATACACAGCTCTATCCAGAGGAGACTCTTTCTGGTCTCTTAAAAGATTCTGCCTTTTCATCACTTCAGTCTTGTACTTCGGCACGGTGATCACTTCTTTGATAGCATCGTATAATTCGTCTGACGTTAATGTTTCAAGTCGTAGTTTCTTTGCATAGCCATCGGTTTCTGCTTTGGCTGCGTTCGCGTCGTGGTCACAGAATACTGGTATGGTGACGATCGGGACTCCATGGTAGACTGTCTCGAACATGCTCAGTAGACCACCGTGAGTCACGAAGGCCTTGATCTTCGGATGCCCTGTGGAGAAAAGATTACAATAGTTTTCACCCAAATTATGAATGAAAATAAATACATTTCCGACTTTTCGGACTAAATCCAGAACTTATCATTTTCTTTAATTCCAGTACATAAATGCTTACTTTTTGTCGGAAAACTGCAAATTGAAATAACATTTGATATTTAACCAAGGTTAAAATCTTAGTGCCTTTATAGTCTTCATCTCGAATTATTATATAATAAAATTCCAAGAAATGTAACAGAAATGTCAGATATGAAATTTAAGCAATATGTTAAACAAATTTTAATTAAGAAGGCTTATTATAAAATTCAAAATTATGTAGAGGATAAAGATATATGGAAGTAATTGCACAGGTTTATCTTATTGACAGTTTAGCTAGATTTATTATGTTGAAAAATTGTAATTTGTAGTAGAAAATATTGTAATTGAATATTGAAAAAAGCAACTACGGAGGTTTCTTGCCGGATTCTTCCCCGTAGAAATAGCATTCCGAACCGGTGGTTGTAAAAAAAAAAATGACGATTTGAAAGTGCTTATTTTAAGTCTAATCGAATAAAAAACATTTTGACTTTGACTTTGAATGCGTATTGTGTCAACAAGTTATATTCTATTATCAAAAGTATTGTTGTCAAATAAATCGATCACTTTTCACCTTGGCCATAACTATTTCTAAAATTTTTGCGAGCAATCAGTGAATCAAAAAGCCAATATGAGAATGAATATACTCACCTAGCAAGTCCTGTTGTGGGAGCCATTTGTACAGCCTGACGTTCGAGGGTATGTCAGTCATGTTTTGCTCCGCATCTTGCTTCCAGAGAACTCTCTGCGGCAATCTCCCCAAAGCGTTCACGATCAGCCTGTGCACTGACAGGGGCATCTTGGTAGTCCTCACAGAAGAACCCATTGATATGAAGATAAAGCCAGCGTCTCCAGCGCCTTGCACCCATTCTTCTATTTCCTGTAAGAAAAATTTGTTCGTGTACTATTGGAAATTTTTTGTTTCAATAATCTTTTAGTTCGTTCTTCTGGAAATTAGTTCTATAAAATCCGTTGAGGCGTTAGTCAAAATGTCATGCTAAATTTGAACGTTGACTTAGCTTTAACGTAACTACATTGGTTCGTGCTCGACGCACCTGTCATGAAAATAGATTATGACTAAATGTTTCATAATAATAATAACCAAATCACGAGACACACATTCACTCACCCCTGCACTAACATATAATCTTGTATCAGGTACTAAGCAACGATATGGTAAATACTACACAGATAAGAATACATCCAAGACCGGTAAGCGAAACAATGCGTCTTGCAAATAACAACCCGGCACTTCTAGCGTAGCAGTCGGCTGTTTGCACCACTGCGCCACCGAGGCCGTTCATGTAGGAAATCACTCAAATTTCTCTTAAATTATTTTCAAATATTAACAATATCCGCTTAACCAAATCACTCACCGGATCCAAAATCTTCGCTTCCTTGCAATGAATGCAGGCTACCTCCGCCACATTTGGCAAATAAGGTCTTGGATAGGTCACGGAGTAGTGTCCATTCTGGAGGATGAAGCTCACATTCTTTGCCATATCATAAACATGCGGTAAGTCCTGTCCGAAGTGCCTTCTCAGAACCCTCTGGAGGATCGTCACCATTAAACCATGCATGGAAGTAGCACCAATTTGCCACACCGAATTCAAAGTTCTGTCCAGAAGACCCATGTCGTCAGTGAAGCCCCTCCCGAAGAATGGAGTCACGGAATAGGGGCCTGGACTGCCGGCCATGGTGATGGACATGGCGTAGAAGGCCACGGTATTGATGTACATGAAAGGGACCTTCAGCCGGTGGACCAGGCCAAGTGCGCACTCAGGATACGCTCCATCTAGTACTACAAGATCAAAAGCCTTTCCTGAACGAAGGAAAGACCTGGTCTCTGCGTCACTGAGGAAGGCATCGCAGGCCTGGAATAGGAAAGAAACGTTAAGTTGTTTGCTCTTTTATCATTAAACAAAAAATACTTTTATAGCCCAGCAGTGGACGCTGGACTGTAAAAATATATTTACTTTAATACTAGCAGTCCGCCCCGGCTTCGCACGGGTAGATTATATCGCCTATATTTACCAGAGATGATGTAGGATTCTAATCGTGAAAATTTTTCAAATCGATCCAGTAGTTTCAGAGCTTATTCAGTTCAAACAAACAACCAAATCTTTCTCCTGTATATTATTATTATTATAATATAGATAAAATTACTTTTATCCCTCAAATATCAATCGAATAATGACCACATTACAATACACATTAGCCCTGCAGTATAATTGAATAATCGTGTGTCAAAGGTACTAAACAACCACATGGTATTAAAAAATAAAAGAAGTTTCGAGTTCTAGTTTATGGCAAGAGAAAATATGAAAATGTGTTTCGAAATTCTGATTGAATATCTTGTGTCGAAGGTTCTTAACGACCGAATAAACGAAGCCTGTAGTTCCGATTTATGGTATGAGAAATAAAACTACCACAATTCACAGAAATTTGAGTCGCCGAAATCACAATTTGTCATATTTCGTTACTAAAGTGCTGGAATGTAAAGGAAGACTTAGGTGTAGGTATCGTTTTTCTGTTCAGTAATTTATTTTCATTTTATTATTTTATTTTTTTTTCCTAAAAATACATTGATAGAAATAAAAAAATGGATAAGTATTATACAAGTGTTAGTAAAAATGATTTTATTGTAATTAACATAGTTCTCTGTTTTTTTTTTATTATTATTATATTCTTCTAGTCAAGCCCTTTAATTTGAAAAAACATGTTGTCCGCCATTTTGGATATACAATGATACTGAATATATTGTATTGTTATCAGAACTAAAGTTTTGTGCCAAAAATCAGTTGGATCTGTCAACAAAGAGTGGGTAAAATTTCAATGACTAAATTTGACCCAAAGCTGGTCAAGCTAAATAAAACCGTTTAATAAAAAATAGGTATTATGTGACCCAAACAAACTGGTCAAATAAGCTAAAAACTAGGTATTATTTTAGACAACTTTAAATATGCTGACATTTTTTTGACAACTTGCCTAACCTATCTTGTCCCAAACAACAAACTGGACATTTAACTATCTGCTTTTACACAAAATCTATTAGATCAGTAGAGGAATTTCTTACCTTTTTTCATACAACATCACGGGCAAACAAGCAAACGGTTCACCGGAAAGTGATACCGCATTATGACACAACGGTGTCCTACTACGGTGTAATTAATTAAAAGCAGTCTTAATTTTTTAACAATATGCGACAACAAGTTTCTAATACGAAGAGTTGTCGTCAAATAATTAATTGATTTAAAAAATCTAAAAACCCACGCATTTGAAAGTCCTAAAAACAAGAAAATAACCCTAGGGGGCTGAAAGAGGGGCCACTAAAAACGTAGGGGCGTATATTATTAAAGGGATTATTAATGGGATATATGGGTGTAACTTGCAGGATGCCTCAAAAGTCACTCCATACAAATTTTATCAAAATCGGTCCAGCCGTTTCATAGTCGTAAATTGCATTGTCATCGGGTTCGAAGCTACCCTGAAAATTTCAGCCTGCTAGCTTATCGGGAAGTGCCTCAAAATTGAGTTACAAAAATCCAACCGGAACGACAAACAAACAAACAAGAAAGTGAGTGTATAAAACGTTGGAAAATAATTAGCACGGAGTTTAAACTAAGTATAAATCTACTGGTGCAGCACACTGCCTTAGAGCAACTTAACCTATTTAGACTTCGTACCGTTCCTGTGTTGTACAGCATAAGAACGAATATTGCATTTGTCATTTGAATCTTTACGTGTGGTGTTCCGCCGTCTGTACATAATTGCTTCGATATTTACTACCAACCCTCCCGGCAGTTTGCATTATAAATTCCTGTGTACATTCAAGAGGCAACTCACTTAAGATAGAAGATGTTCGCATAGTCAAAGAAGACGACAGTGAACTAAGGTGTTAGAACTATTTACTGCATAAACCCCGTCAACTGGTAGTGCGCTGGAACCTTGTCAAATGAACTGTTATTTTTCTAGAAATGTGTCTCACTATAAAGCACCTACACTAATACATACACACATTCATACACAACACAGACAGACACTAATGGTATTTAATTATTTAAGATAAATTGATTTTAGTATGATTACTAAAAACAATGTTTTACTTTCACTTAATCAAAACGTTTTATTTAAAGAATGTATTTTGTAAGTGTTTATAATTAATATCCATATCCGTCCTGATGTGGGCGTAAAAGGCTAAACACAGCTAAATTAACTATTGTAGCTTTCAATTACCAACCCATATTACCTTATTTTAGCAAATAAATCTTAATCTAATCTGAACTAATCTCTTTTGTTATATTAAAATTGTATTATGAGTTTCAAAAAAATAATCAATTTTTTGAATAATTGCGACAATCGTATTAGACGACTACTAAGCCAATGTCACGTTGTGAATAAAAAAAATAAAAATGAAACTAACCCCAAAATGACATCTGACAGTAAAAATAGTAGACATCGTATGGTAATATTAGTTTGATATGATGATTCCAAAATGGACGCCAGGCGCATTACTATATTTTGACGAGACTTTTAATATTAAATTTTACTGCTGTAACAATCCGAATAAATCTTATATCAAGTATTTATTTCTGTTTATCATGATCGTTACTTGTAGTAAGTAAAGACGGCTACATAAAACAAGTGCAATATCAATCCATAAGCTACACAACATAACAACAATACAAATTCCAAACAATTTAGGTTGATGCATGACCGTCTGTACCGGAGAACAACCAAAAAAGATAGGCAGTATAGTGCAACATTCAGCCTAAAATCTAGGACACTGTCGGTAACACACATGTGTGATATCTAGGTAGTTTATTAATATGCATAGAATCCTCCGATCCGTAATGCGTCGCGACATATTGTATACCTAGTTAAATTATCTAGACAGTCTACAACTGATAAATAACTGTAAACTTACTTCTTCAGTATGGTTCATGTAACTTAAATTTACCGAAAAAAATTGGTTTTTAATTAGAAAACTGTATTTGATTTACAAATTGTAATAAAATTTATTAATTGTACCTAATTGTTATGAAAGCAACTACGTAGGTTGCTTGCGGATTCTTCCCCGTAGAAATAGCAATGACGACCTCAGTGGTGCAGTTGTGTAAACAGCTGACTGTTACGCTAGTGGTTCTGAGTTCGAATCCGGTAGGGGCGGAACTTTGTGTTATTTGCAAGACGCATTGTTTCGCTTACCTGCCTTGGATGTTGTATTCTTATCTATGAAGTTTATTTGTCGTTCCGGTTGGATTTTTGCAACTCAATTTTGAGGCACTTCCCGATAAGCTAGCAGGCTGAAATTTTCAGGGTAGCTTCAAACCCGATGACAATGTAATTTACAACTATAAAACGGCCTGACCGATTTTGATAAAATTTATATAAGTGACTTTTGAGGCAGAAAATTAATAAAATAATTAATAAATTTGAAAAATCTAAAAAACCCACGTTTTTATGTATCTTTGCAAGTTACACCCACGATATACAAGTATACAGGTCATGTAAATATATCCCATTAATAATACCTTAAATAATATATTTAATTGAAATTATTTGACTCCGATCCCGGGAAAAATTACCCGGGACTATGGCTACCCGGTGGCGGGATTTCTCGGAAATATTTTTTTGTAATTTATTACTTTTAAACCAATGATATTGATATTTTAAATTCATACTTACAGCACGTATTTATATTTAAGATGTGTTTATAATAACTGCCTTGAAATATAAGATTAATTAAACTAAGTAAAAAGTACCAGCTAATCATAATATTTTGTTACATATAGCTAATATGTCTTATTAAAAAATAGTTTAGCTCTGAAATATCTTATCACTTCTTAGTTAATGACACTGTGAAATCATTAAAATTCTTAAATGAATTCTGTGAAAACGAAATAATAACTTATTTAATTTAAAAACCGATTTTTAGCTTAAAATCCCTGGATGAGGCGAATTCCCGGGAATGGTAAAAAATATTTTCCAATTCTCGGGAACGCAAAAAGGCAAGGAAAAACGGAACCCTAGTCGTAACTGTTCCTGTAACACTATTTTACTTTTACATATGAGTAGGTAGGTAAACTAATGAATGAATACAAAGTATTCTTGTAATTCTTTTGCATCTATTTAAAGTAAGTGGGATATAAAATGGATTTGAATTATTATTTGAATTACGAATGAACGTTTTTAAAGACACACTTAAGGGCAAAGTTGTAGTACATACATTAAAAATATGAACGAAACAAAATTAATTTCTTTACAAAATTAATAATAGTAAAAAAAATAAAAAATAGTTTTAGCTACTAAATAAATAATAACATTAAAAACTTAAGTAACTGCAAATATTAAAAAAAAAAACTTTCTTACTTATATTTTACATTCAAAACATTTTTACAACGCCTAAAAAAAAGTTAAAAGCAAATATTTTTAATACCTATATACTTTATACAAAAAAACAGGCGTACGCACAAATCTTCTAGATTCATGATTTCTGAAATAACTCAGTCATGGTGCTGTGAATTAGACCCGAGATGGAACACAATCGCTTTAGGTTGAGTCGTTAAGAGCCAGAAGGGCCATTAACTCCTCATTCACGACGGTTTTATGCACCACGTAACTGCGTAGCCACATAAGTAAGAAGACATTGTGAGTTATAATGATAAGCTCCTTCTTATAGCCTCTCCTTGCTTACATTTAGATGATGTGAATAGATCCTTTTTATTTTTAAATTTGGCACACTAACATTCTTATAGATTTAGTATTATTGAAAATGGGGGAAAACGCATCTTTGGCAATGAGTAAGAACTTAATTAATGTTAGTAAGCTACATAATAGAATTAATTCAAAAACAATTTAACAAAGCTATAAGAAATTAAAATTGAGGTAATCTATGATAATCTAATAGGACAATTTATAATAATTAATGAAAAATATAGAAACTTTTTTTACCATTGTACCTATCACAGATAATATGGTTACGTGAGAGAAATATTTTATCATTTTTAATCCAAACATTTGGATGAAAATATTTGGATGTAAATGAAATGATCATAAAGATCGTTTCTGGTTTGTATGATAAAGATTTTGAAATTTTTCTAAAAAGTTTGGGAGAAAAGGTAATTTTGAGACTTGCTTTTTCCCGCGAATTTGTCTGCGTAGATTTTATTTTCATATCTCTCATGAACCTAGTGTTCAGGACAAAATAAATCTGATGTGTAAATGAACTAAAAGTGTTATGTGTATGACAAATTTCATCCAAATTACTTCAGCCGTGACGTGACACAGGAGGGCTCTTACGACGAAGTGGGGAGGACGTGGTAGCTTAGTTTGTTTGTGCCTTGGATAACCGATCGACCCGACCCGACAGGTCGATGGTTCAAGTCTCGGGTTGCCTTACATTGTAGCTTCCATATGCCTCACTTTGCCCGGATAGTGGCGACAGATTCGCCACCTGTCACACTGGGGTTCAACATAAACATGCGAAACTGCGTGTGTAACACCTCTACCTACCCCTCTCGAGGGATTAATTTCGGCGTGAGTTTATGTATGATTTGAACTTCCCCACCAGTTAAAATAACTTAGCCCATTTCCTGACTTGTCGGTGCGGTGTCAGTATTCTTGATAAATGCGGTACCGAAAAGCTACCTAAATGATAAAGCCTAAGCGCTTATTATTGTTTGGAGCGTTCCTGATTTGTGCGGTACCGGCCGCTTTATAAAAACAAAGCGCTTATCCTCTAGATTTAAGGTAGCTTTTGGTACCGCGTATACCAACTACCGATGCCATACTGATAAATCAGGCACAAGTGGTACTAGATCTTCTCATTTGAATGGAATAAAACAGGAAACTAACCTCATATCCGTATCTGAAGATATCCTGTATCGGCAAGGGTTCTTCCCCTCTCATCCTGGCTCCCACAAGGTCCCAGGACATGAAGGACCTGACGTACGATACCAGCTTCTCCGGAGCCAACTCCTCGACTCCTGGGATGTGGAAGTCAGGTGGGAACGCGCTCATTAATGTTATGTTGTGACCCCTTGAAACAAGAACAGCATTTTATGGGAAGCAAGAAGACCGTTCATCGAATGGAAAGTGATCACCGTCGCTGATAAATCTTTAGGTTGGAAGGAAGATTTTTTTTGCTTGATAGGTAACGAATGAACACGGTTATTCTCAAATGAAACATCATGGTTCACCTGATGCCGCCGCCTATTGACCAGTGAATTCAATAGTGGATGAGTAAATAACTGAGGTGATGTTAGGAGTTTTATAGTAATTATTTAGAATGAACGAAAAGACTAGTGATAAAACTAATTATTAACACGATGTTTGTGGTCTCTACATCCAGAGACGTATTTAAAATTTGGCGCCCTAGCCTATTTAGCTGTAGCCCATTTATTGACGAAAATGTGTTTCATTTAGGAAAGAGCTCTGGTCTTGCCGCCCGGGCTATTGCCGCCTTGGCCCTAGGGTAAATACGCCACTGTCTACTGCAGGAGCAAATGTCAAGTCATGAGATTTTGTTTTCGACATATTTCTTGACGCGGAAGACTCGCAGAGGTCTTACGGAGCCCCAGGGCTTCTTGAAGCACACATTGAGAACTGTTGCTCTAACCAATTCCCTAGATGCTCGCTTATAAATCTTAAAATGTTTTGAAACAAAAAAAAAAGATATATAAATTTTACCTTATTACTTCATAACATGCGCTGTTACATTTACGAAACAGAAACCATTACGAAATGCATTTAACGCCATATTTTCCGAGTTCAATGCACCATTCAAACAGTTTACATTCTTAATTTGTAATTTTGTACATAAATTTAACATAAAAACTAAAGTTAAATGTAGCAAAGTTAATATTGTAACTTGTAATATTTTAGCTTAATAGTGTTACAAAATGTAACTCAATTGTTACAACAAATAATAGGTTGTAAAATTATGAAATTTGTTTATGTCATGGCATTTTTTACTACCAACAAAAAACTACTTTGAAAACAAGGATAATGTTTCGTTAGTTTAAAGTTAACAGTAAAATAAACGTAAATTATATGAGTTGTACAATAATAAAAATCACTTCCTGAAGCAGATCCAAAAAAACGTAAAAATATAAATTTCATTAAAAAATTCAAATGGACTTAAAATAAGTACTTTTAAATCGTCAAAATTCTTTTTAAACTACCACCGGTTAAGTATGCTATTTCAACGGGGTAGAATCCGGCAAGAAACCTCCGTGATTGCTTTTTTCAATATTCAATCAATTGCATCACCAGCCCACGGATTGACTTGATGATCTGACAAGAGTGGTAAGAGTAAGAATGGTGGGTCAGACACAAAATTTAAGATACATGTTTAAGATATTCTAATAAAAAAGGCCTACTATAAAATTAAGAAACATATTGATGATAAAAAAACTAGGACCCTTATCTTATACTCGTATTTAAAAAATATGACGACATGAAAGATTAATTTAAGTCACAGTTTTAAATCTATCGAACATGCAACATTTTGTTTTTGAATTTGACTTATAATACAAACATTGCAATAATTTTAACATACAAGCTTTTTCCATGTCTTTTTCTGCGTATATTAAAAGTTTTTCTTCGGAAACCTAATATGTTTTCCTTTTAAAAAATTCTCTAAAATTTATTTTCTTAGCTTAGCAGTTTGTTAAGTGCCTTGGTTAACCGACCCGACCCGACCCGACAGGTTAAAATCTCGAGAAGCCGTGAGTTGTAGCTGCTAAGTTACTCATTGTGCCCGGATAGTGGCGACAGATTCGCAACCTGTCATACTGGAACTCAACATAAACATGCGAAATGCGGTGTGTAACACCTCTGCCATCCCATCTCGAGTGATAACGGCGTGAGTTTGTTATATATGCTATATTTTTTTACGATTTAAAACTGTATGAGTAGCAAACTTTATTCAAATACCTGAAGCAATATTAAATGATTGAATAGGTATCAAACATCCAAACTTTGATATTGAAGTATTACCTTCTCGTGAGTCCTCGAGCCAGTTCCCAGAACGGCATCTTATGTGACTTGGTGCCTCCCATGGTGATCATCAGGATATCACTGCCCAGCGACGAGGCAGCCAGCATTGGTAAAATACACGTCCAGTACCACCCACCCTGGAAAATAATAGATGTAAAAATAAATATCAATACTTACATAGATTTTTAGGTACTAAAGTAGTTTGTCAGTACAGATTTTGAGTACGATTGATTGATTTTGAGTACGAACATCAATTTTATGTACTAACACAGAGATTTTAAGTACTAACATAGAGTTACTAACACAATATGGATATTGTATTGTATTTTTTTGTAATTAGAGTTAACTACCGTTAAATAAGACGAAGAAGATCGATATAGTGGCGTCGTATCCATCGTATCCATAGTCTATCGATAATATGGTTCAGGACAATCACTAAGATTAAAAATATACAAGGATAATCCAATAAGACGGTGCAGACGAATTAATGCTTTAATCTTAGCATTCACCCTAGCCACTCTTGCAACATAAGATGCATCACGAATGTGCTGCGAGGTACAACCGTATGATCCGGTCAATACGCCTTCCCCTGCATCTTCGCATTCACTATAGCGAACGCTTCTAACTCTACACTCATCTCAACTTTATGACCCTTTAGGAGGTCATAAGATCAAATTAGATGACAATGAATCAAGAAGCAGACAGTAGAGATTAACTTCCTATTTCAGGGAAAGTGCGTACAAGTCTAAATTACTCTATATTAAATAACAGCAGAATTCTAGGTCCCAAGGGCCGCTGCCTACGGTTGGCAACAAAAATTTGTAGGGACTGTTTTATTGCAGTGGCGTGCGTAGAGTTTTAGTACAGGGCAAGCCAAGAAATATACTTCATACTTCCGTTGTGGACTTGCTAGCGTGGACGAGCTCAGCAAAATACTCAGAAGTTTGCGAACATGTCAGCAAAACCACAATTTCGGTGGCTTTAAAAAAGTCGTTTGATTTGTTAATGAATGTATAAGGAGCGTAAACTTATTTTAGTTTGATAGGGCAAGCCGGGCTTTTGGGCTTCTATGACAGTACCGCCACTGTTTTATTGAGGTTTCTTGCTAGATTCTTCTCCGTAGATGGCATTCCGAATCGATGGTGATTGTAAACGTTACATAAAACATCTGTAAACTCACACTGTAATCCCCCGAGAGAGATTGGATGAGATGTTAAACACCGCACTCCGCATGTTTATGTTGAGTTCCAGTTTGACGGGTACAAAAAATTACTCAATTTAGATTAATCTACAAAATTACTTACATTAAAGTAAAATACTGTTATACCTTTCCACAATTTTTGTTTAAAAGGGAATATTCATGTCTTGTTTTTATTTATTTATTTTAATTCGATAAAACATGTATACAAATCAATTGGTCTATATTAACTAAGTTATAAAGCTTCACAGTCGTTTAGACAGAGAGATCTAACATGTACAATGACGTCAAAGTATACGGGTGCCATACAACTTCTACAGAAAATATTGTTCTGATGAGCGAGACAGATATATTAAATTTTAATGGTCATATCTCCATGGTTTATGGAACAATTCAAATTCTGTTTTTATTATTAAATAATATATTTACATTTACTTTCCGATAAAATCAAATTAAAAATATGCTAGAAATGTGAGAGATTGATTAGTCTTCTAGCTATTTAACAAAGCTGAAAGCGGCCATTGTTCAACAATTTCTTCTATAATCAAGAGAACTAACCTTATTAAAGGGTCTTCAAAGAAAAAGGAAAAAAAAACAGCGCACCTTTTGTTGCTGATGTTACAAACAGTATAAATAAAGTCCTCAAAGGTGATCGACCTTTTATAGAATTACACTAACGTACCTCGGTTAGGTGAATTAAATAAACCTTCGTACAGGGCACACAAAGCTTGACAAATGCAATAACAATCCTTATGCTGCACAACTTAAGAACGGTACAAAGTCCAAACAGGCTAGTGTAACCTTTGGTTGTGTGTATGCTGTTTTTCTTTAATTTTCTCACATTTATACGGGTTTGAAGCGTTAATGGGTATAAAGGTATTTAAATTGTTTAATAATGTGGCTGCTAAGCTGAAACGAAACTATTGCTCGCTTGAAATATGTCATTTTGTATTGTAATTTACAGACATATCGTCAGCAACAAATGAAAAACTCGCAGGACTAAAACTTAATAAGGAGATAAACAATGTTTTTCGTCCTGTTTTGTCAATTACAATTTTTGACGTCACATTAAATTGAGTAGGGCGCCCTCTATAGGACATAAAGTCATGTACAAAAAAAATGGTGTAATACGACCATATTCGATATATGGTATTTACCCGTAGTCATATGAAACCTAACCTAACATTAAAAAATAATACAAGTGAGTAAGTTTGCCTTATACTGTAGATGGCATTTGACCACGGCTAAATTGAATAGACCTGTCGGGTCGGGTCGGTCGGTTAACCAAGGCACGTAACAAACTCACCTACCACGTCCTTACACTGCGTACTTATTATTAGTTTACAAAGTACCGGAACTCGGCATCCATTTGGTAATTCTACGATTGACAAGTCATACTTATTAGCATTAAATGTGTAATGACTCTATATTGACAGTTCGTTTGACATTCGTTTGAAATTTCACCTATTCCATTGATTAAAAATAAATAAATTCAAATTCCGATAATCATAGTAATTAGTCAAATATAAATACTTAATTACAGTTGTGTTCAATAACAAGCTCAATAGACTTTCAGTTGGTTTTAATTAGTGCTTTTGCTTTATGTTTTATCCTCGCGGAACGTAGAAGGTATGTTTTTGTATTTAAAAGACAAAATGTTGCATTTATACCCGATACAAAACTTGATTCTAAATATATAATTAGTTAATAAAATTTCAGTTTAAAATAAATTTAAATCCTTATAAATATCTTATAGTTTTTGTATCAAACTACCACCCATCTTTATTTTAAATAACTGTTTGCAGGACGTGGTATATAACTTGCTTTAATAACCGACCGACCCGACCCGACAGGTCGAGTCGAATCTAAGTTTATTTTAATAGTTCACCTAAACCTAGTCGAGTTAACTAAAGCTAAATAAAATAAAATAACCACATCACGACACACACATTGACTCAGCCCTGCAGTAAGTATCGTAAGAACTTGTATCGCATGTGCTAAGCAACGATATGGTATATACTAAATAAATAAGAATACAACATCCAAGACCGGTAAGAGAAACAATGCGTCTTGCAAACAACACAAAGTCCCGCCCCCGCCGGGATTCGACCGCGGAACCTTTAGCGTAGCAGTCGGCTGTTTACACCACTGCTCCACCGAGGTCGTCAAAAAAGCTTTTGAATAAAAAACAAACTTAAGTAGTTTTTTAAATTCTTAAATACCCAAAAAAAACTCCAACAAACTCTTATATAAAATCCCAAAGGAATGTCGCTTGATAAATATTTGACGAGATGTACACCTTAATCGCTCGAAGTACTAAGATTACGTAATGCTCTGCGAAATACTTAATATTTACATGAAAAATGAATATTTAATTATCTATACTACGATAACTTGAGGTACATACCTGCGCTTGTCAATATTGGTGCGTATCATAATTTGTTATGTCAAGTTTAATGAACTTTTGCGAATAAGACGGAGCGGTTATTCAAGAATTTCACTTTAGTTTTTGAATTAAATTGACTATATTTTTACGCATTTACGTAGGTAGTTGTGTATTTTTTATAATTATTGCTTATGTTTGGGCTGTTGGTAGATAAAAAATGACTATTCATTTTATCATAAAGATACATGACATAGACATAGAGGGGTAGGCAGAGGTGTATGTTACAAACCGCTTTTCGCATGTTTATATTGAGTACCAGGTTGCGAATCTGTCGCCACTATCCTGGCACAATGAGAAACATTTATTTTATGTCTCTTTAAAAAAATAAATTAAATATTTTTAAATGAACTGATGTATTGATTTTAGGGTTCCGTACTCAAAGAGTGAAAAACGGTACCCGAATCCTAAGCCTCCGCTGTCCGTATGTCTGTATCTAATGAACCATTATAGCTAGAGTCATGAAATTTTAGAGAATGTCTTTTTCTATTGCCGCTATAACAACAAATGGTAAAAACCCAAAGAAATTAAAAATAAAAGGGGGCAAGAAACGTGATTTTTAAATTGTTGAATATTGTACTACTAATTACTACGAATCTAGAAAGAACTTTTTTTAAACCTTGTGTTCAGATGAGAATTTACCTCACACTTGGCCAGTTTTTAACCGTAGATTTTAAAATAATAATTCGAAACCTAAAAAGTATTCCTCTTATTTTTACCTACAAATGAAAGTTGAACGATTGAGGGATTTAAGATTTTTTAACGATAGCTTCTTAAATAATATTTAAATGGAACCGGCCAAAAATCTCAAGTACCCATACCAATCTATCACTAATAATTTATTGAATCTTTACAACTGGGCATTTTACAATAAATAACCTAAAATTCGCAAGTCAGTGCGAAAATTCCTTTTAAAAATAATCCTAATGAACGCGAAATACTATTTTCGAACGCAAACACAACTAGACAAACGCTTACTTAATTATTTATTCAAAGCAGGTACTCATGTATTTATTGTACTCAATGGTTAATGGTTTTGTCTGAATAAGTACGTCACTAATGATCGTCTTTTAACGTTCAACCGTCTGAAATAACGTTAACAATAACTATAACAATGAGAAAACGAGCAATGTAAATTGAATTACCCTGTGCTATATTTTATTCAAGTGCATTTAATAATAAATAATAAATAAATAACCACAACACGACACACACATTGACTCAGCCCTGCACTAAGTGTCGTAAGAACTTGTATCGGAGGTGCTAAGCAACGATATGGTATATACTTAATAAATAAGAATACTACATCCAATACCGGTAAGCGAAACAATGCGTCTTCCAAATAACACAAAGTTCCGCCCCCGCCGGGATTCGAACCCGGAACCTCTAGCGTAGCAGTCGGCTGTTTACACCACTGCGCCACCGAGGTCGTCAATTTAGTTACGAACAAAGTGCTAAAACACAGCTTTTTTCTTAATTGAACATTACTAAACCTCCGTTGTCCGCCCGTCCATCTGTTCGCAGCAACAGTATTTTTTTTTACAAAGTGTCGACATCGAGTGTCGCAAATTTGAAAATCAAAAAAATCCACTTCCTTTCTTGAAGTTATGCAAACTAAAAGTGCGTTTTTAAAATAATCCCAAACCAGATAGGTGGTAAGGAACCCTTTGTGTTGATGTTGACTCGCTCTTGACAAGTTCGAATTTAATATTAAATTCCAAGTAACAAACATATTGTTACCAATTAACACAAATCGCCCTAAATCCAATAGAACTGACGAGGCTTGTGTTTAGCATAGAAAATGAACAAATATAAAATAGATTTTCAAATTAAGGTAACAGAAAACGTCTGGGATGAAGTAATCATGTTCATTAGACATATATCAACTGAACAGGGATTCGAACCCGGCGGATACTTATCAAATAAGAGGTGATTCGGATAAAAAAATAAATTTGGTATGAATGTACATCCGTTCCTGTTCATGAAAAAAAAAAAGGTTAGTTAAAAAACTAAAACCCGACTGTTGAAAAACACGCTCTAAAAACAAGAAAATATTCTCATCTGGGATTATTAAGTGAACTATTATATTTGGTTGGGTTTTAGTCTTCTATGTATGTATGTGTGTGTATAAAAACGAATACTTAGGTCTGAAATCCACTTGAGAAGTGAAAAAATAAAAAAACTAAGCCAAAGCAATCAAAAGGTACGTCACGAATAACATAACTACAAATTTGAAGGTTGAAAATTAATGTGAAACATGGCGTTTATCGATTTCCTTTAATAACACGCGATTTAATACAAAAGTAGTACAACGAGGCAATGTTAATTCAGCAGTTTCAATAATCATATATCATAATTATAAGAGAAATAATAAACACAATCCTGTTAAAAATTAGGAGTCATTTTTGCATCAAAAACTTTTATCTGACTAACTTTTCCGAATAGGTGTTAGGTGTACTGTGCCTTTGTACCTTTATTTAGTAGCGCAGCTTCTCTTGTTTACCCGACTTCGACGAAGCCAAAAGGAAGGGTACTGTTTTTGGGTAGTCTATGTATAATAATAACCACATCATGACACACTCAACCCTGCACTAAGATATAATCTTGTATCGCAGGCACTAAGCAACGTAATGGTGTAAACTACATAGATAAGAATACAACATCCAATACCGGTAAGCGAAACAATGCGTCTTGCAAATAACACAAAGTCCCGCACGTATGTATATTCCACCGTAGCGCCTATACTACTAAACCGATTTTAATGAAAGAGGTGTCAATAGATTCGTTATAAAGGCCCGGGTGACATAGGCTATATAAATTTTATCAAAACTTTATATGACGGAAGTTCAACCCCAAATTCTAACCTTAAAAAAAACTGAGATAATTATGACGTGTTTGGTATGAAAAGAAAGATCATTATGTGGATGACAGGATGAAATCAACATGGCTGCGACCACGGCTATGCCTTAACCATTTTTATGCCTATGTATTTCTATCTGAATTATTTTCTTCTTTAGTCCTTTTTATTTTTAAAAAAGGGGTTTTTTTGACGTTGTCGGTGTTTACTTCTTAAACTCATTTTTTTTATTTAGTGGTGTGTTAAAATTGGTGTATTAATAAAGATTAATAATGTTGATCTACAGTATTACATGAGACATTAAGCCGGTAGTTGTAACGCAAAATGAGGGAATTAAAGGCAGCTGTGATAAGTGTTTTATGCAACCGACATTTTACCCACTGCGCGGTTTCAGTGATGCGTTGTACAATGGATATCTTTTTATGGCTTTTAGTAAATTTTTAAACAGCACTTACAGCTGTATCACTTTCCATCAGGTGAACCGTCTCTTCGACTATAACTTTTTATATTTAAAATCTAACATGGCAACAGTTAAAGTCACAAACTCATACAGAACATTACATAAACTCACGCCGTAATCCCTCTAGAGGGACAGAGGTGTTACACACCGCATTTCGCATGTTTAGGTTGAGTCCCAGTTTGTCAAACTGGGAATCTGTCGCCACTGTCCGGGCACAATGAGGAACATGGTAGCTTCGGCAACACGAGACTCGAACTCTCGACCTGTCGGGTGGGTCGGTAAGCCAAGGCACGTGACAAACTGAGCTACTACGTCCACACACACACACACGTCGTACAGAACATTAACCGAGAAAGTGTGTTGTTTATAGCACAGTATTTCTTTATCACTGTGTCATCGCACGTCAACGACCTTTATACATATTTTACTGATTATCTAACATCTGAACTTGAATTAATTAGCCATTCGGTAATCTATTTAATTTTTGCCAAAGAATATTTTGTTTGCTGTTTAAAAAAAGTAGAGCAAATATTTATGGGTAGTAAACTAAGGCTTTAGCAGATTTATTTTGATATCGGATTAATTAGGGGATGAACTGAAAAAAAACTTGAGTTATTTCTTTTAAAGAATGAATTAATGAATATTTATTTCGATGATTTTTCGTTATTTCATTTCATTTATCATTATTAATTTCATCTTACAAGCTAACAGATAAAGCATCCAAAGCGCTTACAAGATTAATTAATCTTTGCCTATCAACAATTAAATTAAATATATCTGAAAATATCTCACATGTTCGTCAATTTATACAGTATTAGATAATTATAAAATAGTAAAATGTCAAACGTAATAAATGATAATAACAAAAACTTTTAATTATTAATATGAATAATCAATTGCAGATGCCATTACTATTTTAGTCTCAGAAAAATCTGCTAGACAAGGCGTACAAATATTTAAATTGGGCTAAGAAATGAATACCCTGATTAACTTAAACTTTAAGGCCAGGAAAATTACATAACAAAACATAAATTCAACTAAAAATTAGATGTATGGAATAAATCGAAAAGTTAATAATAGAGATGATGTAAAAACCTAGAAAAAAAACTTTTTTTTATTCTAGAACTTGTTTTTATCTGTGAATTAAAAAAAAATACAATGAAACATGATTATATTAATACTAATTTTAAAAAAATCAAGTAGTTATGGTTTTTGAACTGAACTACTCGATATTGTTATTATATTATTTATTCTGAGGTAAATCTTATAACCGAGTTGTTTAAAAGCGAAACAGCAGTATGAAATGATTAAAATATGCGATGCGAAATCATAAAAACGGTGGTGCTTGAAAAAAAACTTTTTTAATTTTCATCATTAGACAAGCCCAATTAATTAAAAAAAGTGAATTCCTTTCACAAATAAAACTGACTGAAGTAAATATTGTTTATTAAAATAGTTTCAGATTTCAAATAGTTTCCACTCCAATTATTTAAATAGTCTTTCCCTTATTTCAATTGGTGAATCAGTTTATGTCGCATTTGAATGTAAATATGTTTAAAAGATATTGAAAACATACGGACAATCAACTCAACCATGACACGCGCGAGAAAATCACAGCGGAGCAGCCGTAATATGATTGCCAAGCGTTTCTCATGTTTCCTTAACTGATAAAATGACCAGAGAGTTAAACATGGATATACAGTTACTGTACTGGTGAAAATCTTTGTGTTTTTGACAACTTTCTAACAATTTTTTTCACATCACGGGCAAACAAGACGGCTCTCCTATTGGTCAGTGATACCACCGCCTATTTTTTCCGGAACCTGGCCTTTCAGGAGCGCCAAGAACATAGCCAATGCGTTGCCCATGTAGAGATAAAGATATAACCTCTCTTTGATGACACTGGGTCTCCAATACTTCGAACCGAACACAGCGAACTGCTTCACGACAGACAGAAAGAAACTCTTACATATAAAGATAAAAACTTTACAAATGAAAGTCAAACGGCTTTTTGCTGTCGTCCATCTGTCTAACGTCAGTCGTCCTGCTAACGGGCGTTTGCTTTTTTTTCATACAATTGTTGTCAAGCGTTTGTCGCACGGCTGCCGCGCGTTTTGTATGAAAAAAGCGATCGTGCGATTTGTATGAAAAGGCACCGAAACCGACCGACAACAAACGGCTAAATTGAAAGGGCATAAAGTACATTCACAAAATTTTTAACCATCGACGCAAAAGAGGGTGTGTTACAAATTTGACATGTCTAATTATCTATCTGTAGCGACATCTCTCGAACGAATGAAGCGAATTTGATGAAACTTTTTTTTGTTTGAAAGATTAATTAATCGAGCATATTTTCAAAAACTTACAATATTTTTCAAAAATTCGCTCGATTAAGTCATTCTGATCGATATCGGTTCCTCCATTCAAAAGTTATATGGGTGATAGTGGGGATCAACAATCGATTGTACGCAAATATGTCGAATCGGGGTTTTTTTTTTTAAATTTGTAATTAGATAATAAAGTGTTTAGTACGAGGGCAGTATTACGGTATTTGTTTCCATATTAAAAATAAAGAAATTCACAAAAAAACAATCAAACCTGCTACCTCTACCAAATAATCGTGAGTTCAACATTTATGCAACAGAATAAATAACCTTATTCGAATCATTTCATGATAATGGTATTTTCTAACATAAATAAGAAACTCATTAATTTTACTAAAGTTAGTTTTTTTCTATCACAAAAGGAACTTACGCTACAATAAGTATGTCATACTAGCAAAACCTACTTACATATGACGTAACTAAATAATTGGATATTATTAGGAAATGTTACTTCATAGGCGTTTCTGTGCGATCGAATCGTCATTTCTTAACAGCGCTAGTTGTATATGAGACCAGTTAGAAATATAACAACAAAATAGTTCTGTGTTTGTCCGTTTTCACACGCTATGTGGATATTTGCATTTGTGATCACGCGACGTTGTATTTACCTTTCTTTTCCTATATTTAGTTGCGTCGTGATATTATCCAAACTACAATTATTTACGGTAGGAAATGTTTCTTCCTTCCGGCTGAAATGGCAAATGAGGTCAGCTTGATGGCATCCTTACTGCTCACTAAGCAAAAGATAAAGGTTTATGGACAAGATGCTTTAACTCATGAATTGTTGTAACTAGGTAGTTCAACATTTCTGGAACTGTATCCTAAACGTAAACTAAACTCGCTAACTAAAAGTTGTTTAATTATTTTAGTTATTAACTATCTGTTACAGGATTCCTTCTACAGATAAACAAGTAATTTTTATATAGTTTTGCTCGCACTTGTTCTATTAAAAGCGGAGACTAATTTACGTAGGTTCAAAACCGAGTTAAGGCGACTTTTGCTGAGGGAAGGTTTTTACTCTGTGAATGAATTCTTAAATTATAGATTTTGATTGACTTTATATAATTTAAACTTGTGAATACGGTAATTTTTTTTTTTTTTTTTTACTCGTTATTTACTGTAATATTTATAAACAGATTTTTGTAACATGACTATTATATAATAATTATTTGACTATATTATGTACTTAGACAATTTTATGTGGTAATATTATGTTTTAGATATAGCTACTTTCAGAAACGATTGTTATAAATTGTTAATGAATAAATGAAATGAAATGAAATATTAGGGGTGTCAATAATAATATGAATATTGTATGACAGTACTACCCTTTGCGTCCGACTCTCTCATTACCGGTTTTACCTTTAAAACTTTGTAAAAAAAAATTGTTATCATTGATACTACTCTTTCTGAGCCTAATTATTAAAAAAATAATAATAAGTGACAAAAATAATAATAATACAATTAGTGACATGAACTTTGCGAGACACCCTTTAATGAAATTAAAAGTCAAAGAAAGAAAAAAAAAATTGTACACGAGATACTTACAACCTTTTTAGTTCCAATATAACTATATATAACTTTCCATCAGATGAACCGTACGTTTGTTATCCCACGTTGTTCCTTAAAAATGAAAATCTGGCGTTTCTCGGTAATATCTTCTCATAGGCCTGTCAGTCAGCGGGTTTTATCTCATAAACCATAATAGCTAGACAACAAATACTAAAACATTAATAAATTAAAATCAAAGGGGGCTCCGGTACAAAACACGCAGTATTTCCTTGCTCTTGTGTCTTATGCGAAATTATCTATAAAGTAAATAATATTTAATCTTCTAAGATGGTACGGAACCCATCAAGTGCGAAACCAACTCACACTTGACTTTTTTATTCAATAACAATTTTACAATCGTATTTGAAATGTGACATAAAATTAGAAGACAGTAATTTATTCAATAATAATGTCAAACAAAACAATAATTTTTTTAATAATTGTAATTATACTTAATCTAGATAATTGTCCAAAATTAGCAATTAATAATTTCAATATGAAATGGTGACTTAAGGGTTTTATGTCCAGAGCTGTTAAATTAATTTAAAAAAAAACGACCGCAAAGGTCTGATGGAAAGAGACCGGCCCCCTTAGACGAATACCATAATTCCGCACGCGTTAACGCCAACAGAAAATAAAAAATTTATGGAAATAAGATAACAATGACGTAATTTAAGCGCGAGCAAATGTCATTTCAATACATTTGTATTGTCTGTTGACGTTAAGGCTTGCGGAATAATTTGTGTAAAGGAGCTGCAACCTTCCTTATAATCATTACAAGAAGTCGAGGCGTAATAGAAAGTATTTATTCACCGCTAAAGAAATACTTAACAGTGTTTAATGTTTATGAACAAATAGTTAATTTCAAAATACATTGTGCCGATCCAGTGCCGATTGAGGTGAAGCCGATACAAGTGTCGAAATTAACACAATAATTATACAGTAACCAGTTTCATTACAAGCAGAAAATGGATTAACTTTATGTAGGGAAACATTGTGACTCAGCACAGAATTTTCTTGTTTTCGCTAAAGGCTATAGGAACTAATCCAGTCCATATATCATTTTATTGAGAGGACGTGGTAGCTCAGTTTGTTTACTTGGATAACCGACCGACCTGACCCGATAGGTCGAGTGTTGTAGATCCCATGTTTCTCAATGTGCCCGGATAGTGGTGATAGATTCGCAACCTGTCACACTGGGACTCAACATAAATGTGCGAAAAGCGGTTTGTCTCTCTCATAACTTCTTGAGGGACAATGGCGTGAGTTTATGTTAATTTATTGACAGTATCGCGATTCTATTTTAAAGTTACATGAGTAAAGAAACCCTGCAGTTACATATATATTTCATTTGAATAATCGTATAATTTGTTTAATAAGTCTATATTTGTAAATTATTTATTTAAAAAATGAAAACAGTTATTAATCAGTAATTCTTGTTTAATTTAAAATTAATTGATCGTTGGTTATTGTTTGTCACATAAAAGTGTATTATAAGAATAAACCGAATCTAATAGAACATCAAAATTTGAAAGAAGAGAACTCGGACAGTGAAATACGAAATGCGGCCGAGAAGCCTATATTAAAATTTTAAAATGGGTAACTCGCCCACATATCTTTTTTGGGTGTCCTTCCGTCCGATCGATCGACCGATCAATCGGCCGAATGGGTACAAATTAATCCCATTCTACATTTACAAAATCAAGAGGTAATCTTTCTTAAAATGGTTAAACCCAAACCTTAAATGGTATCTCGACTGCTACGCTAGAGGTTCCGGGTTCGAATCCCGGCGGGGGCGGGACTTTGTGTTATTTGCAAGACGCATTGTTTCGCTTACCGGTCTTGGATGTTGTATTCTTATTTATTTAGTATATACCATATCGTTGCTTAGCACTTGCGATACAAGTTCTAACGATACTTAGTGCAGGCCTGAGTCAATGTGTGTGTCGTGATGTAGTTATTATTATTATCTATATAAATGTAAACAAACACTTTGAATCATAGGACGTCCTACACTGTCAAGTGTAAACATTTTGAGGACAGGGAAAATTTAAGTGTTAATTATTAAATAATCACCACAAACCGGACTCTCATGACAGTTTTCACACTTCACATTCTGACATATACGTGATACAAACACATTTTACTTTTATTGACCTGTCAAATTACAGAATGTTCAAAAGATTGGTTTTATTCTAAAGTAACCTAGGTACAATACCACCTGACGGCCAGTGACGATGGCTGGATTCTGGAAAATGCCTAGATCTTAACATGAAAAAGCTGTGATGTTTGGTAAGAATTGTTTTTCTCAAGTCAAGTTTTTTTTTTTAAAGACGAAAATGCAGTCGCCGTCTCTATACATACAAGTAACATTAAGCAGATTCATCCATTCATGATCCTAATTAAGACTTTCATTTATTCGAATTCAGATATTTTTTTCAGAGGATGTGGTAGCTCAGTTTGTCACGTGGTCAACCAACCGACCCGACCCGTTAACGTTAACGTCGAGGATTCAAGTCTGGTTGCCGTTAGTTGTAGCTGCCATGTGTAGCGACAGATTAGCAATCTGTCGCACTGGGACTAAACATAAACATGCGAATCGCGGTGTGTAACACCTCTGCAAACCGAGGGATTACGGCGTAAATGTTTTGTGGTGACTATATTACTTTCCAAATTCATTAATTTTTTAATACCATCTCAGTTTTTATTAAGGAAAAATCTTGTTTTCTTGTCACGCTGAAACCTGTATTCAACACAAGGACTGTGATTTTCGTGCTTTCTATTTCTTTTTCGAGAATTTTCCATTCGACTTCTTCCGTGAAACAGATCGCTGTGTTACGGTAATTACTGGGACAAGAGGAATAACATCTCTACCTGTACATTGGCAACGCATTGGCTATACACGACGGAGCATCGTCATGTCTAAAGGCTACGGTATCACTTTCCATTAGGTGAAACGTTTGCTTGTTGCCCAGTGACGTTGTATAAAAAGAACAGTTTTCCATAGAAAATGTAGACTCAAATAATGTTATATTTCTTAAATAACTAACACAAAGCCATTAAAATAAATTCGTATCCAAAATAATTATCAAGACAAATACGTACTAGGAATTACTTCTTAATTGGTATTTTCTGTAATTCCATTTCACGAAGACAGTTCGGCAACAGGTGTGATTAAACGTGTATATGCACAGTGCTCTAGTGTGTGTATCGTCTACTGTGTAAACTCAGGATTACGCACACCGAAACAAGATGCATGTACACGCCTGACTGAACTAACAACAACCTTAGCGGAACCGTCTTCATCATGTAGAAATACCGTACACTTAATCAAAACTTAAGTATCTAGAACATTCGCTGATAGGTTTTCTTAAATAAACTAACATATTTACTTCACTATTTATATAACTCTATTTACTCTTATATGCGTGTATGTAAAAATAAAAATTTAATGAATTTGAATTTGACGACCTCGGTGGCGGAGTGGTGTAAACAGCCGACTGCTACGCTAGAGGTTCCGGGTTCGAATCCCGGCGGGGGCAGGACTTTGTGTTATGTGCAAGACGCATTGTCTCGCTTACCGGTCTCGGATGTTGTATTCTTATTTATTTAGTACATACCATATCGTTGCTTAGCACCTGCGATACAAGTTACTTACGATACTTAGTGCAGGGCTGAGTCAATGTGTGTATCGTGATGTGGTTATTTATTCATTATTATTTATTTAATTTACCATGTTTGATGTTTGTATGTATAGTGAAAATTCCAATACATTTTTTTGATTAAATTTTTGTTATCTCAAAAAAATATATATATATATTGATTTATAAAAGACCTAAAGATTAAACAACAAATTAAAAAAAACATATTTGAATATTGTATTATTTTAAGAATATTTTTGTGTACTGTTTAGACTACAATTTAGACACAGAACAGAGAACGAGCATCGGGATGAATGGCGTCAGAATGACTGACCACCTATAAAACCATTACCGTCAAAGCTTACCATATCGGTCAGTAAACAGTGTGTCTACCATGAGTTCGCATAGTTTTTCTC
This sequence comes from Choreutis nemorana, assembly GCA_949316135.1. NCBI lineage: Eukaryota > Metazoa > Arthropoda > Insecta > Lepidoptera > Choreutidae > Choreutis > Choreutis nemorana. The sequence continues at coordinate 9,036,957 of OX438612.1, forward strand.
CGTGATTGAAACCAAATATTTAAAGCTATCAATGGTAAAAAATCGGAATCAAATGCTGGTAGTAGTAGAAATGTGCCAAATTATAATAATAACCACATCACGACACACACATCACTCAGCCCTGCACCAACAATATTATATCGCAGGCACCAAGCAACGATATGGTATAAACTACATAGATAAGAATACTACATTCAAGACCGGAAAGCGAAACAATGCGTCTTGCACATCACACAAAGTCCCGCCCCCGCCGGTATTCGGACCCGTGACCTATAGCGTAGCAGTCGGCAGTATACACCACTGTGCTACCGAGGTCGTCAATCTAAATTCCTAAGTTATCTATTTAATTGTTATAAATAACTAGTCATTATGTACATCCGTATGTATGTATAGTTACACCACAAAGTATCTTAAAGTACTGAACAAATTTACAAATAAATTGAGTAGTCACGCACTCTCCATTTTGTACGCAAAAACAATCATTAATTCTTTAATAATGTTTGAATCGAAACATTAAACCTTTTACGTAAATTGTCTTTTATTGATATTATTAAGTTATTATTGGCAATATGTGGGCATTTAAGGTTTTGTGGTATCAATTGAAAGTAAACTTACAACCGCAGTATTCCAAAGCAAGGTATACTTTTTCACCGATCTCTTACAGAAAAGAGTGTGTGTTTTAATACTGAAAAACTTCATAATGTTATCCAGCTGAGCTTAACGTGAAGTTGTTCGTCACAACAACTTGTTTACCTCCGTAAACAAGGAATTAATTATTTAGTTAATTTGAATCTGCCTATCAAGTCTAGATTCAAAATGTTCTAGATATGTCTAACTATGTCAGATTAATGAGCTGAGTCGATCTATTGGTTTATAGATAAACTTAGCGGTGGGTAAAGGAATTGAATTAAAATGACGTTTTTAAATTTGTTTGGTTTAAGAACTAATGATAAAATTATGGTTTCAGTGGAAAATTTAAAAATTGCATCTATTTCTAATGGGAGTTTCCTTTTCTAGTGATATTGTTTTTTTTTTAATGGTAATTTAAAAAATAACGTGACAGAGTGGTCCTTTTCATTAGAGACAACATTTTGGTTTACCGCTCTGTCACGGCATTTTACGAAAAACAATCGTATAAAAATGCTGGTTGGAGATAGTGAAAGATTACCTACGTACATAAATTAATATCCAGAAGGAAGAAATAAGAAAAACATATTTCACAAGTTGAATATTTATAGAAATAATGTTGGCTGTATTCAGAGCATGTTAGCTTCTCCCGCTTCGGAAGAAGCTAAGATGATTTATTACATGGCAAGAAGATCATGGATTTGGATAGGTTATAAGTGCTGTGGTTTTATTTTTATTTTGTTACTATGGGATCGACATATAAATAAAGAGAGAAAAATATATATAGAAAGATAAAAATATGGACGTTAATTAGAACATTATAAAATCGTAAACATCAATAATCTAATGAGATGCCATAATAAGATGAAGGACAAAAAAGAAGAACAACCCAATTAAGTTTTGGGGGGAGGACAGTTCACCCTCTTTACAAAAGCATAACCATTCTTTCAGAAACGTAATTTTTTAACGAATTAAAGTGTAAATATCCGTAAAACTCAGATGCTTTTCGTGGGGGTTGAGCCCTCGAGCCCCTGCCCTGGAACGGATAATGGAAAATTAAAGGACCATCCTTTAATATTAGATCCGCCATACATGTTTTAATGAAGTGATCAATCGACTATCTATAATACGGTCCATAAATCATTCTGTTACTAATTACTAGACTTTCACTTGATAATGCGAGGAACTTGCATACTGTCCATTCATCATGCACCATCTAGTACGTTATTATAGCAAATAACCACTGCTACCAAACTCCCTAAGGAAATGGTGCATCGGAAGTGAATGCATCCCTGCGAACTACGTTGGGGAGGCGTAGGCAGGTATGGCGGTCGTGCCTATGCTTTTTGTGTTGTGTTGTCTTTACAAAGACTATACAGTCTGTTCGATTGTATAGGGAACGATAGCCACGGTAAAGCTGCTGAGGCCTCCGAGCCGCAGCACTCGACGATTAGGGAGAAAAAATGGTCAAGTGTGAGTTGGACTCGCACATGAGGGTTTCCATACCATCTTATAGAATTAAATATTGTTTAGGTTCTTTTTAGACACTTTCATAAAAAATTAAAGAGCAATCAAAAATTTTCATATAAAATCAGGTTTTTGGATGGGAGCCCCCTTTAATTTTTATGTTTTTAGTATTTGTTATTACAGTAGCATAGACATTCTCTGACATTTCAAGAGTCTATCATGGTTTATGAGATGCAACCCGCTGACTGACATACAGGCAGACAGCGGAGGCTTAGTAATAGGGTAGGGAACCCTAAAAACGAACAAAGGCTGAACTCTAAACGATGTTTTGAATTAGTTTACATGTCAGACACACTATCTCATGATTTTGCAAGACTATAGATCTCTGACAGTTCAATTCGAAAGCAGCAAGTGGACATTTTACGATTTGACACATGTATCAGATTCAGATGCAATATTGCAAAACGGATATTTTTAACATTTGGCCTCTTTTACGCCGTAGTGGTGAAAACAGCCGACTGTTACGCTAGATGCGGGTACGAATCCCGGCGAGGACGGTACTTTGTGTTATTTGCAAGACGCATTGTTTCGCTTACCGGTCTTGGGTGTTGTATTCTTATCTATGTAGTTTATACCATATCGTTGCTTAGTGCCTGCGATACAAGTTTATTCAATCTTAGCCCAGGGCTGGGTCAATGTGTGAGTCGTGTTGTGGTTATTATTATTCCTTTTAAGGTATTCCTACCCGAAGGGTCCAAAAGAGATCCTATTACTTACCCTTGCTGTAGCTTATATTGTATTATAAATATTCTAACCATTAAAATAAATTGATAAAGGTGAGGCAGAAAATATTAGCACTATGTAACTTTCCATGACTTTTCCTTAAATGTATTCAAAAATGTATTTTTTTAGTTGAATAATATTTTAATCGATATACTTTTAAAATAATGAATAGAACAAAAATTTTATTAACTTATATATATAACAATAGGGAATATGCAAGAAATTTGATTTGATTATTCAATTAATTTATCGTAAAGAAATAATATATATAATATATTATTTAATAATAAACAGAATTAGAATTGAACGATAAACCAGGGAGATATAACCATTAAAAGTAAATATATCCATCGCTCAACCGAACAACCTTTTATACGGAAGTTGTATGGCGCTTGTGTACTTTGACGTCATTGTACATATTGGATCTCTCTGTCTAACCAACAACTTTGAAGCTTTATAACTTAGTTAATAAGTGAGATATTTGAGAAAACATAACGAATTTGTGTATGAGGTATCGAATTATAATTAATAAAGAAAAAACCATATATATATAGCATATTCCTTATTTCCTAACAAAAATAAAAGTCAATAATATAAGAGAAGAAATAAGAGTAACGTTTGTTATTTAAATATTTTCCAGTCTGAGCCCCGGTTGATCCAAAAGTCCCCATTATGTTGGCAGCATTACGTTGAACGGCAATGGACACCTGCTGAACCAACCAGAACCTACACCGGGGATCGTTGCCCTTTTATCTGAGACGTTGCCCTTTCTTTTTAAACAGAACGCGTGCCTCATCATCCCAGGGTCCAGCTTAAGTAAAAAACTTCCTGACGAAGGACGTGGTAGTTTGTTACGTGCCTTGGTTAACCGACCGACCCGACGGGTCGAGGGTTCGGGTCTCGGGTTACCGTACATTGTAGTTGCCATGTTCCTCACTGTGCCCGGATAGCAGCGACCGATTCGCAAGCTATCATACTGGGACTTAACATAAACTTGCGGAGTTAACACCTCTGCCTACCCCTCTCTCAAGGGATTAATTACGGCGTGTGTTTTAAGTAAAATCTAAATAATTAATACAAACAAAGACGGGTTTGTAATCTTGTTTTTTAATAAATAGTGCAGTTAAATAAGGTCACGGCATGCAATTAGCACATAGAAATTGATGTGTCAATTAAAAACCAGTTTAACTATGTTTTTAGAACAAATCCATCATGTCTATTACTACATAGGTAATGAATATGCAAGACTAAGGGTACATAAATAGAAAACTTCTAGGTTAAGAACACCAACCTTTCTAATTCTGAATATTATAACAAATACATAAGTTAAAAATAATTACACTTTACATAGTTTAGTCTTGTAAATATATCAAAATCGGCTTAGCCGTTTCGGCGATTATTCGGCCCGCACTAACAGATTACGATCGACGAAAAATTCTAAGTTGCGCAACTTACCTAAATTATGTGCAAAAAATCCATTACTCCAAAATCCCACACAGAAACTTTATTTTTATTTGTATAGATTATGCAAAAGTTTTCCTTAGAAATTAAAGCAAAAAAATACCAATAATAACCCTACTCGTCTCACAGTTATTACCGTAGATGTGTGTGAGTATGTACGTATTTAGGTATATATGTATGCGCGCACGCGAATTACGTAAGTCCAGCTTCATCGAACAATAACTATCGCTGATGATTACGGAAGCTAAATCACCGACTGTCACTCCATAAAAACAAAAAAAAAACACGAATAAGGCGCAAAAAAGCGTCACCTATGGACATTTGCAATACCAGGGGCACCAGGCAAAGGTACGGGATCACCTTCGTCAGCTCGTCTTAATCTAGAACATCCGTAACCTGATCCAGGCAATAGTTAATGTATAAATTAAATGTAACTAAGATGATTGATTGTTGCTTTGCCTATCCTAAGCTGTCAGTTTGTTTATTTCAATAATTCTTAACCGACTTTAAAAAAACAATTTGGTTGCATTTTTTTTTTCATGTTTGTGACCTAGGAACTTCGTTGTTTACTTTTTATTTAAAAGAAGTGTCAGTATTTTCACACTTTGCCGAATTAAAAACAGGTTTTTTGAAAAACCAGATACTGTAGTCATATAGGAAACCATGCCAGGGAGTTCACTCCACAGCCTGAGTCATTCTGAGTCAGTAAAGCTCGTCTCCTTATCATGTCATAAATATTTGCCAAAGCCGGAACACTACCCTGGAACTTTCCACTAAGGAATTACAAAACCTTAAGGTCTAACTTTGCTAAAGTTCTGTCTTCTGTTATATTGGAGGTTTCCCCCGAAGACGTCGCTCAGATTTGAGCGAGACATCTCGCTGAAACCTTCCTCTTTCCACAGATACCTTGACAAATCTACAGCCGACCATGACCGAGTCACGGAAGAGCGAATCTTGGAAACATCATAAAACACGACAAAAAATTCGCGTAGAAAATTTCGGAACTAAATAATTACCAACAGATTTCCAGATGGCCTTTATATCTAGCGCCACACAGTCTTAAATTAGAAGTTGCGTTAGACTTAGCATGCAAGAACTTTCGCTCATTGCATAAGTCGCAACAATCTCGGATGCTTTTAACTTAATCCGCACTTTAGAAAGGAAACTTCAAAGCCCATAATTGCTTGACGTACCTTTTATCTCTCAAACTATTGAGGCATCCGTCATTTTCTTTAATTACAAAATTACATCTTGACCATTGGTTATAGGATTGAAATTCCTTTGAGCAGAAACTTGGGTCAGCGCTCGGCGGTTGCTGATCCAAAAACTTAAACAAAAATTATGCATTATTATTGGTCGTGACGTAATGCTGAGTCTTGGTAACAGTTATTGGTTATTGGTCGGCTCTGATCGGCACAGTTACCCAAGATCTTGACATTTATTTCTTAGGGTTCCCTGGCCTTTCTTCAGAACAAGCTATTGACTAAGCTTATCTATCAAACACCTTTCAGAACTTTTGTTTGCAGCCTGGGACTTTTAGCTTTACTTAACACCTACTGTACGCAGAGTTCTAAGTAAGACCGGAAAAAGAAACAAGTGGGTGGTGTTATTTCAAAGTACACTCGCCACTCTGTCCGACCACAACTCTTGTTCATCAGGATCAATAATGATGTCCTGATAATTGATGCAGATGCAATGAAGCACAGGCTTTGCACAGACCTACCTCCTACGAGCTGTCTTGGGACCCACAACGAATTTAATCAGAAGAAACTGGAGGAAGCAAGAAACCGATTCCAGACTTCCCTCCCAGCAAGTCGTCGTAAATAAGCATTTATGAAGTATATTTCAATATATTTTTAGGATACAATACACAGTCACGGCGTAACGTGTAGGACATGGTAGCTTAGTTGGTTACGTGCCTTGTCCCAACGTCACGAGTCGAAGATTCGAGACTCGGTTGTTGTAGCTGGTATGTTCATCATTGTGCCCGGATAGTAGTGATAGATTCGCAACCTTTCAAACTGGAACTCAACACAAAATGGCGAAATGCATGTAACACCTCTGCTAACCCCTCTCGAGGACTACGGCATGAGTTGTGAGTTTATGTTTATTGTGTACGGCATGTTATATGTCATGTAATTGATAGAAAAATAAACTTTTTAAAATATCATCTACAAATCAATGTCAAGTGTTAATGTATGTGCATTAGGGATTATCTAGTCCTGATTTATTAAGCTTACAAATAACAATGTTACGGAACTCTTAAAGCCACGTGTCAGTCTCAAACATGACCGTCTTTTTCACTTTTAACGCAAACAAGTTTAGTCGGCGCCGGCGCAAAAATATGTATGCAGTTACTATCAAGATCATATCGTATAAACACCAGTGACCTAGTGTGGGATCACATAACCGACACAAACAAACGTTGCAAAATCTTTTATTACATTTAAATGCATATATTTTTATGTAACTTTTAAATATTTGGATATTTCAAGTTGTAATGCTCGGGAAACATATCAGCGAGAGTTCCATTCTTAAGCAAAGGAGTAAAGGACATCTCTATTTTTACCGGAGTAATTATGTACCGTATTTTTTTTTTACAACTTGGCAAGCATTTGACCCCTATAAGCCGCCCGATGTTAAGTGCGATGATGTTATTTAACAAAGGCTCATAGTATGAAAAGTTCATGCAGTTCAATTTTGGCCCAGCTATAAAATGTTATAGTGAGCACCCAGTCATATGAAACGCTTGAAAATTTCACGTTTAAATCGACGAAAGATAAAATTGGGTATCGGAAATGATACATACACATTTTGTAACCTAGGTAACTATAGGTCAAAGCACTTGTATATAACTAAACACATAATGTACTTACATCAAGTTACTTCACACACAAACAATGGAAGGCTTAAGTGTAAATACACAATTTCGTGCGTCAACATAATTATTTTTAATTGTATGGTTGGTATTTGATGACCCTAAATCGATACTGAATCAAATGGTTAGAGGGAGTTAGTTGGCGGGAAAGGGAAATGTCAGTTAAAGATTTTTTTGTATATCTGCAGAGTTTAATTTGTAAAATGCTAGTGTTTTAATATCTTTAGTGCTACACAAGTGTGGATATTTGGCTGCTCTTTTCGTCATTTCCTAAGGAACTCCTTCTGAGCCTTCAGTAACCGTACTGGCATTTTACTGATGCAGACTCGTCTATCGTTTTCATCGTATCATCATAATTATCTTAACATCATCATTTTCTCATCTGTCATCTGGCTAGTGATCTTTGCTTTATGATTAAATAAACCCAAAAAAAAAGGAGCGCTTCACAAAGATTCATACAAATTCATACAAACAAGCGACAATCGAGGGTTAAAGTCATGGTAGGCAAATAGAAGAGTAGAAAAACTTTACGAACATATGCTAGACACACTGACCTATTTTTCCCGCGTTTTTATACACTCACTTTCTTGTTTGTTTGTTTGTTTGTCGTTCCGGTTGGATTTTTGCATCTCAATTTTGAGGCACTTCCCGATAAGCTAGCAGGCTGAAATTTTCAGGGTAGCTTCAAACCCGATGACAATGCAATTTACAACTATAAAAACGGCTGGACCGATTTTGATAAAATTTGTATGGAGTTCTCTTTCTCTCCCGCTCTTTCAGCCCCGTAGGGTTATTTTCTTATTTTTAGGACATTTAAAAACGTGGGTTTTCAGATTTTATAAATCTATTAATTTTCTACTTACATATTTAAGAGTTCGTTTATAAGTCTGTATGTAGGCAGTAACAATCGTAACTACTGATCCGATTTTAAACACATTTCTGATTAATTTAGGACTGTCAATTTGAAGTTGTAGACTACCACTCTATCCTCCATACTATTGGTGCATTCCCGTTGTCCCTGCTGACGGGTACAGAGGCACTTAATGAAAATAATCAAAAAGAATTCCCCTTGGTGCTGTTTAGGAAATAATCTTTAAGGATATTACTTCTTTAAAAATCTTTTCGTACGAAGGCAAAGGGCAAAAGCTTTTTACAAAAAAAAAAACAAACTTTAATTCTTTTACATATTATTTGTACATGTCTTTTTGTTTTTTTTTTTTTATCATTCAAAGTACAAAAATAGGTATACATATGCCCGGTCATCCTCCTTGTACTGACGTATTTGTTTAAGGAACTAATTTTAACTATTACTTGACCATAAACGATGGGTGAAGTGATTGTAATCACCTATTGTACTATTGCATAGGATAATTTAATTGGTTTTAGTTTTATTATGACAATTCAAAAGGAAGTAGGGACATTTTTTCGCATTGTTTTGACGGTCGAAGCAAGGTTGTAAACTTGTGAGGTTGGCCAGTTAGCCAGGTGAATTTTAATGTCAACATAATGGGGGTTGTTTGTTTAAAATCTAAACCTAGGTTCACATAATTGAACTAATTACAAAATGGTAATAATATAATATTTTAAATTCATCATAATAAATGAATTTTCAATTAATGCAAAAGCACTTTGGAGTTTTTTTAATTAATAAAATAATGTTTTATCTTAAACGTATGGTACTTGTAAATTTTTTTATTGTAAATTAAATAAAAACTCACCATTGTAAATGATAAAACTTCACAAAGTCACTCACTTTTCCACTGAACCTTTTCTTAATCTTATAATATCATTTATTTGGCACTATACCACTTCACCCGCAGCCGCGCGCGTACAATGCACTTCCTCCGCCTCTTGGTGGACTGCGAAAAAAAAAAACGTCAGTGAAAGTTCCCGCGTTTTTTTATTACAATTGATACGCTAATGAAATGTAGCGGATTCCGTACACCATTTTAATTAAATATCTATGATGACTTGTATTTTAAAGAACAAATTAGATTTTAATTGGTAGGTATCACCTTTTCGATCGAAGATCTAGTATAGAATAGTTAAAATTATGTTATGTATTCAGTAGGTTCAAATCTCCCACCACTTTTTGTATCCGAAAAAAAAGAAGTCTGTGGACTATATTGACGTAGTGGTCAAATGGTCAACCTGTAAATAAAAAATGTTGGCTAAGATATTGGGTGGAACCAATGTTAGTTTATCGAATACAAACTCTTCAACAACTAAAGGTGGTCAATTGTGATAATTAGCTACTTGTAACATAAGTATTGTAGCCATTTTCAATGATTCACTAGGCGTACAAAATTTAATTCATGGACTTGGATCTGCGAGGCAATTTACTGAAAACTTAAAATGAAGTAAAAGCAAGTATTTTGTTAGGTACTAAACGATATTAAAAGTACCTCAGAAGAGGTTCGTAAGTTAGATTTCCAAATTATCTTATTCATCTTCATTACGCAAGAATACCTACGGAACATCAAAGGGTTTCCCAATCATCAAAGTTTGAAAATTCCGACATATGTAAGCGTCGTTTGAGTTATCAAAATTACACGGAAAAAATCAATGAAAACTCCATAGAGAAATTTTGTTCACTTTTTTTTATCAGAAAGAATGTTCAATTTTTAAAAATCTCGTTGAAAATTTAAACCGTTGGAATTCCTTAATTGAATTTTCTAGTAAAATATCTTTTTCAGTCATGTTTCATTTTCAATTTTAAAATTTTTACTTCGATGTTGTTAATTTTTTAAAAGCATTATCTATATAATGTGTTTAAACTATTTTCATTATACAAAAGCCTCTCTGTTGCTGTTTCATTTGCTCAAGTCGTTTTAGGCAACTTTTAAGACGTGAAAGCATTGCATTGCCTTTTAGGCGCCTTTCATGAATCTCCATGGAAAAGTGTCACATAAGCGAATTGCAAATGTTAACATGTGAACGATTTGACATGAACAGATAATAATCAGATTCGGTCATCGATCTGATATTTTCAATAAATGAAGAGTGAATTAACTCTTTTTAATTCTACGTCCGTCACTCTGTTCCACAACTGCAACTCCTTTACCAGGATCAACAGTGGCGTCCTTTGATCGAACAATCAGCTGTGCAATGATGCACAGGCTGTGCCCGGACAACCTACCGGCTGTCTTGGGAGCCGCAACGAACTTAATAAGAAGATATAGAAGGTAGTATGAATCTGATTTCAGACTAAGCTTCACGTACTGTATGTAGATAAATACACTTTCTTAGCTGTAAAATAGTAACCCGAACTTAGTTTTAGTTGGTTTCAAATTGATTTCTAAGGAACCCCATATTTATTTTAACTGACTTGAGTAAGCTTAAGATGTTGCATTACAATTAACGTTACGGTCGGCTAAACGGCTATGACGAAATTCTAAAAACGACCATTTTGCATGACAATTTCACGCCAGAATCTGCAAAAACTACTTAAATTACTACTTTTTGCAACTCACTCACAGTGAAAAAAGAAAAGCAAAACTAAAAAAAAAAAAACTGATCACTTTGCTTTAAATGAATATGAGTGTAATTTTTTATATGATGAAAAGGCAGAAAATAAAAACATCTCGATACATACACCCCTGGTCCCTGCTTAGAAGGACGGTTCTTGGCTCAAACTCGGGTATAGCTAGACTTTGTAAAATTGCTAATAGCCTCAGTGATGTTATCGACATACACCATGATGCTATTGGTAGGATTTTCACTAATGCCATAGAACGATTACGATTAAAATGTATGTCTTTTGACTTATTGTTACCTTTTTAATAAAGTTAATAAAAAAATGTTAAACCTTATTAAACGAATATTATTAAAGAAAGGAACAAAAATAAAAAATTGTTTGTGCTCCTAACGACAAGCAATACGTTAACATTAATTTATTTATACCTACTCAAGTCATGACATATTAGAAAGTCTAAAAGGACACCATTTAACAGTTTGCAAATGTAAAGGAAATTGCAAAAACTTAACTATATTTTGCAATGAAACGACTGACTAAGTAATTAAGAGATATCCCATTGAACCAATTAAAAATAAAACTTAATAATTGGCTACTACAGCAATGTTTATGACAAGGGGAGATTTTTGTTTGAAGACCTCGGTGGGCAGTGGTGTAAACAACCGACTGCTGTAGCGTAGCAGTCGGCTTCGAATCTCGGCGGGGGCACAATTGTGTTATTTGCAAGACGCATTGTTTCGCTCATCGATCTTGGATGTAGTAATCTTATCTATTTAGTTTATATCATATTTTTTCTTAGTACCTGCGATACAAGATTATATCTAAGTGCAGGACTGAGTCAATGTGTGTTGTGATGTGGTTATTATTATTATTATCTGTAATAGTTGACACAAGGGTTAGCCCGAACATTTCGAAATTAAAACAAGGCCAAAGAACGGCAATTAAAGTCACAGTATTAACAGATAATCATAAAATTATTGTAAAACACATTATGACCAACAAACTTTCCCAAGTCGACGTAATGTCGAAATATATCAATTAAAACTGTGTATGAGCGATAAATATAGTTTGCAACGTGTTTTTTAAACTGTCCCAATAAGTAGGTAATTGCTGCCATGACATGAAAAACAGGATCATGAAGGATAAATTGATCAAAATATTTATTGATCAGATTTACGCGGACCAGTTTGCAATTTATTTATGAAGGGCAAGCTATGAGGTAAGAATTGTTTAAATTAATAAGTAGGAGTTTGCTAGCAATAATAATAATAACCAAGTCACGACACACACATTAGTAAGTATCGTAAGAACTTGTATCACAGGAACTAAGCAAAGATATGGTATATAATACAACATCCAAGACCGGTAAGCGAAACAATGCGTCTTGCAAATAACACAAAGTCCCGCCCACGCCGGGATTCGAACCCGGAACCCCTAGCATAGCAGTCAGCTGTTAACACCACTGCGCCACCGAGGTCGAGCAATAAGATGATCCTACTAGGAACTAGGAACTAGGAACAAGTTCTGTTTTAATAAAAAACGACGAGTACATAGTAGCTCAGTTTGTTACGTGGTTAGCCGACCGACCCGACCCGACAAGGGTTCGAATCTCGGGTTGCCGTAAGTTGTAGCTTCCATATTCCTCATTGTGCCCGGATAGTGGCGACAGACTCGCAACCTGTCACACTGGGACTCAACATAAACATGCCAAATGCGGTGTATAACACCTCTGCCTACCCCTCTCGAGGGATTTATTAAGGCGTTTTTATGTATGTTTGTGTATAATAAAAAATGTAGGCCCTTGAAATCTTGAACAACAGGCGCGGAATTCCGAATTCGAATTTAGATTAAGGAAGAGATATTTTAGCTGTAAAAACTTGCGTAACTACACTGTTATCTTAGATAACCTATTTATTAAGTATTTTAACTACCTCTTTGGTTATTAACCTGTCTAGATAGAGTGTCAATCAACAATCGCAAACTAGATGACAGTTCATTTTTTAAGGCTTGTGTGCGTAATACCCACACAAGTAGACGTGGCGTCTTATGTCTTACAAGCATGCCGAGTTATACCAGCTTTTGATTATTCCCCATGATGTATGCGAAAAATTTATTAATTTGAAATGTATTTTTTAATTTAAAAAATCAAATATTTTATGTTTCCACTAAGTACCTACTTAAAATTTATTTTTTTCAAACAATCTCAGGATAAAAGAATTTTATAATGTTAACAAAAAAAATATTATATTTAATATTAACATCGTTTTACAATGTTGTGTTCTAACCTTATAACTATAAACTTAATTTAAAAATTGTTGACCTATAAGTGGGGAAATTTTAATTTAAGGGAGGAATACACTGTAAACATGCCGGTTAAATTTTACTGATTTTAGGACAAAATTATACTTCGTATAATTTATTCACTTTTTTTTTCGTTTGGTATAAAAGTGTTCTTAACTTGCTGATGTTATATAATTTTGGCAGTGGTTTTCAATAGACCACTATAAATCCTGAACACTTTTAAGGCGCAATTTGTCATTTCTATCTACCAAAAATACGTGTGTATAGTCAGTTTTGATATTAACCGGGCGAAAAGAATATGTACTGTAACAGTTACATGAAATTTTTTGACGTTTTTTGCATTCTTATCTAGACCGGTTAATATTTATAGAACAACCTATATTTGTCAAATAGTTCTACTTTAGTTTAAGCATGATAAATCTCGTCACCATCACGTCTTCTCCATCTAACCACATCTAATACCGCAACGTAACGTTCGGTTGTGGCTGTAGGCATACGTAACCCTGCATTTCTTGTCCGTAACTCGTTTGAGGTTAGGACTCAACTCTTGTAAATAAACGTTGGCTTATGTAATTTGCTTACATTTTTTTACTTTGTGCATCTATTAATATTGAATTGCATACCTACAAATTGTTATTATCAGCTATAAAATTATACAGAGATAATTTTTTTACCGAATAGGTTACCTTTTACCAACTTTTTGAAATGACATTTGCTCGCGCTCGAGTAACGTCATTGTAATGTCATTTCGATACGTGTTTTTTTTCTGTCGGCGTTAAAGCTTGCGGAATGATGACATTTGTCTAAAGCGGCCGGGTAGATAAACCGCGTTTTATTTTATTATATATGTAAAGCTGGTTAAAAATACACTTTATATTTAAACATAATAAAAGTTATTTTACTAACTCTTAATTTCCAATTCAAGTCAAGTCAATTGAATTTAATCTAGATATGTATACTAATCCATGCTTTTACAAGAAAGAGGATACCTTGGTAATTTGTATGTTTGTAATTTATCGCCTCAAAAAGAACTGGACTGATTCTAAAAATTGTACCAATAGAATGCTACATTACCCCAAAACATGTAGGCTTTTATACGAATGTTAAATTCCACCCAAGTAAAGCCGGGACGGGCTGCTAGTAGATAAATTCGTAGTGTTAAAGTTGAACGCTAGACAGCAACGAATAACAAATATCTTGCAGAATCGGGAAGCAGTAAAAAGAAAGGACGTAGAGTACCGTCCACAAAGACCTTTCACCCCTGTACTGTGACATAATAAAACTCACTGGAGAATTGAAAGCCGAAGCCAGTTTGCGTAAAGAACTTACTATTTTCACCCCAGATTGATTACTACAGGGATTTGTACTAGCAATCTTAAAACCTCATCTAGGTATCTGATAGAAACGCTTAGGCATTTTCGAACTCCTATTACTTCTTTGTGGATAAGACTAGATGCCTGAATTTTTAATAACTAAGCAGGCATTGTATAGACTAGGTACATTTTAATTTTCATTCAATTTGAACAAGTAGTTTAAGAATTATAACTATTCAAAGTTTCTTAATTTTGTCACTCATTGACTCAGTGCATAGAGGCGCTCAGGTATCTGATATAAGCGCATTACAAAAATATATTCAAATATGTAAGGTTAGACACTGACAGTATGCCTATCAAAAGCGTCTGATAAATCCGATACAAATATTACTGGGAATATTCAAATTTTCATTAAGGTAAATATCGTTTAAATACTCAAATTCAAATTCAAATTGTTTATTCGATGGAGTTGGTACAACTGCATGTTTGAGGTTGTGATGGACGACTGAAAATAAGCTGTTTATTCTAAATGGATTACTTATTATCACCTTACGAGTTTATTATACCTACTTTATACAGAAATGACTGTTATTTGATCTTTAAATTGACAGTCGGCTTGATAAAATATGTAGAAAGTCCTTTGGAATTATTTTGTTTTTAGTAGGTGAACAATTGTTAGTTATATTTATTTAAGTTGAATTTTTGTCCTATTTATTACCTAAATAAGAGAAAACATAAGGGAAGAAATTCTATAAATTGAAAGTGGTTGGCTATTAGATCTCTATAAACCATTTCATGCATTGCTTATTTGTTAAAGTTATTTAATAACATTTTCATGTTACTTTGGAATAGGTATATAGGTAATACAAATAGGTTATAGGTTTTTAATATGAAATCTTAACCAGGGCCAGATTTAGAGGTCCGGAGGCCCCCAGGAAACAAAGGAGCGGAGGCCCCTGGTGTACAAATTATTTTCCAAATTAAATTAATTTTTTTTTGGAGTGAACAACTATTGTTTACTAGTTGGAATTTTAAATATTTTTTCCAAAAACTCTATTGTGAGGGCCCCCCGTTTGTGGAGGCCCCGGGCTTTCGCCCCGGTTGCCCTCCCCTAAATCCGCTATTTGTATTAAGCAATTTATATGTTTTATCAATTTTAAGAGCGTCATTGATTTAAGTGACATTTAATAATGGGCATAAGTCTCTTCCTTGCGGTACACCATGTTTACAAACGTTAATGCAATACTTTTCACAAATACTGCTTACACCAATATTTAAAACATCCATTTCTAAACTCAAATAAATGACAATTAAGTGAATATACCTGTACAATATTTACTCTCCGAAGCACTTACTTCACTTTGAAGAAATGTTTGTAAAACTACGATAGAATCTAATAAGTGATAAAACCAGATGTCGTAAAGTTAAATATTGACTTCGTAGAGCCCTTTGAGACATAATAACTGCATTCTAGGGATATGTCCTAACTCTATTGGCCACGTAACATGGCCGGTGTGGATTGAAACCAGTTCTATGTGAAATAAAACCTGGTTAGTATATTTGTCGGTTACCGGGTGAGACAGCTTGCTATCTCTTCGGCTCATAGTTGATTGGATAGGGTGTTTGTCTACTTTACGGTTTCCTACATGAATTAAAATATGTTTTCTTAGAAATGGATCTGTGAAAGAAAAATAAAAAATTATGTTACGAATTGGACATTTCTGCGTATCGATTGTTCATCCCTACTTTCACCCCCCAATAAACTTTAAACAGTTTATTCGTTTTCAGTTTTGGAATGTACTACGTCTCGAGCCCTTTCATTTGATACCCCGCTTGTACATATTTTCGTACATTCGATTATTCATCCCCGCTTTCGCCCCCATCGCTTTTTGAATGGAACCAATTTCGACCAAACATAACTAAGAACACGCTCGATTAAGTCTCATTTTTAACAAAAAGAACTACATCAAATTCGCTTCATTCGTTTCAGAGTTATGATTTCAATTCATTTATTTATTTGGATTACTAATGAATAAAACATGCATGCTATACAACTTAGAGACTAATATTATTCCCTGTGTTTATCCAATAGGTAACCACAGCTTACATAAAATGATGCTACAGACATACCTCTTTATGCGTCGGGGGTTAAAAAATAAAATCGGCTATGTTATATTATTTCTAAAATGTCTGTATCTGTGTCTCACAAGGTCGTATTGCCCTCTTTGTCTAATCAAAAACTTCAAACTCATGTATTTTCAAACGATTCTAGTTTTTCTTTCACAGATCGTATACTTATATTTAATATTTCCACAATTGTTACGAAAAAAAAATACACTATTAGTAAACCAGTCAAATAAAGCAAGATTTACACCCCAAGCAGGTGGCCCTTACAAGAAATGCTTCATTGCTTGTAATTAAAACTTTAGGATCTCTGCCATTTTTTTTATCAAGCGGCCAAAATTCATCATAGGATAATTATAGAAAATCCATAAAGGAAATTTGATTTATTAAATTAAAACACTAATCATTCAAGAAATCGTCCCAAATATAAACACTTAATTTTGGTAGTACAAAGATCAGTCAAGTGTGAGTCGGACTCGCGCATGAAGGGTTCCGTACCGTTAACATTCTAAAGAAAAAGCTATAAATTATAAAAAACACAATAAATTATTATGTGGGAGACCCCTATAATTTTATTGTTTTTATGTTTTCTGTATTTGTTTGTTTTGTTTCCAGTATATGTCTAGCTGTTATGGTTTATTAGATACACTGACATACCGCCGTATGGACATGAAAGACTAAAGAAAATTCCGATTTTTACACATTGTACAAGGAACCCTAAAATAATAGTATAAATTTCAAAGTAAAAGTTGCCTCAAAAAGGAAATACCTAATACAATCTCAACAATTAAACTTATAGATTCTTCACGCCAAAGTTTCACCAGCCAGAATCTGAGAGACCATAACTTGACCGAAGTTATTTCAAGAAGCAACCAACTTGGAAATGTTCCGGCAAAACTATTCATATTATTTAACGAAGAATCCAGGGAAAATCTACCACATCAGCCCCATGTGAGTTTAGATGTCATTGGGTTATTTATTATCACCTTAAAAGTTAATTATGCCTACTTTATAGAGAAAGAACTGTCATTTGATCTTCAAATTGAAATACTTCATTAAAATCAGTTTATATTTATGCTTCATAGTAAGATGTGTTATAGGATTTAATTTGTGGTTTCTGTAATTAATACTTAATTAAATGAAAAGATTTTTTTTTCCTACCTTTTTAAAAACTTATTAATAATAATGTATTTATTCGCAGAAAAATTTGTTACAAAGGTCTTAAATAGTTTATTGAATACAGTCCAAAATGTTTTGCCCATTTTATTTACTACCCAACTTTATCTTACAATATCTAATTAATGTAAAATCAAACGAGTTATAAATACTTTTTTTATCCGACTACACGGTGGTAAAAATGAGGTATTGTTATTTTTTTGTGCAAGAAAGAACTTACCTTAATAATAAAAATGTTGCCTCACAAAAAACACGAAAAAATAATAACTATACAACGAAGGTAGTCAGCGCGTGCGGCACCTGACTAGTTTAGGCGCGAAATACCTACTCCCTACCACTACCACCAGCGGCGTGGTGATGGTAGCCACCACAAACTACTGTTTACCACCTCGTGACCAATTACAAGAAACGTAGGCTGTGCAGACATTGTTTGTTTTGACCGTCATGGAAAATGGAGTGAGGATAACGACTTTTTAAGGTACCGTGTCTGAAGAGTTCTAGGCAGGATTGTACGGGACCTTTTGTATGCGAGTACAACTCGCACTTAGCAGTTTTTCATAGTTGATTGGTTAGGACCTACATTTTGAAACAATCAGTCTGTAGCTACCTGCAACGTCTAATTCGTCACGGGCGTGTTGCTGATCCCGCAACGTTGCAAGGCGTTCTTATTTGTTTTCTCGAATCAATCCAAAAAAAACAAAAGAAAGCGTTTATATATAAGTTTAGTTTAGTTATTGTAGATAAGTTTAACTTTTGCATGTTTACGAAATATTGTTTGTTAAAAAGCCGAATGTAATTTTACAAGGCTGCGTCATCCAAACTTTTAACCTAAACAAAGTCAAAGTGAAAATGTTTTTTATTCGAATAGACTTAATAAGCACTTTCAAAACGTCGTATTTTTTTGCTTTTTTCAATATTCAAATACAATATTTTCTAACTTACAATTTGTAAAACATTATAATTCTAGCTTTCTAATGATTGAATATAAAACAATGTGCTATATAAATAAATAAAAATACTCATCCCCATAATCAGCTTTATCACATCTCTCACCCTAGACTGTAAGATGTAATAGTGGCCAATTATAAAACATGTTCATGTACCAAATAACAGAATCTGGGGTTTCTTGCCGATATCTTCCCCAACATACATTTTCTGAACCGGTGGTCGAGTCATTTTTATATAAAAAATTCATTTGACGATTCTAAGTACTTTTTTTAGTTATCGAAATAAAGTTATGATTTTTATAATATCTCGGACAATTCACACAAATTGTCTTAGTTCCAAACTAAGCCACAGGCTAGTACTATAGGAACTAAACAATGATATCCGTACATAAATACATAAATTCAAAATGAAATAGATAGAAACCATGACCTCAGTGGTAATTTTCGTGTTACACAAATACAAGCCGGGACTGGTATCCGAAACCTCACACGTCAGTCAACGGTTAAAGCCGCTGCCCCTTGGTCGTCATATTCGGCGGTTTCTTTTATATTTAAACTAGCGTTTTACGATTAATGCTGTATTGGTTAGAAAAAAAATGTTATTATGAGATATCCATAAAAGATAGACATATATACCATCGCGGAGTTTTCTGTAGACCTTTTCAATGCGTAGAATACTTAGTACATGATTTTGATAATTCTCGTAGGGTTTAGCCTGCGTTTGCAATGTAAGCGGAAAAAATATAATTATTTACGACATCACATTAGAAACCTCAAAAATAACAGTATTTTTCCAATTTTTAATGGATATTATTCTACATATAAACCTTCCTCTTAAATCACTCAATCTATTTAAAAAAACCGCGTCAAAATCTGTTGCGTAGTTTTAAAGATTTAAGTATACATAGGGATATAGGGACAGAGCCGACGAGAATAAGATTAGAATAATTTTTGCGCCATCTATCGAATATGAAGAGAACTAACTGTATCATCTAAGATATCTTTTATTTTCTTAATTTTACTCTTAAAGGGGTTCGCAGACGTATGCTTATACCGTAAGATATAACATACAGCGGGAAATGCGTTCACAGACAGCCGCTACGCATATACATAGCAGCTATACGTGTGTATATACCTAGTCAGGTCATAAGCATTGTCACACAGTAAAACTTTTCTCTTAGAATGCTGGCCACAAAAAAGTTTATTGAATTCGAATTTCGAATTGTTCATGAAAATAAAAATGTATACTTTTTAGAATTTTACTCATTTTTAAATGTGGAGTGGACGCTTAAAGAAGACTGTGTTGCAGTTATTGCGTTGCATCGTTGCGGTTACGCGCCAATTAAAATTTTTGACATACTGAAAAATTTGAATACAACCAAAAGATTCGTTTATCGTACCATCAAACGATACAATGAAGACTCTAGTGTAGATGACAGGTCAAGAAGTGGTCGCCCTCGGTCTGTTAGGACTCCAGCAGTGATAAAAGCTGTGAAGGCGCGAAGTCAAAGAAATCCCAAACGTAAGCAGAAACTGTTGGCCCTTCAGATGGAGTTAAGCAGAACCACGGTAAAAGGGTGTTAAATGAAGACTTTGGGCTTCGGCGTATCGAAGAAAAACAGGACATCGTTTGAATGCTCGTCTAATGAACCTGAGACTGAAGAGATGCTGCGCTTTGTTGAAGCGGTACGCGGGAAAAAATATAGGGAAATTCTTTTTTCGGATGAAAAAAAATTACCGTAGAAGAGAGCTACAACAAACAAAATGATAAGGTGTACGCACATAGTAGTGAAGTAGCAACCGTATTCCGCGTGTCCAACGAGGTCATTTCCCATCCTCGCTCATGGATGGGAGTTTCTTATTGGGGCTTAACAGAGGTACATTTTTGTGAGAAAGGTGTAAAAACGAATGCAGTTGTGTATCAAAATACAGCCCTGACGAACCTTGTGGAACCTGTTTCTCATACCATGTTCAATAACAGGCACTGGGTATTCCAACAAGATTCAGCGCCAGCTCATAGAGCGAAGAGCACACAAGACTGGCTGGCGGCGCGTGAAATCGACTTCATCCGGCACGAAGACTGGCCCTCCTCCAGTCCAGATTTGAATCCGTTAGATTACAAGATATGGCAACACTTGGAGGAAAAGGCGTGCTCAAAGCCTCATCCCAATTTGGAGTCACTCAAGGCATCCTTGATTAAGGCAGCCGCCGATATTGACATGGATCTCGTTCGTGCTGCGATAGACGACTGGCCGCGCAGATTGAAGGCCTGTATTCAAAATCACGGAGGTCATTTTGAATAAACTTTAGTGTCATAAGAATCTATGTTTTGTTAAGTTCATTTTGGTATATAAATGGTTACATAATGAACAAACTTGTTTTAATTATTTTATACTAAACATGTGACAGAATTTATGACCTGACTATGTATATTGCGGCCAGTGGCGTAACTAGGGGGTGGCATCGCAGCAAAATGCCACAAGGCCCGAGCCTAAAAGTCCCCTAACGCGAGCTGTTTATGGGACCCTTACCTGGCGTTTTTACATGGAATTGTAACCTAATTCGGTACTAATAGAATGAATGCGGAGCAAATGTTGAAATGTGATGTGAAAGAAGTGAATTTGGGTATGATGATGAATGAGGATGTCGAATGCTTTCAGAATTATTGTGTGAGTGTGGCGCGAAAAGTGTAAAACATTGTAAATAGTGTAATTGAAAAATGTATGGTGTTGTTATGGTATGTATGGGGTATGATGTTGTTTTGTGTTGGTGGTTTTATTTTTATTGTTTTTTTTTGCCCCGGACGGTATAGTTACTCCTCTGATAGCCGAACCGGTACTATCGCTGTGTGTGTGATATATATTATAGCGCAAGTCTGTGAAAAGAGGTTCGCAGATCCTTGTTCTGGTGTTTTTTTAATTACAAGAACTGTTTGCGGTCGATAAGGAATGGAGGATATAAAAGAGACACAAGTTAAAACATTTTTTTTATGAAATAAGATATTAACATATAAAAATAAATACATTTGGTATGGTTTTTTGTACAAACTTGGCTAAATACAAAACATACTTAAGTTGCACTTAATGAATAAAAAATTAAAAACTAAAACCTGACTACTGAAAAATTGCGCTCTAAAAAGAAAGACACATAAAAATATGTAATCTAAAATTGTTACATACTAAATACAGCCATGATAGTAAGCGGCAAAAGGGGGGGGAGGAACCAAGCATCAGGGGGTGACAACGGTAACGGTCACGTGACAACAGGAACGGTCACGTGACTCGCGTAGTCATAAAATCATTTTCTAAATAATTACTAGCGGTTTGAACTGGTGACTCGCGCCCCACATATCCCGAAAATCTTTGACCGATTTATTATTCCCCCCCCCCCTCAAATATGTGGTGCTTAAAAATTTAATCCGCCCCGGGTGGTGACCAACGCTACGCCGCCACTGAGCAGTGGTCACATGCCACCTTCAGTATTAAGCGATTATCTTATTCGTTTGTATTATTTTGTTACGTTAGGCGACATACGAATATTCGTATAGCTATATTGATAACTCTAACAATACCTTTATGATACAACTAAACTAATCGTATGTGTCCCAAATATTTGTAAAATGGAAATAAATAAATTCATATTAAGTTTTTCTTTATCCAATCATTAACAGATCGCGTTAATTAAAAAAAAGTAAAACTGTAATCATGTTTACAAGTAGATCTACGTGCGTGATCGTCTGGGTTGGTATCACCCTCTTTTCTATTTCTGCCGTGAAGCAGTTCGCTGTGTTTGGGTTCGAAGGATTGGAGAGCGAGTGTAATAACCGGAACGAGAGGTTTAACATCTTTCTATCTACATGGGTAACGCATTGGCGGTGTTCTTGGCGTTTCAGACATCAAGGGCATGGTCGTGTCAATAGACGGAGGTTCATTTTCCTTCGGGTGAAATGTCTGCTAGTTTGCCTGTGATTTTGTAAAAATAAAATAAGTATGTGTGTATACCTTCGGGACAGGAATCAAGAAGAGCCTATAATATCATCAGCTGTCTTTGTCTCCCAAAGATCCTCATCCTCAAGTGGGAACTTCTGATATTCCTTACAGTTTTACAGGATTTAGCAGGACTCATAGCAACTCAGCAAGTGGTCATTGCAACAATATTATTTTCCATGTTTAGTGTATTACCTTTTTAATTATTGTAAAAAAAATGATATTGTTGGCTATTTTTATTTATTTAAACATTATAAAAGTTGTATGGTTATTCCATTGGTTTGCAGCACGTCGCTCCCATTATTTTGTGGTAACTTTTGCAGTTTATCCGTTATATAGTGTTCTGAAATATGCCTTCGCAGTTCGCTTTTGAGTCGGAAGCCTTTGCTGCACTGCTCGCATCTAAAAAAAACAATAAAACATACATTACCATGGCGATTTTATCAATAACATGTTCCTGCCCGCGACTTCGTACACTTCATGCATTTTGGTCCAGAGATAAATAAATGAAACATGATACAACGCCATCTAGTGGATTTTAAAAGTATTATTAACTATTTGATTTAGCTGGCACTGCACTTGCCATAGGGTGTTTAGCAAAGCACAAAGCAGAGGGCGCCAGTAGCACTCACATCTGACATACGTCATGGGACCGCCAAAATGTAAAACTGTCACATTATTATAATAAATAAATAAAATTTTACGTAAAACAACTCGTACGACGTAGGACGTGGTAGCTTAGTTTGTTACGTGCATTGGTTAACCGACCGACTTGACAGATCGATGCCATGTTGCTCATTGTGCCCGGATAGTGGTGACAGTTTTGCAACCTATCACACTGGGACTCAACATAAACATGCGAAATGCGGTGTTAAACACTTCTGCCTATCCCGATTGAGGGATAAATTACGGCGCGAGTTTATGTTACAACTCGTTATAGTATTTGAACAAATAGTTTACAATAACGTTCTTGTCTATTGGTAGAATATTAGTTTATAGAGTTTCTTGTTTACTGAGTTGCTGGTGCTGCTCTCAAGCGGGACAGTAAAATACCCTATTAGAATTGCACTTTTACCCACTGATTTAAAAAATATTTAAAAAAATCCAAAATGCATTTAGAATAGTTTGAAATAGATGTTATTTGTAGGCCTCTGGTTTTCAGTTGATTTCAACCTTAACATAGAAATGATAAATAATATCCTGTTAAAGTAATTCAATCTCACAACGTCACTTCGGCATTTGACATCGAACACGCACATTGTTCTAGTGTGTATCGTTTTCTCTCAGAGAAGTCGAGGTCACAAACACTGAAACAATGGCATCACGCGGTCATTGTGAGACTATACTCACTTATACAGCTGATTTCCAACATGAGCCATCTGATGTTTGTTCAGATCGTTGCTCTGCGCGAATGCTCGCTCGCAGTACGTACACCGGTACGGTTTCTCGCCCGTGTGTATACGGCTGTGACGCTTCAAGTGATCCTTCGTTAGGAACCTGGAATCAATATATCGAAAAAATCCAATTAAGTGAAGTGCAGTACACAACTTGATCATCATGTTAGTGGGTTGACATCCAATACTTGACAAATACCTCCTACAAATGTTAACATATGGAGCAATCATGTGTCGCTTGCTTCCAGAAGCTTCTACCAGTCCTTACATGATAATCTGTAAATATTGTGTCATTAACGCTAGCTCTAGAGGATGCTTGTCCAGTCCTCAGATGGTAGCCTTCGAAACTAATTATCAGATCAGTATTAAGATCCAAATAGGTGCTTTATTAGGTAACTCCCAATAGGTCTGAGCTCAATCACAGAAAGTTTGCGCATAGTTATTCTAAAGATTTTTTCTAACAAGAATAGCAACAAATCAGTCACAGGTTTACGAGATATGTGGAGTCGCGAGTTACCAGTTCAAACTGTAACAGCGCGAGTCACGAGTCCGTTGCCGTTGTCACCCCCCGGATTCCTGCCATTCCTGGTACCCGGGGCGGACCGCCCCTCCCTCGCCCCTTACGCTGCTACTGTATTTATTGTATATTGATTTGAAATCTAAGTAAAAGGATATTTCTCAATTTGAGTTGCAAATAAAACTGCATCCTTACTTCTTAGGGCATGTATCACATTGATAAGGTTTCACACCAAGATGCCTCAGTATGTGTTTCTTCAGTAAGCTGGGTTTAAAAAATGCCGCCCCGCATGTATCACATTTGTGACTCCGCTCTCCCGAGTGAGTTTGAACGTGGGCTTTTAATTCACCTACAAGTATATAAAACATGTGTATGATATTGTAAATTATGTCTAGAATAAGTAAGTGATAGCATTAGTTTTACTGCTCATTGATATTAAAGGTGGCGGTTCATGCCGAGACCGGAAACAGAGACAGGAGACCGCGAGCGCCACTTGTCCTAAGACTTTGTATGGGCGCCAGTGTGCATGTGCGACTGAGACAGGAGACTAGACAAAGTCTAAGGACAAGTGGCGCTCGAGGTCTCCCGTCTCTGTCTTCTGTAGCGTTGCGACGCCAACCGCCACCTTTATATTATTTATCTATAATTTTTAAAAGAGATTTGTTCTGAAACAAAGACTGATGGTTTGAAAATGCTTAAAAATATTTTTTTTTTGTTTAATCAAGCTTGTGGACAATCTGTTATGAATGTTGTTACCGGCACGAGAGGTCTAACATCTTTACCTCTACATGGGAAATGCTTTAACGTTGCTCATGACGTTTCAGACATTATGGGCATTGTTGTGTCAATAGGTGGCAGTATCACTTTCCATCAGGTGAGCTGTCTGCTTGTTTGCTTAAGATTTTATATAAAATTTATAATGTATACCTTTACTTATAAATTTTTGTGGGCACGATTCACATGCAAATGACCTGATGCCTGAATGTCGATCCATATGTTGTTTTAAATTCGTACTAGACTGAAACTTCTTGCCACAAGTGGGACAAAGGTATATCCTTTTCTTAGTGTGGACAATTAAATGCGAATTCAAGGAAGATGGGAAGCTAAACTTCTTCTTACACAATGGACAAGAATACTGTTTGATTCCTTTATGTAAATTCTCGTGCTGTGTCAGCAACAGTTGGTTGCTAAAGTACTTTGGGCACATACTGCATTTGTAAGGACAATTGACTTCATGAATAAGCAAATGCCTTTTTAAAAAGCTAATTTTCTTAAAGACTTTATCGCAAATATCACATTTTAACACCCTGTTTTTATCGACATGCTTTCGCAAGTGCGCTGACAAAGACGGTTGGGATTTGAAGCTGAGAGAACAGTGCTCGCATTTGTACTGCTGTTCTTTAATTTCTGATTTAATTGATGTTTCATGATTAGATAAATGCTTTATCAGATTGTGGTGGAAGTGAAAGCTTTTAGAACATATTTTGCAAGAAAAGATGTCATTTCCAGTAGTGTGTTTCAGCTTGTGTATCTCAAGGCGGCTTTCCTTTCTAAAAGTTTCACCACACTTATCACAAGATAATTTCTTTTTAACTTTAGGTGTTTTAGTCTCCAAATACTTATTTATCGGAACCAATAAATTTTCTATTGAATCTAAGCCATCATTGGCATTGGAATCAACACTATAGGTGTAAGGTGAGTCCATTTCAATTTCTATTTCATATTTCATGTTAGAAATCATGCTTTGTGATTTAAGCTGAGCTTCAGCCTCGATAGCCCTTTTGATAAATTGATTGAAATTCAGTAAGCAGTCGTAACATTTTGTACAAATTTTCTTTGGCAAACCGTCTTCTTTATGAACCTGGAAAATTAAAAATTATTTTTTACATGAAATGAAAAAATAATTTTGACCATTTATTGAAATACTACATATAACTTTAAGTATTGGACCTGATAGTAGTTTAATACCCATTTTGAAACTTATTTTCTTATCCTTAGAGAGTGATTTACCTTGATACACGTAAGTAAGGAAAGCAAACTTCCAGCAGCAACATCCAAAGATTCATCAAACAGATCGATCATACGAACGCAAGAGTCACCAAGACAAGTCCTACATAGTTTAAAGTCGGTTTCTACAACACCAGCCATTTTAAATAAACGCTATATTTCTAATTGTGAAGTAAATAACTAATCTGAATCACAATTCACAAGAAATTCCAACAGCAATGAATAAACTTTATCTGAGATTTTCATTTCACCAACTTCAATCTACAAGACAAACTTTTTCAATAATAACAAAACGTATATCAGAGATGGAAATATTATAATCCAATATCGCTTTTTATTTGTGTTTTAATCATTTAACTAAACTATAAATTGTGTTTTATAAATTTTTGTATATTCGTTTAAGTATTTTAATGAATTATCTTAAAAATTACATTTTCAAATGAAAATTGGCACCAGTAGGACCTAAACGCAATGTCAACATTCCACCGTTTTTGACAATTATGACATTGACATTTTTCATTCACTGCGCAATCCGCTTGGATCTCGATTAGAAGGCGGTCCGGTGCTTTTCATTTCTTTTTCCTTCGTAAAAGTTTTCTTAGATTAAGTAATCATTTAAAACCTCTTTTAAACCCTAAACTGAGCTAGTGTTAGCGTAATCTTCAAGTTTTTCGCTTGCGTACCACTTTGGTAAGTTAAGTTTGTTTGTTTTATTTTAAAATAAAGATTATATTATCAAAGTAACCTATGATCGTCCGTCCTACGACTTATATTCTTAGCTTACCCGTAATAAAAGATAAAGTTAAGTACGGTTTAAAAATAAAAGTTTAAATTGATTTAAATAATGGACCAGTGTTGTAAAAAATGGTTTTACTATTTTAAACTACCACCTCCATCTGATATAGTCTTCAATATTTTATGCGCATAATTTTTATATTTAAATACATGTACATACCTTCATGTATTATATTGTCTATTTACCAATGGACTAATGTTAAAACTTCATGATGTCTGTTATTTAGTAGATCAAGGTTTCCAACAAGTTTCACTTACCTTTGTACAGTCAACAAAATATCCATATTCAAATAACACTCTTAATGCCTTAATTTTAGGAGTCAAATTAAAAATGTCAATTTGCTGTCATTTAACACATGGTTTTATTTATATGCATTAAGAATGATATATGCTTTTATATTTTGAACTATACATAACATATGCTATTTTTCACCTTATTTGAATTTCTCACTTGTTATATTTAAATAAATAGAGAATTAAGTGGGAAATAAAATGTTGGGGTGGTAAAAATTATATATATTTATTTATTTATGTTATAATTCAAGACTTAAAATTACTGATTAATTATGGTTGTCTAAGATTTGTTTTAATCAAAAATATATATTTTTATAAAACAGATACAATATAATGGTGGGTATGCAACTGACCCAAGCAAAAGAAGCAGCAATTGAGATACTATATTATAATAGCTCCATCACACATTGACTCAGCCCTGCAGTAAGATAGAATCTTGTGTCTCAGGTACTAAGCAACAATATGACATAAACTACATAGATAAGAATACTACATTCTAGAATAATAAGCAACACAATGTGTCTTGCAAATGACACAAAGTTCCACCCCCAACTAGATTCAAACCTGGAACCTCCTGCATGGCAGCTGGCTCTTACACTGCTGTGCCACAGAGACTGTCAGGAGAAGCAGAGAATTAACAGTACTACTTATACAAAAAAATATAAAACAATAATATGTTCTTCACAAAAAAAAAGAAGTTTAATTTTTATCAAAAAATTCTTGAAAAAAATTTTCTGAATCCAAAATGTTGTGAAATTATCCTAAAAATCTTAAAAACGGTCAAGTGCGAGTCGGACTCGCGGACCGAGGGCTCCGTACATACATATGTAGATAGTTCTTTCATCACAAGTATCGAATCTTGATTTTTTCATTGTTTCCGTAATTGTTTTTGATGTAAATACATATTTACGGTTTTTGGCTTTTTTCCTGCACTAGTAGTTTTTGATAAGGCTTCTTACAAAATTGTATGATTCTAGGTCAACGGGAAATACCCTATATATGTTGATTCCCTTGCAACTGAGAGTGATATAGTGATACGCGGTACATACGATCGTATCATTTGATTGCGTTGACTTTAGTACTTGTTATTAATCTAAACTTTATACCTTTGCACGTTAATAAGAAAAAGGGGTCAACGGACTGACAGACAAACAACGAAGTGATTTTAAAAGTTTCCTTTTTCCCTTTAGAGGTACGGAACCCTAAAAATCATGAAAATAAACAAATTTTGATATGGCTATGGAATATGAATATGAGTTAAATCATTAACATTTCCACCAGTATCGTAATTCGACCGCCCAGGGCCCGGGGCAAATGAATTGGATGGGGACCGAATTTTTTAAGGTCTTTTTCATTACAGCCTGTTTTAGGTTCCCCTTATGTTTTGTGCCGTTATGGTTAACACGGAATTGCTCCCGGCCCTCGAGCCCGTGACCACTACCGGCGTGGGGCCCATGGCTTTTTGCTGTCTGTATTTACGGCACTGATTTCCACTGAAACATATTTGATGACCTCTGTAGCGCAGTGGTGTAACCAACCGACCGCTACACTAGAAGTTCCGGGTGCGAATTCCGAAGGAGGCGGAACTTTGTGTTATTTTCTAGTCGCATTGTTTCGCTTGCCGGTGTTGGATGTTGTATTTATACCATATCGTTGCTTAGCACCTGCGAGAAAACATCTTAGTGCAGGGCTGAGTCAATGCGTGTCGTGATGTGGTTATTATTATATTTTTAAGTGATTTTTTTAAATACATAATTTAAATAAAGGTTGCATTTAACAATTAAGGATTTTAACGAGTGAAAGTAAAACAGCTACAGTGCCAAATCATGTTAGTGTAACTAAAATTAAATTTATCATCTATTTCGGATCAGCATTCTGCTGGCAGAGTTCCCTCTACAAATAACAACAGCACATGTTATTATTTAAATGATTCAGTTTAATAATAAAAAAAAAACTTTTTTCTTTTCTTTTTTAACGTCAAGGTCTTGAATAGCTTTCACAAATATAAAATTTTAGCTGTCACTTGCTGCTTTGCTAGGATGCGACCGATAGAATAAAAACTAATGAGATGATCGCCTAATACTAGGTGACATGTGACCAGCTACGATTATTTTGAATAGTACACAGGGCCATGGATGAACGTAACCTGTTTGTACTTTGTGCCGCTCTTAATTTTTACAGCATAAGAATGGATATTGAACTTGTTATGCCGAGATTTCTGTGTGGACGTCTGTACATAACAATTTCAGATTAGAATATATTATTGTTTCTTTATTAAAAAAGTACACAAATAGATAAAAAACTTGAAAAACAGTATAAAAAATAACATAGCAAGACTAGATGGAAATCCAGAAAAATATAAACATTAATGAAAAGGCTAATTAAAAAGCGTAATGTTTCACACTTTTAGAGCGACATTTTTCAGTAGTCAGGTTTTAGTTTTTAGGGTTCCGTACTCAAATGGTAAATACAGAACCCTATTACTTAGCGTCTGCTGTCTCCCTGTCAGGGGGCTGTATCTCATAAACCATAATAGCTGGAATCTAAAAATTCGCAGATTATGTCTATTTTTGTTGCCGCTATAACAACAAATACAAAATAAAAGGGGGCTCCAATACAAAAAACGTGATTTTTACTAATTCTTTTGCTTGTTCTCTTTTTTTTTACGGAATTATCTAACAAATACACATTATTTAATCTAGTAAGCGTACGGAACACTTCATGTGCGAGTCGGACTCACACTTGACCGGTTTTTCAACTTACTTTTTTTACGTACACACACATACTATCTGTATCCGTCAATTGTTTAAGTTTTTATGATGAAGAAATTAAGATAAGTGAAATATATAAGCAAATTTTCATGTTTTATTGTTATTTACAATTTCGAAACACATACTCGTTATCTAGTTTTCGTATCGCATTTTATTTATTTTCGTAAATTACTACATTAAAACACACATTTTTGTATCACAATTATAGCAAATAGGCAAATAACCCACCATAGTAACTATCATTACCTCATTATGACGACCTCGGTGGCGCAGTGGTGTAAACAGCCGACTGCTACGCTTAAGGTTCCGGGACTTTGTGTTATTTGCAAGACGCATTGATTCGCTTACCGGTCTTTGATGTTGTATTCTTATCTATGTAGTATATACCATGTCGTTGCTTAGTTCCTGTGACACAAGTTCTTACGATACTTACTGCAGGGCTGAGTCAATGTGTGCGTCGTGATGTGGTTATTATTGTTATTATTACCGTCAAAGGTCACCATCACTCAGTAAACAGTTCGGTTATTAGGACTGACATTGAATAAACCAATCACGTTCAGGGTGCTTACTATAAGCTCTTAGAGCCGGGCTCAAATCGAACTGCATGAACTGTTCTTACTATGAGCATATATTATCCAGCCTTGCGGCCAGGCAGTTTTATGATGACGTCAACAACCTTTCACCGAAGAAGTTTTACATAGCTTTGTCTCTCTTCCAATCTCTATGTTATTCAAATTGAAATTATTTATTTGTTAGGCTTTGGTCGATATGTATAGGTCGTAATATAAGTGAGTGAGTGAGCGTATTCATGTTTAAGGCGATTGTATGCTTTTAAAACATTCAAAAGGCGACTGACTATTGAGGGACGACTGCCTGGGAATTGGGTGGTTTTTTACGTTTACGGTAAGCCCCCGGTAAATTTTTAACCATTGTGAAGCATGCAAAGTTTACATGTCAGAAAATGACCTACGATTATGTAACATGTGGCTTAGATAAAAAAATACCAATTCAAAATACTTTCTGAGACCTTCAAGTTTTTTGTACACAAATGTGCAAAATCTTATTGTATTAAATATTGTATTTTAAACTATTTTGATGGAAAAAGCGAATGAAAAACTTAAGAAATACCTTGTGAAATTCTCCACTACAGTACGCATTGCAAGTAAGGTTTTAAACTTTGAACAAGTATAATGTATTTGTGCGCGTAGACACACTACCTAGAACTACAAGTATCAGAGATTATAAATTAATTAATAAGGAGTGGAATCCTTTGCCTGCTGAAGTATACCCTGATCAGTATAACTACACACAACACAACAGTATATATATTTTTAAGGCAAGAGTGAATTTCTTATAGGCATCTTCCATCTTAGGTTTCATCGCCGCTTAGCATCAGACGCAGCCGCTTAGTATTTGAGGTCGAATTATTGGCTGGTGTTAAATAAAAAAAAAAATATTAATAATTTAGTACTTATAGTGTCCTGAACAAATTGAAAATAATAATTCTGTTCTTGCTATGGTAATCTAGGATTTTAGACGAATTTCATTGATAAATGTGAAAAAAAAACGGTGATTTGTATAAAACCAACCATGGGAAAAAAAATCAAGCCATTTCTTTAAGTTTTTTCGATATTAGATATGATATCACTTGTATACATGAGATAAAAATAAACCGTAAGCTTTTCATGTGACACCGTTTTTAGCTCATTTAGCTTATTACGAGCTCGAGTGATATAATTAATTATCTCAACTTATTTTCGAAATCATTTACCTAAACAACTTAACCCCCGATCGCCATTGAGCATTATCAGATAAGACCCTAAGGTCACTGTGACCTGAAATGACATGAAACGTTCAGTGTCGTGCCGGACGCCGTTGCGTGAGGTTGTGTCGCGTGTTACCCTATCGTGCTAACGGAATTTATTTTATTTTATTAAAAAGGTATGATTTTTTTTTTTACCGCACCAGATTGAGTTTTCGGCAAATGCCGTTTTACTTGTTTTTTTTTTAATTGTCTTTATTATTTTTCGTCTCAACCTAATTAATGATCACGGAGATCAAAGTCCGTAACATGAGATGCCGTGAATCTTACAAAAAATGTTAATACATTAAAATGTATTCTTCATGCACAGATTTATAGAATTAAATAAATTAAAAATTTGTTTTTTTTTTACGAAATATAAAAAATATCAGAATCGTTTTTACACTTTTTTGGTTAATTATTTATTTTATTTGTTCGATTTATTTATTGTTTCGTTCATTTTATTGGAAGAAAGAGATTAACACTGAGTATGTTCTGTTCCATGGACTTAAAAGAGTAATTGGGATCGTCAAATTATTTTTTTATCAAAGAAAATTTAAGCTAGTGAAGATACCGGCAACCATCCGACTAATGCGAGACCTTAGGCTAACATTGGTTGCGTAATGTAAATGTTGTATCTAGGGAATGCAATCCCAGGATACCTGGATCCCGAAAGCACTCTGCGGGAATTATACCGGTCGTAGAGTCAGCGATCGAAAATTTTACATTGATTAATTAATAACTTAACCATTACTTTATTAAGTATTCAGGTTGTGTAGAAAAATAGTAATCATAAAAAGTATGTCAAGACAGGCTAGCCTCTTTAAGTGTTGATCTTCTTCATAACTTCAAGCAAAATTCTGTCCAAAAAGTACCGAGATACCATGGGATTCAAAATGTCCAGTCCCGGAAACACCGGGATTGAAATTTTATCACAAATCGCACAGTTTCTAGTTTAAAAAATTACAATTGTATGGCCCCAATTTCAAGTATCTCTGATAGTTGCACCGGCTGAATCTGTGCTGTTTGTCACTTTGTCTGTCACTTAAGAGTTCAAAATACATTATCTAAATATAAATAGATTTGTAAGACCTAAATACTAAGATTTTGAATGGATTTGCCTTAGTTACTGTGTCTGTTTTTTCGTCGTGAGGTTTTATTTGTCACTTCAAAAAAAAACTTTTTTGGCTGCATCTAAGCAGAGTCGTGGCGTTTTGAGAGAAAAAAACTTTTTTGGCTGCATCTAAGCAGAGTCGTGGGGGTTTTGAGAGAAAAAAACTTTTTTGGCTGCATCTAAGCAGAGTCGTGGCGTTTTAAGAGAAAAAAAAAGTCTAAACTCCACTCGTTAAAACCAAGGACTATTTAACGAAGATCAATGTAAAGCTCTTATTGAAATATATGTAAATTTTATAAACAAACAGGTTCGGTTGTTGAACTCTAAATGCTCAAGTTGCCGCCAAATTCTGTTGTGTAAGCATGTTTTGCTTTTGTCTCGCTCACGCCAGGCAAGTTGTCTCGTTGTAAGAAAGGGACAGTGTTATTACGCCAATGATTAATATTTCGTTACGGAATTTAAACCCAGACCGGTTATACCGGTATTTACATAACATAATGACCGGCTGTTTCTTGATGCATTTTACAATCGATAAAAAACAAATAATAATGTTAATGTCAGGTAAAAAAATTTACCCGACTCGACCCGAAAGGGGGTATTGTTTTTTAGTTTGTGTTTCCGTTACTTTGTTATCTCCTAAAGCCTAAACGGCTGAACTGATTTTTGTAAATTTCAAGTTTTTCTCGCGATTTCGTCCGCGTTGAAGTCGAAAATTGTTCTTTAAATAGGATTTTTAATTCCTTGACATTTATCGGTATATTTTTGACAAATTACACAATATCTTTGTAAATTATAGCCTATGTGCTATTCTGATGTATAAGCTATATTATTGTAAAGTTTAATTAAAATCCATTCAGTAGTTTTTGCGTGAAAGCGTAACAAATATCCATGCATCCTTACAGCCTTTCGCGTTTATAATATTAGTATGGATATGTCGTTAGATTGGTCTATAATGTATATTAAATAAAAAAATAGTTAAAAAACTAAAACCCGACTAAAATTTACGAAACAAGAAAGTATTCTCATCTGAAATTATGAAGTTAACTGTTAAATTTAGCCGTGGCCATATGCCACCTACAGTATACAGTAGGCAAACTTAATCACTTGTATTATTTTGTTATGTTAGGTTTAGGTTATTATAGGGGTTTTGATTTTCACTATTTTGCTATGATCTGTAATGAAAAAACTATTCGTCGTTCATGTATTTTGGGTAGGATTAGAGAGAAGATACGTTTAATTCACATGTTGGGCGTGATTTTGGATTTTGTCAATTATCGTTCGCACGCAAGCAAATTCGAGAAAAAAGCTAACAATGTGTATATATTTGAAATGTGTTTAAAAAGCCCTTTCATTTCATATCAAACACGATCACATTACATGAGTTTTTTTTTTGTTCATGTCTTTATGTCCTATAGAGGGCGCCCTACTCGATTTAATGTGACGTCATATAGCCTATAACCAGCGGACGATCGTTTCACATCTATCGATACCTCAATTGTCAAACTATGATAAGTAGTTTAGAAGTTATGAGGGAACAGATGAACATACTTACATAGATACATAGACATTCATACATACCGGTCCAAAATCATAACCCTCGTTTTTGCTTCGCCGAAGTCGGGTAAAAAATGTTCGATTTTAATGATCAAAAGTATATTTTCGATTTTTATAGTATGTTAGTTTTTTTTTTTATTGACTTGTAACTGTACCCGCATTGCATTTTACGATAACTGTTAACTAGAACCGTAAAACGTGATTGTGTTTCATGTTATTTCAATCTGTTAATTAACAGATTAAGCTAAACAAATTCAAGCTACATCAACATCGCTTGAATACAAAACTGTCTTAATATCTATACTTAATCGCAATATTTACCTCACTACGGCGAAGCAGAAAGGAAGGTTATAATTTTTTTAATTTTTCATTCAAATCAGTTCTGTAATTTGCCTGCAAAACAAAACAGGCAGACTCTTGTCAGATTAAGAAATATTACGGATTAAATCAATGTTTTAAATAAGTAATTTTTTTTAAAATTTCATAACATACAAACAACCTTATATGAGATAAACTGACGCCGTAATCCCTGGAGATGGGTTAGCAAAGGTGATACACACCGCATTTCGCATGTTTATGTTGAGTCTGACAACTTGCGAATCTGTCGCCACTATCCGGGCACGCTGAGGAACATGGCAACTACAATTTACGGCCCCGAGACTCGAACCCTCGACTTGTCGGGTCGGGTTGGTCGGTTAACCAAGGCACGTAACAAACTGAGCTACCACGTCCTCATTTTATCCTCAGTTTATCAAAACCCTTTGAAAATAAAAACATTCAATGAAAAAAAAATAACGACGAAAAACCGAACGAAGCAAAAATTTGGAAAATGGCCTATTTATTAGTATCACTTGCCTTATTCACTTAAATATTTAAACCGTATGTATTCTCGCATACATTTTCGCTTATCATCAACTGATATTATGGCCGAATATTTTCCTCTCTTACAATGTAAAGAAATTCCGAAACCAATTATTGTTTAAACTTGGATCAAACCATATAAGTTACTTGATTAGGAGTAGCCATTGTGATGTACGTTTGATTAAGAACAATCAGAGGAAACCACGCAATACTCGAATACCGAATGTATTTACCTAACTATATACCTACCATAGTGCCTAGGAGAAACCTATTCACTTTTGCCTTAAAGAGGCCCAAGTTATACTGGTCAGGGAACAACATCGGCAGGCAAAGAATTCCACACCCTAACATGATTTTTAATGACTTAATGGTTAATATTTTTAATTAGTAAGGAAGCTTGTTGATAGTTGGTAAGTGTGCTAATTATTTGTGTGTATGATATGTCCTTTGCATTTTTTTTTTGATCGAATGGTTCATACACTTCCCATTTACACCTAAAATGGTTTTTATAATTTAACTTTTTCTACATCAGACAAACGTTTCCAGTGATGTTCTGAAAAAAAAAAAAATGACACCTCCAAGCTGCACTTAATTTAGTTGAGACGTATGAAAAAGTGAGGTCGCAGTGTGTATGATTGATGACACTTATTTTTCTTTGAAAAGTAATTGGTTTACATTAACACGTCATTTGGTGCACTGTTGTATGACTTGTATGAGTGATCTACATACATACGTTTTAAATGATTGTAAACTGAGAAGCACGATCATTTAGTCTATTAGCTCTCTGTAAATAATAGAACTAGTTACCATCTATTAGTGCCTACTTCAATCTAACATGTACAGGATGTATAATTTTCAAGCATGTTTTATATTCATGTTTTTTCACTACGAAGGTTTCTTTCCGGTTTCTTCTCCGTAGGATTCCGAACCGGTGGTTGTAAAAAAAAATGACGATTTGAAAGTGCTTATTTTAAGTCTAATCGAATAAAAAGCATTTTGACTTTGACCTTGACTTTACTTTGATATGCGAATTCGGTAGCCTATTAGTTGTTTTTTATAACAGTCAGTGTCCAGTGTCAGACACACTGATTTCGCATAGTTTTTCTGCACTTGAGGAAACATTTATTTATTTAAACAATTACACTATCATTCCATACATACATTTATTATATAACAATTCGATGTTGTAGTGAGTGAGAGGGGGACGTGGTAGCTCAGTTTGTTACGTTCCTCGGATAACCGACCGACCCGAGCCGACAGGTCGAGGGTTCGAGTCTCAGGTTGCCGTAAGTTGTAGCTGCCATGTTTCTCAATGTGCCCGGATAGTGGCGAAAGATTAGCAACCTGTCACACTGGGACACAACATAAACATGCAAATTCAACAGCAGTGTGTAGTTCTGTATTTGTGCATGTGATATTGCAGTAACAATAACACAATTAAATTAATAATAACATAGATAACTGCAGTTATTTTGTATGAACAATCTTAATTCCTTATAGATCCGTTAAAGGCGCTTTACAAATATTCATACAAATTTGTGAATAGTCGCAAGCGGAAAATGAAGGTAAACCTCACGGTAGACACACAGAGGTTTAAGCGTATATTAGTACATTAAGATTTGTATGAAAACAAATCATTAAGAACCATTCAATTGTAGAGGCAGTGAATGATTTTCTTAAAGCTATTGCAGTGTGTGGATTCTATTTTATAATTTCGAACTCCAAATTGTAGGCAATTTCCATAGTCCTGTTTATAGGCAATTTCCATAGTATTGTTTATAGGCAATTTCCATAGTCCTGTTTATAGGCAATTTCCATAGTATTGTGAATTTTTCTAGACGAATAAAAAAGTAATTTCAAAAAATATTTTTATTGTTAACATTAATTCTGCGTTACGATACTAAGAAATTTCTACTTCACTATTAATAAAGACTGAACACAAAATGTGTTCAAAGATTAAAAGAAATACAAAAAACTTGTTTTTTTTGTGGACCTTGTAGCTCGGTAAGTTACGTGCATTGGTTAACCGACCGACCCGACCCGACGCGACAGGGAAAAAAAAATGATATTTCGTTTTTTGTTAATAACTCGAAAAATATTAACATTTAAGCAATTTTGAAAAAAGCTCGTTAAAGAGGAGGAAATTTCCAATAAAAAAGTCCTAACTCCCGGAATTCTATCTCCATTATTTATAATTTTAATTAGACGTTGAAAATAGGGCTCCGCGCGGCAGTTACGGCATGCGCGCGCCGCCGCTGAAGAGAGTTCGAATATTTTTCGAGTTATTAACAAAAAACGAAATATCATTTTTTTTTCATCTTATTTTGTTAATAAC